>QANY01008278.1:0-515326 GCA_003255025.1 Datisca glomerata
TCAACAGTGAGAGAGGTTTCAGTTGTACTCTACAGGTAGCAAGGGTGTTAGACTGGTACTCCAAGCACGTAGATCCTAATAAGGGGATCATCCTTCTTGAAAGTCTTGTGGTGGGGCTTTCTGATGGCTTAATGAAGTACACCCTCAACGTAAGTACTAGCTCTTGTTTAATGATTCCTTGATCCTTGTGCTTCATCTGGCTCTTAACTTGGTGCTTCTCGCAGATCCTAACCTTTAACATAGTGATGTTGACACATCTTGGCCGTTGTGAGGACCAAGTGCTCGAGGCTACCGGGCGGAGGCTACGCTTACGGAGGGGGGGGTCAGCAAGTTCAATTCTCTTCTCCACGCCTACGACAAGGTCAAAACAGAGGTCGACGGACTCTTGGCCCTTGAGGGGAAGGTCATCTTCCTCGAGGAGGAGCGGGGCAAGGCCAAGGTGGAGGCCAACCAAGCAGTTGGTGCTTGTCGAAACCTGGAGGCTCGATTATTTGATAGCGAGAGGGTTGTCTCCAACCTTGAGCAACAAGTAAAGATCATGAGGGACAAGGCCTGGGTCCTGTAGGATATGATTTCTAGGGTAATCCATTCCTTGATTTAGGCAGAAAACTAGGAGAGGGAAGCTCAGAGAAAGCTCAGCTTGGTGGAGGCTTAGTTGCGAAAGAAGTCTGACCGGTGGAACGAAGGTCATGCCAAAGGGATGGAGAATTTTAAGGAGTCCCCTGAGTTCAAGGCGGCATTTCTCATAGAGTTCTCCATGGGATGTGAGAGTTGTCAGGAAGAGGACATCGAGGCCCATCCCGAGTGTGACTTAGGCTTTCCTATAGATCCTCCGCCTTGTCCTCTAGACATAGCCTATGAGAGGGTGATGGTGCCCAGTGCTCGTGAAGCACAGAAAGATGCTGAGCTGCAGCATTCTCCTCTTATTCGGCTGGAAAGGGCCCCATATATTTCCCCTAGGCTCCCCTATTTATCAGATCCATATGCTTCTGACGAGCAAGATACAGAGGTCTCTCCTCATTTACCCTCGGGTCAACTAAAGGAGGAGATCTCCTTTCTCGTCTGGCTAAAGCCCCTTTCCCGTCTAACGAGCTAGAATGCATGCAATATTTCTCTTTTTCCTTTTGGCACCTAGCGAGGCATTCCAACACTCGCTAGAGTCTCTTTCCCGTCTGGCAAGCTAAAATGCAAGCCAGACTTTTTATTTTGCATTTAGCATCTGGCCAGACGTTCCTGTTCTGGTTAGAGCCTCTTTCCCGTCTGAACTCTAGGCCATAACACCTTCAGCCGAAGAGAAGAAAAGGAGAGCAAATGAGGAAAAAAACCCTAAAGCTAAAGAAGAAGATGTATATTTTTTACTCAATCAACAGCTCATATTAAAGCACTTAGAAGGCTCAGATCTATCCTCACAACTAAATGAATGACTTAGATCAAAATGATCTTACGGCTCGAATTCGATAAATATTTTTAACTTAAAATTGACTTTTAAGCCCCTGATGCTAGGAAAAGAAACTACACAATTGGACGGGAAAATTCGTCAAAACAATTCACACGTTTTGTCAGAACTATCTCTTTTATTATAGAGTAGGACTAGGTAGCCAGTATGTGCGAAAACATCACTTTTTACCCGTCTGGCGAGCTAGAATGCAAGTCAGACATCACTTTTTTTTCATCTAGTGAGCTAGAATGCAAGCCAAACATCATTTTTTCCCATATGAAGAGCTAGAATGCAAGCCAGACATCATGTTTTTCCTGTCTAGTGAGCTAGAATGCAAGCCAGACATTAATTTTTCCCATTTAACAAGCTAGAATGTAAGCCATACATCATTTTATTCCTTGACGTACTTCATGGAAGAATCAACCTTTTATTTGATAAATGCTGCTTAGTTTACATGATTTTCTTCTCCCATTTCTTCTCTTTTTTTAGAAGGAATGGCTTATCGGGGTTAGTTGCACTTGGATGTCAACTATTAGAGGGGAGATTACTCCCTTTGCTTGGTGGCTGAGGGAGAATGTTGATTCCCAATGGGTGTTCTGCCTCCCAAGCTGCTGTCTTTCTTTTCTTGTTAGGGTCTGATGTGCTAGGTTCCCTTAGGATTATTTTTGTTTTCTCGGAGAAACCCAATGAGCTCCTCCTTCTGGTCAAGAATTAACATCAACCTGATCTGAACTATCCTTTCTGGCTGCTCTGATGAGAGAATAACAGATTCCACCAATTCTACAGGTTCTCCCCCAGTCTGCTCTTCAGGTGGTTCGCTGGTCATGGCTTTTCCCTAATTGCCATTTAAATGTAGGCTTATTTACCTTTACGTTGGTGCTTTAAGAACAACATGCTCATATGTTCCACCTTGATAAATTTGATCTCTTCGGAAAATCGTGTGTAAGAAGTCTTGCAACTATTCCATTTTCTTCTGATTGGTTTGAGGAGAGGTATCATTAAATGAGAATTGATATGGTCTACCTTTTCCTGCTTTACTCAAGGGGGACTCGTGAACTGAGGACTATATTAGCTTAGACTTATGACATGCGACACATATCTATAACTCATCAGAAAATGCCCATTACAAAGAGCCTTTTGGGAAATAAGGTCAGTACTTGAACCCATTCTTCCAACTGCTAAGAATATGAAGTTTGAAAGGAAATATAATGCAAGCCTCCGTATTTCAACTGGGAGTGCTACCCAACATGTTTATCTATCTGTTGCAATTTTTATTCGCACCGCAGCTTTGCAAATTGTTTATGGACAAAGGTACGTCAATGGGTTGAATAACATGGTGTCCTTCTTCAGAACCCTTCTCATTACACAATTCTTTCTTTTACATTCTTTGGTTGATTCTGACCACCTAAAGCTTGGTTTCGCTTTGGTCTCGATCTTCCGAAAAGGTCTCAGTTTCTCCACATCGGGGGCCGTCTTTCCCTTTCCCAAATGGTCTTCCTCCTTTGCTCTTCCAACACAAGATAACTTTGTTGGCGAGTCTTTCTACTACGGGGGGAGTCATTTCTGTGAGCGGTAGGGAGTGTCCTTGTGTTTAAGAGACCACCACATTTTGAGTGAGGTCCATCATGTCCTACCTCACTCTCCTGGTCAGTTTAGAGAGTGGGGACGCTATATCTTCCTTTCTCTGCTGTGTGATAGCCACATCGGTAAGGAATTCCTCTCTCGGTGAGGATGAGAGTGGACCCCCCTTCTCGTCATGGACTTTATCAGTTTGGGATGAGGTTGACAAGCTCATTTATTCTTCGGGGAAAAGAAAGAAGTCTTAAGTATCTTGGAGAGTGGAATAATTTTGATGTCATTCTCCACAGACAGCGCCAACTGTCGTTGATGATAATTTCAATACTACACGTGCTCTCCTCTTACAAGTGGAAATCGTAAAACATAATAAAGAGCCCAAAGAACAAGATGAATCGGGTGGTAGTTTCCTCGTCTAATGACCTTCGATGCCTAAGTCAGTCGCCTGATAAAAATTTGACAGAGTTTTCTTAAGGGGATAATTGCTTACCTTTTTTCTAGAGTAGGTGGGGGCATTTATACCTGAAGCCTCATGGGAGGAAGCGTGTAGGAGAAGCTTGGGGATGTGGTGGTTGATCCTTGATTGGACGTCAACACTCGGATCCCATTTCTGAATTTTAAGCTTAGTAGATAGCTTATCTAATATATCAAGCCAGGAGATAAACGAGCATTTATCTATGAAGACTGAAATCAAACATGTTTATTCCAATTTACTTTAGGTAGAGGACTCCTCAAGGCATGGTAAGTGGATCTAATGGAAAAAAACTCCCTTATTATCAATCTAAAACCAAGAATCAGGCAGACTAGAAGCAAAAGGAAAACTATTTAAGTCAAAACCCTAATGTTACAGAGCATGCCTCATATTATGGTTTAATTGAATCCATCTACTATCTATGATAATGCTAGAGAGAGAGTAGGAGAAAGATAAACCAGAACTGATGACTATTTCCTTGCCTCCCTTATTAAATAAGACCCTTGCAACATACCAATGATCACAAAAGAAGGAGGCAAACTGCCCATTGTCTACTTGAAGCTTATAGAAACAAAACGTTTTTCCTCTTAGCTCAAGAGGCTTCCTCTAAGACCACAAAAGGGTAAATTGGAATCTTGACACTGAAAATGGAGTCGCCCTTGAGAAAATTATGTTGACACCATTCAATCCAAATGGAGTCCTTAGCACTTGTAACCAGCCTTAAAAAATGCTTAGAGATAACATCCAAATTCCAAGTATAAATATCACTGATCCTCAATCCTCCTTCATCAAAGGGAGAATATACTGAGTTCCAGGAAACTTTGTAACCCTTGCACTGATCAGTAAAACTAATCCAAAGAAAGTTCCTTAGAGAATAATTTATCTTCTTCATTACCTGCTTAGGAAGGATGAGGAGCCTACTCCAATATCCCTTAATGGATAGGAGGATGGATTTGATCAACTGGAGCCTCCCTGTAAGATGCTTATTCAGCTAAGAATTGGCCCTTGAGATGATCTCGTCCCCAAGCATATAACAATGCACCTTAGTCAGATTGGTAGAAATCAAAGGAATGTCAAGGTACTTTATTGGTAATGTGTCAAGTTTAAACCCTGTATGTTGTTAAATGAGCTGCTGCATAGACTCCTCAACACTAGAGCAGAAAACCAGACTTTTGTCCTCATTAGGTTGAAGACCTTAATGCACTTCACAGAATCTAGATCCCCCTTGCAAAAAACTAATAAGTCATCAACAAAGCATAGATTCATTAACTTATCTTTTTTGCATCTCTAATGGTATTTAAAACCAGGTAAAGAAGAGCATTGCATAAGGATGCTAGTAAGAGCTTTTATTATAAGGACAAACTTGTAAGGGGATGGTGCATCCCTTTATCCCAACCCTCTTCCACCTCTAAAAAAACTCATGAGAAGCTCCATTAATATTGATTGAGTAAGATGGGGATGTGACACACTCCATTACCCAATCAATAAACCTGTTAGGAAACCCCACAGCCTGAAGCACCTTACTTAAGAAAAACCAGCCTACACTATCATAAGCTTTAAGTGGGTCTACTTTGAATGTGAATCTAGGAGAGTTAATCTCTCTATGGTAACCTCTTAAAACCTTCAGTTCTAGGAGGTAGCATTTAATGCCCTTGTCTCCGAAGCTGACATAATGGGACATACATTTAATGTTGATACGCACCCGATCAGGGTGAATGCGAATGAAGTGATCAATTTCGGGCTGATCTAATGCACCATCATGACGATGGGACCTGGTGGGCATTTGGGCTGAATAAGAGGACACCACGTGGAATCTTACTTTCAGCGAGCAATGATGATGATGCGCAAAGAGTTAGTCGAGCTCCTTTGCTGGGCCTCATACCCGTTACTCTCCATCTGCTCTAGTCGGTGTGACTTGAGGTACCTGGGAACCGACTAGGCTAGGTCAACTTCCTCCTTTTGGGTGGTTAGGCCCCATCATCTTTATTTGACGCAAACCTCTCTCGGCCTAGTGTGACACGTGGTGCCATGTTACTGGTAGTCTGAGAATGCACATAACACTTATAATATTTATTTTGGTGTTTAACTTATAATGTAAATAGGAGAGTTAAAAATGAGGAGAGTTAAGAGTTGTGGTACCTAACTCATGCATTCACAACAATGTTATAATACTTCTACTAAGCGTGAGTTTGAGAGCACTTCATCTAAATTTTTTTTAATACATTGAAAAATGTTACTTCAAATTATATGCACTTGACAAATTTTGTTATTTGAAACATATTTTGATATGTGAAAACACTTTTATAAAAATCACATTGCTCAAGTGTTTCTTAAATTGTTTCTACAAACACATGAATATGCTTTAAAATGTATAGAAATGCTTAGTAGAAAAGCATATATAATATAATTATGATCTATGTATAAAAACTCTTCTAGTCATAAACACTACTATTACGTAAAACTGTGTAAACTAAATGAGCTCAAGATGGTTATGGATAGATTGTGCTTGTCTGAACATTTCTAATGCTAGACTCAACTACGTACCAGCATAAAGAAACTTGGGGATTTTAATATCTATTTTTGACAGCAGGTAATCCTTAGTCTTGGGGTCTGGCGTTAAAATATTTTCTTATTTAAAAAAAATGAAAGTCATATCATATATTGTATAGAAATATAATATTAAAAAAATAAATGTATATATGTATGAAAATTTATTTTTTCAAAATAATTGTATATAAATATTGTAGTGAACATGTGACATTAAGAAAGTACTACAACGAAGGATAACACTAGATTTATTCCAATCCAACTAGCTAGATTATAAATAGTAAAAATTCACATTAAATACGCTAAAAACGTGCTTAATTAATTACGGCATGCATAAAACATCTTGAAATACAACATACATAATTGATTAACAAAATCTCATTTGAGTTTATGCAGGATGAGATGCGCACCATGTTGTGGTTTAAGAGTGGAAGATATGAAAGGAGCGTGACTGTAGGATGGAGGGATCTCAAAGGAGAAGTGTTGGAGGATCCTTGACAAAACCAATTTCCCTTCCAACAATGAAAAGTTTTGCCCGATACAGATTCGAGCACCAGATGCAAATGGATAGAACATAAGTTTATTGTTTGTCGCTTTTGAAATTCCATCTGAAAATCGTTCAGGTTTAAACTCTTGTGCATCATTACCCCATGTTTCATGATCATGTTGGTTAAAAATAATTGGCAAAGATATTAATGTTCCAGCTGGGATTGATAGATTCCCGAGTTTTGTTGTAGTATGAACCTTTCGATAAACTTGTATTGCTGGCGGATATAACCTGAGAACCTCATACAAAATCATGGTTACCTGTGACATCCGAAAATAATTTTAACAAGATCGTTAATCTTACAATTTTGTAAACCAAAAACAAGTTGATAAAACAATTAACTTTTACTTCATTAGTATCAATATCCACAACTCACATGAATTTTGAAATTTGTACGTAATTTATATTGCAAAAAAAGTGTTTAACTAGATTATGTATGGAGACTTGTATAACTTAATTTGTAGAAAAGATATTCATACAAATTACACATATTTAAAGTTGAAATACCAATCATTTCTACTATTTAAAACCTAGATGTTATAGATATAGACACTCAACTAACATAAAAAGCCAAATTAAGCAAAATGATGTGAGACACATTTCAACATACCTTACTGAACTACTATTGTGAAAGTCTACCACATGATATATCGAACACATGATGAACTATATGACACATAACCTTTGAGCTATGCAACACAACAGCTGAACTTAGCTGCATCAAGCACATGTTGGGCCAAAGCTATGATATCAAGTGAAAAAGTTACATGTTCTAATCCTTAAAACCTAGGTACTAAAAATAGAGATACTAGGGTTTTTTTAACCAATATAGAAGGGGCAAAAAATATGTGATGTGGGATAAGTTCCAACTGAAAAAAAACTAGAATTGAAACTTAAGACACAAGCACTTTCAGTTCCATGCCTAACTAAATGTGCTTGTATCATCCTTATTTTAATAAAATAAATAAAAACAGTGCGGATAGTTAGAAGAAAAATACTTACGACTTTTAGATGACGTAGCCCCTCGTAGTTAGGCTTGTTGTTACCAAAAACCTCCAAGATTTCTGCTCTTGCTCTCTCTTGCCATTCTTGGTGTTTACTCAATAATATCATTGTCCAAACAAGCAGGGACACTGTTGTGTCTTGTCCAGCTATATATAAAACCTGGCATTGTTCAATTATATCTTCCACGCTCATTGCGTGGCCATTGTCCTTCCCATTTTCTTTCATTTCCCTATTTGATTGTAAGAGTATACTCAATATGTCCTCATTAATGACTTCACCTCTTGTCATTGTCCTCTCCTTTTCATTTATAACACCAATTACCAAATCCTTCAATTCGCTGTGAGCTTCTTTTAACCTTTTATTCAATTTGGTCGGAACGAACCTACAACCACAAAAATGAAAAAATGACAACCTGATTATACAAGTCATATAAGATGTAGTAAAAATTGAATAAACATACAAATGAGCTGAAACTCACTTAAGCTAGGTAACTAAAAAGAATGAGTTTACAACAAATATTAATTACATATCATAGTAGGCATGACAAGTAATCTAGTAGTAGCTGATGTGGCATCTATACTAACATCCCCTTAAGCGAAAGCTGGAGTTTCAACAACCTTGAGCTTGGACTTAAATGCCTAAATGTTATAGATGACCTTGGTGAGAACATCTACAACCTGTTTGGTAGTGAAAATATATTGAATTTCAAGTTTTGTTTTTCCGAACTGAACCTGCTCATGAACAAAATGAACATAAATTTTTATATGTTTTGTGTGTGCATGAGTAACAGGGATAGCACATTGGCTATGTCACCCATTTTGTCTCTCCGGAACACTAGTGTTTTCAAAGAATTAATCCACAACTCCTATCACGATGATAGTATGGAAATATTTATATACTCACTCTCCATACTTGATCTAGCAATAACATTTTACTTTTTAGATTACCAATGAACACGACTACCTCTCAAGTACACGATATACCCACTTGCTATGTAAAATTTTTGAGAGGAATGCAAACGCTAAATAACCCCTGTGAAGTGAAGAATATCCTAGAAAAACAAACATATATGATCTAAAAGAGAGTTTTTGTGCATTATATGGCTTAAGGTGGGGATAACAAGCACATTTGCTAGAACAAGGATACATACCGTGATGAGGAGACTCTTCCATAAGAGATAAAAAGCGCATCATCGAGATGATAAATGGTCTTTCCTAGGAGGGGATACCCATGCTATTGAGAAGCTTAGTTAGAAGACTTCACTCTAACAGTTTCTAAGATAGTGAGATTGCTCTAGCCAGTCCTATCAATAAGTACTGCTTTTGTCTAAGCTAATGGTTGTCAAATATGATGCAGACATTAACCGTGCATGGGAGATCGATGTCATCATAAGGACAGTTTGTATTGCTGAGTTAAGATTTAGATTTTAGGATTTGAGTTTAGGTAATTGAATTACTTTTAGAATAATGTAATGAAGATAATGTGATAGCTGCGGAGGTAAGAAATTTGGTCGGACCACATTATAAAGATATTGTTTTGTGAGTATTTGTTGATGCTCTTAATATGATATTCTAAATCGCTACGTTAACTTACAATATATGCATATACCAATAATTCTAATCATTTACCTCCAACCTGGAATGTAAACTTTCTGCGCAGCTTGCAGCACCAGAGTAGTCATCTCATTTATAAGATCGAATATCTTCCTACCTTCCTCAAAGCTACTTCCGAATGCTGTTCGAGAAATCGCATCCTTTGTTAAAATGTTCAGATAAGGCCAAATATCTAACTCACCAGATTTGCCATTGACTGTTGTTTCCCATTCGCTAATCATGTCAGTACAACTTTGTTCGAATTCGGGTATCATATTCTATGGACAAAAGAACGATATATTCCATCATCTTAAACTAGTAACATAAAAAAAAGTGTCCATAAATGTTGTGCAAAATCATGAACTAGTTGAAACTTTGTCAAATTTCATATAGGGCAATTAAAATATATTTTAGCTCTCGATTCAGACAAAATATTATGATTTACACATGTTAATGCCAGCATCTAAACAGGTTTCCAATAAGTTGTTCTTGATTCACCGACTGGTATCTCTTTTATGAAAAAATTCTAGTACTCCTCGAGTACTGAATATTCAGTACTCATCCATATCATTTGATGACACGTGTACACGCATTACAAATTTTTAGAATTAATTAATTCTCTCTTTAAAATTTTAATTAAATATAATATTTTTAGACACGTGGTAATTGATGATATGAAGGAGTACTGAATTCAGTACTCCAGGTGTACCAAATATTTTCTCATTTTTTACGAGTTACATTAACAACAACTTTGAACACGCGCGAAACATAAATACAATTGTTTTATTCTTATTATTATGAATATTCCAACCACTTCAATATTTCAAGTTGAGGTTAATATTGTGAAAATGAGATTGTCCAAATACATGATTGTGAAAATAAATGTCGATTTAACATCTACTACAAGAAATCTGCTATGTCGAGGCGCAACTGTCGCAATAGTACTCTTGTCTTCAATATCTAGTGACGGTTATTTCAACCGTCACGATAAATTTTCCTACCATGACGGTTTTTCTTAACCGTCACACTAAACTTTTGTATTGTATCAATAAGATATTGACTCGGGCTATTAACTCACATATTGCATGCTTACCACTTGTTTGATTTATTATTATTTTAGCTATTATTTATTTTTGTTATTGTACTAATTTGATTTATGTTATGCTTTCTTTATGGAACTCATTTCATATCATGGTTTAAACGTTGTATCAAAACGGTATCGTTTTGACACATTAGTATATTCTTTTGGTGACTTTTTTTCATAACCATAAAACACGTAGAGAATATTACGACGATTTAGTCTAACCGTCTCAATAGGTTAACCAAATGCATCAAAACGTTGACTTTTGTGCATTACATACTAAATATTGTGATGCTTGTGTAAACCATCGCAATAAGGCTCAATTGCGATGGTTATAACTAACTGTTGCAACGGAGAGCTCTAAAATTTTAATTAAGCGCCCAACTCCCCCCCCCCTTTTTGCGTTCATCTCAGCCTCTCTCTGCATTTTCCCTCTATGATTTTCTATGCTCCCTTTCTGATCTCATCCCCTACTCTGCATTTCTTCTTCGATCACGACCCCCCCATTCTTTCTTCTCTCAGCTCCACCTTATCTTCTCTCTCAAGCCTCTATCAGTAATGCCATTCTCTCCTCTCTCAATCCTCTCTCAGCGCCGGTCATTTATTCCTCTCTCAGCTCTTCTCTCTCAGAGTTGGTCATTTATTCCTCTCTCAGTTCTTCTCTCTTGACAATGGCATGTGAGTGATATCTTTTTAGTTTTTCCCACTAATTATATTTGTTTTTCTATTAGTAGTGCATGCTCATTGTGAAGTTTTATGAGTGCATAATTTTATGTTTAGCATGGTTCCTATTTTGTTTGTGTGTGTTACTTTCTGGTTTTGGCTATATATTGGTTGTGTGTGGTTTTGATTTTAGCTCTCAGTTGTTCAAGGATCGTTTTGGAATGCCCTTTTTTCCCTATAGAAGAAATCAACTATCTATTATAAAGATGCATATAACCCTCTAAATAATCACCCATAGAATAATATAATATTTAAAGTGTTCACATAAGTATAAAGCCATTCCATCGACTATGTATCGCCTTCGTGTCCCATAAGTTTATGTAACTGTCACACACACACACACACATTATATGTGTATGTGCTTCAGAATGTGTTACATCATAAGTTACTTCTTCATAATTGATAAGAATAATATCTCTGATACAACTCAGTAAGTGAGTAAGCACTCAATGCTGAGTTGTCATTGACAGATCATTGTCAACTTGGTAGACAATTAGGAGTGGTTAGTAAGAGAAGTTAATTTATGTTTAGACTTAGTTAGTCTGTTAGTTAGCTTCTCCTATCATCTTCGTGTATTGAGCTTTGTAGATCTTCTTCTCCTTTGTAATAGCTACTGATATAAGTAGCTTTATTCTTGCATTGTTCCTGTTAATGATAGTATACAATTCATGAGCGTATTCTTCCTTCTTTCTGTCTCTTTCTCTTCTTAGTTCTTCTTTTTCTTTACATTGTATATTAGATTGGATGATTTATTATTAATCTCACATCATCATAAAACATGTCATATAGAAATAGGGATATGTCAATATCAAAATACCATGTAGCATGTACATGTATCATTGTAGTTTAATATATAATGGGTTATAATTTAAATACAAAGTGAATTTTATAAAAGTTATAACTTTTAAATTGGGATTTAAATTTTATAAAATTTATAAATTTTGAAACTTGTTTTTTTCCAAATTAATAAAGAGTTATAATTTTTGAAAAAATAACAAAAACTCCATTTTCTAAAAACTAAGTGAAAGGGTCGTTTATGTTGAAATGTTTCCAAGATCCCCAACGTAAACGTGATCATCGCACGAGGAATGGATTAGAGCCACCTTAGCGATCCTCTCTTCAGTGGGAGAAACTTGGGAATCGTGTTGTTTTGAATTATCAAGTTACTTAAGAAGCTAAAACTTGTAAAGGAAGTGGGGAGACAGGACCGTTCCTAGACGGACTGTTAGTTCATGCCAGCCTTTAAAGCCAATGCGTTAGTTAAACACTTAAACCGAAGCACATTGAAATCCCTCATAAGGGCTTGTCAATGGGGATAAGGTGACCAAAACAATTGGTGATTAGTCAAGCTAGATGTAATGACATCTTGATGAGCGTTAACCAAACTAGAGGAGTCTCAATACGATAGAAGGTAGCTTCGACATTGTCCTTAGATGATATAGGAGGTAGCCACTGATATGATGTTGAACATCACCGAAATGTTCAGAGATCAGAGTCGTCATGCTAAATAAGCTATTGTGTGAAACTTCATGAACTATAGGATGAAACATGATCGAAACTCTTGTCATAGAACATATGATGTTGATCATTAGATATCTGAATGAGATGGAGATCATGAGGTAGATGGAAAGACACAAGTTGATATGATCCTTGGGACACTATCTGACACTTTTGAGAATTTCAAACTTAATTATTTGATGAATAAGTTGAGGTACTCATTTCCTGAGCTGATGAAGGAATTGCAAGCTGCTGAGACCCTGTTTTTGAAGGGCATGAGGAAGACTGAAGAGGAAAACTTTATTGAAAGCAAGCCTTCTACCTCTGGCGCAAAAAGAAACACATGAGAGGTCCAAAGAAGGCTAAGAAGAAGAACTTGAATGATACGAAAGGTAAGGGCACTGCAAAAGTGGACAAGTCAAAAAACAAGTGTCATCCTTGTAAAGCCTCTGGCCATTGGAAATGCAACTGCCTAGACTATCTCGAGGAGTTGATATCTAAAGTTATAGTACTTGTTACTGAGGCATGTTATGTAGCGGACTCTACTTTTTCGTGGATTGTAAATCTATAGCCACTAACCATATATGTTGTTCTCTGGAGGGGTTCAAGGAAATCAGAAGACTTGACGAGGGTGAGTTTTACTTCCGTTGGAAAAATTGAGCACTAGTATCGATTGTATTTGTTGGAACTATTAAATTATCATTTGATAACAGTTTTATAGGTTTATGTGATGTTGATTATATCCCATTTTTGGGAAGAACCTTATTTCAGTAGCTAGTTTAATTGAGCAAAGATTCAATTTGAATTTTATTGGTAAAGGTATTGGTATTTTTAGACATTACTACTTAATTACTATTGTACTTTTGATAAATAAATTGTTTTAGGTAAAACTGATAGTTCCAATGATATGTGATGCTAAAGTAAATATTGATTTTTAAAGGGATAGTAAAATGTTGAAGTTTGACTCAACCGATCTAACCTATTTGTGGCACTTATATCTTAGCCACATTAGCATGCACATGATTAAAAGACTTACAAAGGATGGTCCATTGTAAACTTTAAGTGTGAGATCATTATCCATATGTGAATCATATATAGAAGGTAAAATGACCAAGAGACCATTTTCAACAAAGGGTGGAAGACCCAGTCAATGCCTCGAACTTGTACATAGTGATGTATATGAGCCATTAAATATCCAAGTAAGATGAGGTTATGAATACTCTGTAACATTCACTTATGACTACTCACATTTTGGACATGTTTATCTAGTGCACCAAAAGTATGAAACCTTTGAAAAGTTCAGAGAGTACAAGGCTATGGTCGAAAAGTGATTAATGAAATAAATCAAAACGCTACAATCTGATCATAGTGGAGAGTACTTGCTTTCGAAGACTTTCTTAAACAAGAAAGTATTCTTTCTCAGCTTACAGCTTTTGGCACTTTAGAACAAAATGGTGTGTTAGAGAGAAGGAATCAAACTCTGATGGATATGGTTAGATCCATGATGAGTTACTCATCCCTCCCAAATTCATTTTGGGGATATGCCTTGGAAACAGCAGCATACATTCTAAACCAAGATTCGTCAAAGACGGTGCCTGATACGTCATATGAAAGATGGAATGGACAACGTCCATTAACCACCTTAAAATATGGGGTTGCCCAACACATGTTCTAAAATAGAAAACGAGTAAGTTGGCCAGCCGATCAGAATTATGCATGTTTGTAGGATATCCCAAAGGAACTAAATGGTATGTCTTTTATGGTCTGACTGACAAGAAAATATTCGTTAGCACGAATGTACGTTTTCTTGAAGAAGGCTATATAAGAAATGTGAAGCGGAGAAGCACTCTTGTGCTATAGAATTATTGAGTGGCATAACATCGACTCCTCAATAAGGAACTATTTATGATTCAATAATGGAAGAATCACAGTTGGGGCCAAAGCATATGGAGCCTGGACGTAGTAGGAGGGTTGTAAGACAGTCTGGCAGGTACATGTCTTATGGAGATGCCTTAATAGCAGTCTCAGATAAGGATCATGATGAGCCTTTCTCCTACTTACAGGCCATGACTGGTCCTGAAGAAAACATATGGTAAGAAGCCATTAACATTGAGATACACTCGATGTACTCGAACAGAGTCTGGAAACTTGAAGATCCTCCTGAAGTGGTAAAACCTATAGGATGTAAATGGATCAATAAGAAAAAGAGGTCCAGATGAAAATGTGAATACAGTCAACACTAGGCTAGTAGCCAAGGTTTATTCCCAAAAGGAAGATATTGACCATGATGATATCTTCTCACCGGTGGCCATGCTTAAATCTATCTGAATCCTCATGTCCATTGCTTCTGCCCTCAATTATGCAATCTGGCAGATGGATGTCAAGACTACTTTCCTGAATGATAATCTTGAAGAGCACATTTATATGACTCGATCAGACGGGTTCATGAAAAAATGTCAATAGGGCAAGGTTTGCGAACTGCGGAAGTCTTTTTATGGACTTAAGCAAGCGTTCCGATCATGGAATATCATATTCGTTGAAACTGTCAAGAACTTTGGTTTTGAAAAATTAGTGGATGAACTCTATGTGTATAAGCTAATACACGAAGGGAGAGTGGTTTTTCTAGTCTTGTACGTAGATGATATTCTTCTCGTTGGGAATGGTGTAGGAAAATTGTCTAATGTCAAGATTTGGCTTGCAAAGCAATTAGATATGAATGATCTTTGAGAAGCTGCATTTGTCTTAGGTAATTAGATCCTTTGGAATTAGAAGAACAGATAATTAGAACTGTCTCAAGCATCTTATATATAAGGTAATGGATCACTTTCATATGCAAGACTCTAAGAAGCGATATCTTCCTTTCACACATGGAGTCAGCCTTTCCAAGGAGTAGTCTCCCAAGACTCCTCAAGAGAAGGAAGACATGAGAAAGATTCTCTATGCCTTAGCCGTAGGAAGTCTCATGTATGCAATGCTTTGCACTAGGCCAGACATTTGCTATGTCGTGGCGTGGTTAGTCGTTTCCAATCTAATCCTGAAATCGAGCATTGGAATGCCAACAAACATATCCTTAAGTATCTTATAAGAACAAGGAACTACATGTTTGTATATTCAGGTACTGACTAGATATGACGGGGTATACTGATTTCAACTTCCAAACAAACAAGGATTCTAGGAGGTCCACTTTAGGATCGATGTTTATCCTAAACGGTGGAGCAGTTATATGAAAAAGTATCAAGAAATATTTCATTGCTGTTTCCACCATGGAAGCTGAATATGTGGCAAAGTGAGAAGCTAGAAAGGAGGTTGTATGGCTTAAGAAGTTCTTGAAAACTCTGGAAGTTGTTCTAGAAGTTGATAAGCCCATGACACTTTATTGCAATAACAGTGGGGATATGGCGAATTCGGAGGAACCAAGAAGCCATAAAAGATCCAAACACATAGAGTGTAAATATAACCTGATAAGAGATATTGTTCAGCATGGAGATGTTATAGTAATACACATATCAACGGTCAAAAATTTGGTAGATCCATTCACAAAGACTTTAAATAGTAAAGTCTTTGATGGTCATCTAGAGGGCATGAGGATACGAGATTGTACACGTCTACTTTAGTCTATGTGAAAGATTGTTGGAATTGTGTCTATAAAGTATGGTATAATAACTATTTATGAGTATTTATTTATTTCTCAAAAATTTTATATTAATGATTGTAATGAATGAATGAAAGTTTTTCTATTAATTAAAGTGTGCTTATAATTCACTCAAGTCCTGGAACTATTGTCAACGTAAGAAGAGTAAAGACTGAAGGGTCTTCCAAACAAACTCTTATGAAATAGTTCAGAACGTTATTCACAGTCTTAAGATCGACTGGACAATCGAGTCTGATTATGACTGTTAGATTGAACCAAATGAATCTGTTCTAGGGGCATGGGAGTGGAGACTCTAACGGGTGACCTAGACATGTTATGAAACATGTTGAATAGACCAATAACTAATTAGTTTAGAGTAAAATTGTTTATCTAATTCTAAATCTAATTGTTACACCTTAAAGCATATTTTCATAATTATCTTAACCCTGAAGTGAATACGAAACTTGACCTAGTTAGTTACGATCTTTGATATGCCAAAGGAGTGAGTTCAAATTGCTGGACAATACATCGACTGTTGGAATCGTGATTCAACTGAATTGGAATTGTGTGACTCACTGATATGGAAATTCATGGTTAGATTGCAATATGCAACATAATCACCTTATACTTTATTTATGGGTATGTGAATAAACCAACTTGGTCAAGTACTCGATGAAATGAATCATTGAATAAGACATGAGATATTGTATGAGACAATTCACTTTTATGTCCTTATTCACAGTCAATAGAGGAGTTAAGAAAATAATGATAAGAGGGCTAAAATGATAATTTTACATCCCGTTCTTGTTACTGATATTCATGATGGATAATATGTCAAAATATTCAGTGGACCGTGAAATAAAAGTGTTTATTTGCACCAATAGAAAATATAGCGCGTATGAATCGAGAGTTAATTCGACATCAGACATATAGTGGAGTCGTACGATATCAGGATTAAATAGGTCACAAATTTATGGAGATAAATTCATCGAGTATTTGAGTCCTATAGCTTTATTCATGTGAGTTCATTCGCTCTCAAGAGTAGCTCATAAGGACATGAACGAAAAACAACACCAATTGGACCAAAAATGTGTTTTGGACCAAGGAATGTTTCTCGAACCCATATATGATGGGTGTTGTCACTTAAGTAGTGACAACCAAGTAATTAATATTCAAAATAATTAATTGGTTATTTTCTAATTATTAGATAATTAGTAAATAAAAAAAATTAATTAATTAATTGATGGAGATCAATTTAATTTATCAATTTGGATTGATGAATTTGGACACAACTTGACTCTAGGGAGATATGCAATTTTCGACAATAGTAAAGATTAGGGGGTGAATTTTTTATAATTTAACATATAGGGGTATATGTGTAAATTCTGTAATTATTATATAAGGGATGGCAATAGAATTGCATCTCTAACTCTAACACAATATGTGATTACACAGAGTAGAAAAATATTCTCTCCCTTATTTGCTTGCCACCGAAATACACCAGAGGAGAGGGAATTTTGATTTTTCTTTCTCTTTTGTTTTGAGAGCCCACACTTAATTCCTGATCAATATTATATTGAGATATACTTCTGAATCATACGAATAGTTATTGTTGTGAAGACTGATTTGAGTTTTATGAAGAATTAAGAACGTGAGACGACTAATAGAATTTCACTAAATAAGAATTTCTCCGATACAAGAAAGGTATACAATTGTTTCTACCTCTTTTAAATGCGTTTAACTTTGTATGTATAATTGGATATATGATTTTAATATTTAATATGATTAAATTGGTTAATGTAAAAAGTTTTTATATTTTGCCCACAATTGTTCGTGATTCAATGATTTTTTCTCAAATTTTAGATCCAACAAAAGGAATTATGCATGAAGGACCGACCATTAGACCATCCAGAAGTCTAGATATCCATGCCTTTTCTGATGCAGATTGGGCAGGAGACTATGATGACAGGAAGTCCACTTGAGCCTTTCTTATTTTTCTTGTAGGTAATCTTGTCTCCTGGTCCTCCAAGAAATAGGATATTATATCAAAATCTAGTCTTGAAAGTTACTATAGAGTCCTTTTCACCGCAGCTTCTGAGATTCAATGGTTCAAGATAGTGCTTAATGAACTTGGTGTGCAATGTTCTAGACAACCTGTTTTATGGTGTGATAACATCAATGATAATAACACTTGCCTCAAATCCTATTTTACATGTTAGAACCAAACATGTTGAACTTAATGTTCATTACATTTGAGAGAAGGTCCAGCTCAGACAATTGGAAGTCAGATTTGTACCTTCAATTGATTAATTGGTAGATTTGCTCACTAAAACACTATCAACTCTAGATTTCTGTATCTCAAAGGCAAGCTTCAAGTCAAGAATCCACCATTTAGCTTGAGGGGGGATATGATAATATCTCTCATGACAACTTAGCAAGTCATGACTAAGCACACCAGGTTGAGTTGTCATTGACAGATCATTGTTAACTTGGTTGACAGTTAGGAGTGGTTAGTAAGAGAAGTTAATTTCTGTTTAGACTTAGTTAGTCTGCTAGTGAGCTTCTCCTATCATCTTCATGTATTGAGCTATGTAGTCTTCTTCTCCTTTGTAATAGCTATTGATATAAGTAGCTTTGTTCTTGCCTTGTTCCTGTTAATGATAGTATATAATTCAAGAGCATCTTCTTCATTCTCTCTATCTCTCTTACATTGTCTATTGTTTCAATAATGAGTCATGTCTTATTGAGTCGAGCCCGTTTTCTTTTCATATTTATGGTATAATTGCTTCTTGCATTGTTGTTTGATATTTAATAAACCTCTTTTGACCTAGAAAAATCAAACAAGTAGACCGTCATGCACATATAAATATATGCAGTGGATATTGGTCACGTTATTGAGATGCATACTGTGTTTATAACATGCTCACCGCGGTTTAAATCAATAATTCATGTGATTGTGAAGTCATAAATTTAAACTAATTACGAAGTTAATTAGATAAATTAATAAAAAAGATGTGAGAAGTTAAAAAGCTACCTTCAACTTATCAAGATGAAAAGCAGGGTTGAGTATCTTTCTATGAATAGCCCATTTCTCTCCCTCAGCATTTGGAAGGCCATTTATCAGAAGCTTGAAAAGAGGATTTAAATCTGGTTTCTGAAATTCATATATATTTGAGAAAATAACCTTCAATAGTTCTGGTTCCATTATGTGCACCGTTAGTATTGGTCCAGCCCATGTAAAACACTTTTTACCTGCATAATTTCTAGCAATCAATAATAAGAAAGTGTGTTATATGGAACAAAGTGCTCGTAAATTTAAGAGAGAAATTGACATAAATAATTAAACTTTCAGACTTATATATTCAGATTCGGATCACTCCTATTTCCTCTAGAGTGTATAACTTTGCCAAAAAAAACCAAAGATGATTTTGTCATATTTCATTTAAATTATAGATTGGGATATACGAGTACATTGAATATATATATATATATATATATATATATATATATGGAAAAGAACTGCTGTTAGCATCAAACACCACATTGAATACAGGATGAGGGAAACGAAAGCTTGTCACTTTTAGAACCAACAAAAAATGTAGGTCATGTTTGTAGGTCAGTTATAAAAGTAGACTATTTACAGACATATCTACTAACTACACGGGGATAACATCAAAAATAGATCACTTAAAAAAATAGTCAAAGATAAAATAAAAATAAAAAATAGTTATCCTATTTATAAAAAAAATAAAATTTCGGCAAAAAACATTCCTCACCTACACGAACAAAATTTTAAATTTTTATCCACAAATTTTATATAATATAAACTATAAAAATCACTCATATAATATATAATTTATACTACATATATTATATAAACTACTAAAGCTGAAACAAGTAACGAATGTTAGGCCAAAAAATGTACGTGTGAAATTTCATTTTTTCTTGAAAAGTGTGACAGAGACTATTTTTTATGTTTTTTTTACTTGTGATGAATTTTTATGATTTTTTAAAGGTTGTATTGATTTTCGGATTGCCTAATTCAATAGCTCAAAAATAGATGGAGTTCGCCCTCCCTATTGTATGAGGTGCGTTGCCATCGTCTCTTTTTCCTTTGCTAGGTTACATATTATTTTATCTGATCAAATATTTTGAAAATACGTCCTTTATTTTTGGCTCAGATACTAGTTTAAGACCATGTGTATGATTTGAAAAATAACTCAATGATTAAAAATAAGAAAAAAGAGTTCAATGACTAAAAAAATAAAAACAATGAGCATAAGGACTAAAAGTAAAAAGGTAAATCCTAATTTTGTCTATAAATAAGGAGTGAGTCCTTTACTTGAAGGAAGTATTTTCAAGAGAGAAAGAGTGGTCAATTTTTGGAGAGAGAATGACATTATATCTTTTTAGAGAGAGTGCGTGAGAAATATGAGAGATTTTTCAAGATGGAGAGAAAGATAGTTTACATTTCTATTCATCCTCTCTCATTACTTTTCTTAAGTTAGTTTAAATTTCTTGCACATTAGCTAACGATATATCTTGTTTATTATTCTTCATCATGTTTCATCCATACTCATGTAGTGTATACTCTTTGTTTCATTTTCTATATATAAGTGTTTGTTCCTCATTCTTCATCTTTTACTATTTATCTTGAGTTTTATTTTTATGCATTGATGATTTTCTTAGAAATTTAATAATGAGATATCTTTATCATCAACTTAATCAATGAGGATGAGGATAAATCCTTTGAGGGATGCAAGTTAACTCAAGGTGAATAAACTTTTTAATGGGTTGAAAGTGTATATTTGCTGCAAAAATCCCCAATGATGATTTCTCATACACAAAAATGCATAAGATAGCGAGTTCAACATGTATAAAGATTATGCGGTCACATCGTTTATCTTCTGCATATTACAATCAATGCTCTCATTCTTGAGGTTTTAATGCATTTCTGGGACCCTCTGTACAGATGTTTCACCTTTGGAACAATTTATCTTACTCCTACAATTGAAGAATTCAAGCCCTACTAAATGTCCGTCTACAAAACACAGACAAAGTTTATAATTACGACAAAAAACTCATGTTGAATAGAGCTTTATCTAAGCTCTTGGGTATTGTCTATGCATCTGAGATTGAGAAAAGGCTGAAAATTAAAGGGAGGGAATGAGTGTGTGCCACGGGATTACCTCCTAAATCTCACCCAACATTTCTTGAAGGAAGATAAAGGCATGGCACTTTATACTCTATGTATTTATGGAACCATGTTGTTTCTAAAGATTCAAGGTTATATGGATGATAAAGTGATAAAAATGTTCCTTCAAGTCAAACATAATGTTAACCCTGTTATCTCAATTCACACTGAGACTGTTCGTTCCTTAAATCCCATCCGAGTGTTTCAAAAAGGGAAGTTCATCGGCTTTCCATCTCTTTTGTGTATTTAGACTTTTGGCCATCTAAGATGTCCTCCAGGTTTCAAATGTCCTCAAGTTAAGTTTTCAAGTTCATGGATGAAGACGAGAATCCCCATTGTAGAATTTGGAATGGCCAAATGGAATCTATAGGATCCCACAAAAGGGGCGTGGCTCTCACACCTATCAAATTTGAAAGATAAGGCTGTTATCTACAAAGCCCACTGGATGTCATTGACATCGATGATCTACATTTGTGGTGACTTTCAATGGGTCCCAATCCTAAGACCATGGGGTTGTACTAGTTATGCTCCACTAATTGTGCTATGTCAATTATACATGAGACAGTTTATCCATGTCACGCACGCATTGAAGGATATTGAAATCAATTACGATTCTTAAGATATTGAACAAAAATTGCAACACTCGATTGGAACTTGGAAAATAACGAGAAGGATGCACAATGAGAAGAATCACATGAACTGCAATTATGAAGCGTCGCTTGAGAGTAGAAGCAAAGTAATTATTGCCTTACCAGTTAAGGATTTACAATCATCCAAATCACCAGAAGCTCATCAAGAGATTGTTAAAAGGGAAGAGCGGGATGAGTTATATGAGGAGCGTCAAAAGAATCTAGCCCTATGGGAAGAAAATAAACGACTAACAGTTGAGGTGAATTTGTATGATAAACACAAAATCGAAGCTGAAAAATAACTCAAAGATTTAAGAAATAAGGTTGAGGATCGAGAATATCTAAAGCGGAAAAACTTAGAGTTAGGAACTGACACTCGCCAACTGAATAATATAATTAGAAAGTTGGCAGAAGACAATGAGAATTTATGAGGTGTAATCTACGAACAGGAGGATCAAATCATAAAGTTCGAAAGGATAAATAAACTTGTACAAGAGATTTTAGAAGAGTTGAAGGGGAATGTCGAGAAGAAAAATGCGTACATACTTGAGTTAGAAGAATAATATGATGCATTACGATGAATCGCTGATAACTTGCATGTCGATTTAGAGAATCAGAAAGTTAGGAAGACCGAGTCAATAAATGATTGTGAATAACTATTAAAAATCATCACAAGCCTTGAGCACTAAGTTAGAGCTTATCAGAATGTGGTAGAGAAACTGGAAAGAAACAATGATGCTAATGTCTATGCACTGAGATATGATTACTAATTACTGCAACATGAGTATAACTTGACTCGACGATGATCTGAGCAGGCTGTGGAGTGGATGAAAGGCATCGTTGTGAGAGCGAGCAATTTGGCGGAAGAAGCATCTTTTTTTAAGAGAAGTGTTTTGCCCATCCATCTTAATTAATGGGGAGAACTTGCCTAAGTTTTTAGGAGAAATCAACCGGGATTTTGGTCATTTTGGTAGTTTTATATAAACTCATATTGTGAAGTAATTTAATTGACTTCTACATACTCAAATGTAGTGGATGACTCTAATAATTGAATGAAATTGAGTACTTCAGGACTTCAGTTTGCGCAATATCATTTTTCATGCATAAATTAACTTTCATTATTATTATTATTATTATTATTAGTATTATTATTACTATTATTATTATTATTATTATTAGTATAATGATTATGATTATTATTTATTCTTTTTCATTAGCAAAATCTACAATCTCATTGTTTTATTTTAATTTATTTTAAGAAAAAAATTCAAAGATAGCCCGTCAAATCTAAGATTCCTATCGAACGTGAGCTCAAGTTAGGGACATGGACGAGAAAGAAAGAGAGCAATCGTGAGAGAAAATGAAAGAAGAAATTAAGAAGCTGAAAGAGCAAATGGACAGACTTCTAGAACTCTTCAAAACCAGTAAGGCAAAAGCCTATCTTGAAAATCTGCAAGGGGCTCAATCATCACAAAATCAACAGCCAAATGATACTCCACCTTACCCTCCTAGGTTCATTCTAACCTATCAACGTCATCAGACAGACCAGTTTAAGAATGCTTCAATACTAATAAATATCGAGCACTATCCATTTTCAAATGTCCAGGAAATGATGTAGATAGGGAAAATTGGGTATAACCCATCCACAATGCCACCTGGCCAGAACCAAGTTTTCACTCCACAAGGAAAACACGCTAATGAGCCAATCATCATACCTTATTTTGATGACCCAAAGATGCAGAGGCCAGTTACCAAACCAAGCGAAGATCCGCTGTCAAAAGATAAGGTGGACTGTCTAGAGGAGAGATTACGCGCCATTGAAGGGTCATATCTATATGATAAGATTGAAGCCACCCAATTATGTTTGATTCTAGATGTAACCATCCCACACAAATTCAAACTACCTGAGTTTGAAAAATATGATGGTAGTACATGCCCGAGAAGTCACCTTATTATGTACTATAGAAAGATAGATACTTGTGCAAATGATGATAAGCTTCTTCTTCATTTCTTTCAAGATAGTTTGATGGGGGCTGCATCTCGCTAGTATATCCAATTAGATAACCAACATATTCGGAGGTGGAAATATTTAGTTGATGCTTTCTTAAGACAATATAAGTACAACATAGACATAGCTCCTGATTGTCTGGATCGACAAAGGATGGAGAAAAGGACTACTGAAAGCATTAAATAATATGTGTAAAGATGGACGGAATTAGCTGCTCGCGTACACACCCTTTGTCAGAAAATGAGATGGTTATAATGTTTATCAACATTTTGAGAACTTCATTCTATGATAGGATGATTGGAAACGCTTTAAACAACTTCTATAACATTATAGTGATTGGTGAAAGGATTGAATATGTGATAAAGAATGGAAGAATTTCAGAAGTCTAATCATATGTATCATTCGTAAAAAGGGGCCGATATTCATAAATTCCATTCAATTATCACTCTCAACAATCAACCTTTCAAAATAACCCAAGATCTGGTTTGACACCACCAACTCACCAGTAAAATATTGATCAAGCATATCAGCGTCTAAGGAGAAATAGAAATAATCAACTTTTTGTCGAATATGATCCAATCCACATGTCTTCTACGAAACTTTTGCCACAATTGATATGGAATAATCAATTAGTGTCAATTTCTTATGAACCTCTTCAGCCACCATACCTAAGGTGGTATGATGTGACTGCTCGATATGATTATCATGTTGGGGGCTAGTGAGACACTCGACAAAGAAGTCAACTCACACCACTGCATCTTATGCTCTGACGCCCATCACCATCCAAATACCGGGTGCATTTGCTTACAAAGATTTAAGAGTAGTACCATGGAGGTACATATATGAGGTTATTGCAAGCGGTAATGACAAAACTCAAGTGCGAATTCTGTCAGACCTCGATCTCCCCATAACTAATATTTTGGGAGTAGGTGGGATGACGAGGAGTGGCAGATGCTACACTCCAGATGTTTTAGAAATAGATAAAAGCGACGATTTTGAAAGCCAAAGGAAAGGGAAAGCCAAAGAATGCTCAATGGTTATGAGTTCCAAAAAGAGATGTATAGAGGCCAAGTGATAGACCCTGAAATAATGAGACGTACAGAGAAAGAACTAACAGTGTCTGAAAAATAAGTATGTGAGTTTTCTTTTAGGTCCTACATACAATTTTCATTTAGGTCAACTGTGCATTCATTATGATGGGACCATGCCTATTCAATATTATTTTTCAAGGGATGGACATAACTCCTGCATACAATTTTCTTTTAGGTCGACCGTGGATTCACTCTGATGGGGTAGTATCGTCTTCCTTACATCAGAATTTGAAATTCATAATAGATCATAAATTCATTTGTATATATGGGGAAGAATACTTACTGGTATCCAAGCCGGCCACCATGCTATATGTTGAAGTAACAAAAGAAGCATTGGAGTGCTCATTTTAATCATTTAAAATCGCGAACACCACGTTCGTTGTTAAAGGGAAACTTGCCCCAACGCCAAGCCTATCAAAGAATCTTAGATGGTGACAAAGCTGATGATAAAAGGGGGGATATAAGCCAGGCAAAGGACTCGGGTGTGAGCATCAAGGAATAGGTAAGTTAATCGAATGAGAGAAGAATGAGAAAAGGTTTGGGCTAGGATATAGATTGACCAAGGCTAGTAGAGGGAGAGAGGAAGCTTATAAGAAAGAAAATAGAATTTCTAGGCAAGAAAATAGGGAATTCGATAGGGAAATGGCAATCAGACCTCATATTTTTAATCCTTCAGAAGTGGGGGAATTTTATTTGAAGAACTGGTTAAAGTAGAGCATTATGACCTTGAAGATGATATAGCCCAGCTTTCAATATCCGAGTTCTTGAGAAGATCATCAAGTGAAAATACAGAAGACTTGATTTCTCGATACGATTCAGATCATGAGATTAATAATTGAGATGTCACTGGCCTGCTAGTGCTTCTTTGGCATTTTCAAGAGTAATGTGTTAATGCCAAATTTTTAATGATTCTTCCCAATGTTTTAGGAATTTTGATGTTATGGGCCTACCCTTTCATTTGTTTCATGTCATTCCCTTGAATGAAAATCTAAAAACTTGTTTGTTTCCTCATGTTAATAATAAATATGATTCCAGTTTTCCCCCTATTTGTCTACTTTTTTCTTTTTCTGAAATGTTGTTCATACTCATGCATTCTTTTATTTTCTTTTATTTCCTTTATTTCTTCCAATAATCTAATTCAGGTTTGAGAACAGTGATTTTGAAGACAAGAGCATAAGCAATAACTTTGACAATCTCATTCTTAGCGTCGTGTCAGACGAAAAAGATGAAGATAATTTTGAACCATCTCCAGAAATGTTAAGAATGGTAGAAAAGGATGATAAAATAACTCAACCTTATCAAGAGTTAACAGAGATGATAAATTTGGAATTGGATGGAGAGATACAAGAAGTCTGAATTGCCACTTCTATGACAAGCGAAAGCCGCTGACAATTAATTGACTTACTCAAGGAATATATGGACCTCTTTGCTTGGTCTTACAAAGATATTCCAGGTATAAACACTGATATTGTGGTCCATCATTTGCCCCTTATGTGCGAAAGTAAACCAGTGCGACAAAAGTTACGGAAAATAAAATGAGACATGCTAATACAGATCAAAGAAGAAGTTAAAAGGTAAGTAGATGCGGGTTTTCTGGAAGTAGCAAAATACCATAAATGGGTTGCTAAAATAGTACCAATGCCGAAGAAAAATGGGAAAGTAATAATATGCGTCGATTAAGACTTAAATCGGGTAAATCTCAAGGATAATTTTACATTACCCCACATCGATGTCTTAGTAGATAACACTGCAGGATATTCAACATTCTCTTTCATGGATGATTTTTTGGGGTATAACTAAATAAAAATGGCTCTTGAAGACCGTGAAAGACCATTTTTTATAACTTTATGAGGTAAATTTTGTTATAAGGTTATGCCATTTGGTCTAAAGAATATAGGAGCGATTTACCAATGGGTAGTCGTAACACTGTTTCATGATATGATGCATAAGAAAATCGAAGTGTACGTTGATGATATGATCGCCAAATATCATCAAGGGAAAGATCACAATGTCACTCTGTGGAAACTATTTGAACTGTTAAGAAAAATCCAGTTAAAGCTTAAACCGACAAAGTGTACATTCGCAGCGTCTTCAAGGAAATTACTTGGCTTTGTCATGAGAAAGGAAGGAATAAAAGTTGACCCCGAAAGGGTTCGAGCCATCATTGATATGCCACCACCTCAGACTCAAAAGGAAGCTAAGAGGTTTCTTTGGGAGATTAAATTACATAGCGCGGTTCATCTCACAGTTAACTATGACTTGTGAACCTATCTTTAAACTTCTGTGCAAAAGTGATATAGAGGGATGGAATTATGATTGTCAAAATACCTTTGAGAAGATCAAGCAATGACTGTGAAATTCGTCTATACTTATTCTTCTAACTCCAGGGTGTTCACTCATTTTGTATTTTGCAGTAACAGAAAAATCCATGGATTGCATAGTTGGTCAGCATAGTTGGAAGGAAAGAACAAGCAATATACTATTTGTGTCACGAGAAAGTCAATAAAAGGAAGTGTACATGCTGATTATATGGCAGATCAACCAGTGTAGGATTATGGGCCAATGAAATTTGATTTTTCAGATGAAAACATCTCACTCATATTAAAAAATGAAGAAGAATCTATGGACCAAGAATTATGGATAATGTTATTTTGTGGCGCATCTAATGATGTAGGACATTGAGTTAAGGCAATTCTCATATCTCCTGAGGGAAAGTTTTTCTCATTCACTGTAAAACTATGCTTTGACAGTACAAATAATGTGGCAGAATATGAAGCATGTTCCATGAGAATTCAAGTAGCTTGTGATATGAAGATAAGGATACTTCGATTGTACAGAGATTTGTTATTGGTGACATGACAACTAAATGGGGAATGGGAAGCTAGATACTCCAAGTTGGTACCTTATAACAAACATGTAACTAAGTTAAGCTGAACTTTTGAAGTGATCTCATTTGACCATATACCCAGAGAGAATAATCAAATCACATATGCATTGGCAACTCTAGGTTCCATGTTTGCTGTAGACTTCAAGGAGAAAGTTCAAGTCATAAAAATTGAGAAACAAGATTTTTCTACTCATTGTATGAGTATTAAAGAAGAGCCAGACACAAGACTATGGTATTACGACATCAAGCAGTATATAAAGAATGAGGAATATCCAGCCAAAGCTTATGAGAATGATAAGCGCACTATCAGAAGGTTATTAATGGGGTTTTTTAATGATGAAATACTCTAAAAAAGAAACCACGATTTGGTGTTTTTAAGATGTGTTGATATAAGGGAAGTGAATCAAATCATAGAGGAAGTTTATGAAGGTGGTGTCCACGCTAATGGTCATATGATGGTAAAATAAATCTTGAAAGCATGATATTATGGATTGACTCTAGAATCTGACTGCATCAAGTTCACCAGGAGATGACATAAAATTCACGTACTAGCATACTCTTTACATGTCATGGTTATGCCTTGGCCGTTCTCTATATGGGGTATGGACGCCATTGGTCCTATCACACCAAAGGCCTCTAACGGGCATCATTTCATTTTGGTCTTTATAGATTATTTTAGCAAATGGGTAGAGGCAAGTTCTTATTCTAGCGTAACCAGAAATGCGGTTGTTAAGTTCATTAAAATGGAAAAGAAAATTCCGATATGGTCTACGTGAAAGGATTATCACAGATAATGGGACAAATTTAAACAATAAGGTTATGAAAGAATTATGTGAGCAATTCAAAATTAAGCATCATAATTCATCTCTTGATTGTCTGAAGATGAACGAAGCAATGGCAGAAGCCAATAAGAACATAAGAAAGATCATAGAGAAGATGATGAAGGTTTATAAGGTTTGACATGAGATGCTCTCATTTGCACTACATAGATATCGCACATCAGTCTGAACGTCAATTGTGGCAACACCATTCTCTTTGGCATATGGCATGGAAGCAGTCCTTCCAATCGAGGTGGAAATTCCCTCTTTCAGAGTCTTAATGGATGAAAACTTAGAAGAAGTAGAATGGTTATAAACACGATATAAGGAATTGAATTTCATCGAGGAAAAAAGATTGAGTGCATTATGTAGAGGGAAATTATATCAAAGAAAAATTATGCAAGCATATGACAAAAATTTATGTCCCCGATGTTTCCGAAAATGAGATTTGGTGTTGAAAAAGATACTCCCATATCAAAAAGATCATCATGGGAAATGAACTCCATATTACAAAGGACATTTCGTTGTCAAGAGGGCCTTCTCTACAGGAGTTTTCGTTCTAACAAATATGGATAGAGACGATTTACTACATACAGTTAATTTTGATACAGTAAAACAGTACTTCGTTTGACCGCTCTAAGTATGGGAAAGGTGAAGTTGGGCCACAAAAATATTTTAAAAAAGAAATGTCTCGTATACTGGAGAAATTCTTATTCCATGATTTTTTAAATCCTTGTTTGTAAACATCATTCATCATCAATGAAGAGCCTTTTTTCAGTTGACAAACACATATACTTCGTCTTCCTATTATTTTCATTATAACTCTTGAAATAACTCAGAAGCATAAACTTGGTTAGGTGAAAACTAATTAAAGAAAATAAGAGAAGAAAAGGAATTGAGAAAGGCAGTCTAAGAGCAAGGTGAAATCTGAAAAGTCACCACGAGAAAAGTCAATATACGTACGACGAAAGGTAAAGCGTAATTGGAGAATTATACAATTAGAAATGAAGAAAAGAAGCAAAATGTAGAGAAATCATTCCCCATCGACATGGCGACGAATGCTGGGGCATAAACTAATAAATAATTATGCATCATTTCGTGAAAATATGCTTGATACTTCACTACGAGTCCATGATCGTAGGACAAGTGATTGTTTTAAAGAGTGGTGGTGGATATGGCTAAAAAAATCATCAAATAATTTTCTTATAAATGTTCACAATTCATGCATTTAAAATCACTATTTTGCATTTATTTTCAAGAATTATATTGCATAGACATGCACAACATTGTTTTATTTTGATACGATTCAAGTGCATCAATCGTTTCATAACTTTTTTTCTAAATCCACACGTGACTTTCAAATTAGTCTAGCTCTGGCTACCATCTGAAGCTTATATCAAATCAGATCAATTATAACTTCATTTCTTCAATTAAATCAAACTCGTATTGAGTCGAGGTCGAAACCCGTGTCTATCCAGGTCCATTTTCTTTTGAAATGTCTCGGTTAAATAAAATCTGAATTGAGTCGAGGTTGAAGCATGTATCTATCCAGATCCATTTTCTTTTCAAATATCTTGGTTAAATTGAACTCGAGTTGAGTCAAGGTCGAAACCTATGTCTATCCAGGTCCATTTTTGTTTCAAATGTCTCGGTTAAATCGAACCTGAATTGAGTCATGGTCGAAGCATGTATCTATCCAGGTCTGTTTTCTTTTCAAAATGTCTTGGTTAAATGAAACCTGCATTAATTCGACGTCGAAGCTTGTGTCTATCCAGATCCATTTTCTTTTCAAATATCTATGGTTAAATCGAACCCGAATTGAGTCGAGGTCGAAGCTTGTGTTTATCTAGGTCCATTTCTTTTAAAGTATCTCTAGTTAAATCGAACCTGGATTAAGTCGAGGTCAAAGCATGTGTCTATCTAGATTCATTTTTCTATCAAATATTGGGGTTAAATTGAGCCTGAATTGAGTTGAGGTCGAAACCTATGTCTATCCAGGCCTGTTTATTTTCAAATATCTCCAGTGAAATCAAACCTAAACTGAGTCAAGGTCAAAACCTATGTCTATCCAGGTCCATTTATTTCCAAATATCTCCTATTAAATCAAACTCGAATCGAGTCGAGGTCGAAACCTGTGTGTATGATTCGAAAGTACATCTTTTATTTTTTGGCTCATATACTAGTCCAGGACTACGTGTATGATTAGAAATATAGCACAATGACTAAAAATAAGAAAAAAGGGTCCAAGGACTAAAAGATAAAAAAGGAGCATAAGGACTAAAAGTAAAGGAAAACCCTAATTTTACCAATAAATAAGGAGTGAGTACTTCACTAGGAGGTCTTTTGGAGAGAGAAATAGGGGTCATTTTTTGGAGAAAGAAAGACATGATATCTTTTTAGAGAGAGTATGTGTGACAAATATGAGAGATTTTTCAAGATAAAAAGAAAGAGAGTTTACATTTCTATTCATATATTCATCTTCTCTAGTTTTTTTTCTTAAGGAAGTTTAACTTTCTTGCACATTAGCTAATAATATATCTTGTTCATTATTCTTCATCATCTCTCATCCATACTCATGTAGCGTATACTCTTTATTTCATTTTCCATATATAAGTGTTTGTTTCTCCTTCTTCATTTTTTACTCTTTATCTTGAGTTTTATTTTTATGCAATGATGATTTTCTTACAAATTTAATAATAAGATATATTTGTCATCAACTCAATAAATGAGGATGATGATAAAGTCTTTGAAGGGTTCAAATTAACTCAATGTGATTCAACTTTTTAATGGTTGAAAGTGTACATTTGTTGTAAAAATTTCCTATGATAGGTTCTCATACATAAAAATTTATAAAATAGATAGTCAAACATTTATATAAAGATTATGCAAATATTTAAGTTTTGAAAATTTTTAATGTTCTCACAAGTCTTTTCATTTTTTTTAGATCGTGTTGTTATTTTAGTGATATTTGTTTGAACTAGTTATCATCAATGATCATTCACTTTTCTATTTGATTAGGAATAATAGAAGAAAGAAAAAATGGTATTTAGTAAACTAAGTTGTCCAAAAGTAAAAAAAAAGTATATTAATATCCCAAAAAAATAATATTTTATTTATCATTTTTTCATAACGCTCGGTTTAGCTAGTTACCGTCTGTATTTTATCATTACTATTTGATTAGAAACGATTAAAAAATAATGATAACTAGTAGAATATGTAGTAGAAAAATTGAAAGGGTATATTAAATAAAAAATAGATTTTTTGTATATTATGGAAGAGAGCAAAATGAATTAAAAATAAAAATTTAAGATTTTAAATTTCATGGAGGAGGAAAAAATTCTGATTTTATCTTATATTATATTTTATAATTTTTATAATTTTTTTATATTATTTATTAAAAAAATAAAATAAGACAAACAAAAAATGATAGATAAAACATACCTATTACTTTTTTGTGGCTTTTCTTTCTTTATTTTTTCTATTCTTTTTAATTTTATTTTTACTCATTTATTCCTTTTTTCCCGTTAACAAATATTGAATCCTATTTTTTTTCAATTCATGTTATTTTCATTCCTTTTCTTTTACGTATTCTACATATTTTTTTACTTTACACATAATCTTCAAATTTGTAACATATTTTATCATTTTCTTAACTTTTTTAGCTTTTTTTATAATTTTTGTCTTTCTTATTTCTTATTTCTTATTTATTAATGCATCATGTCATATTGTCATGTTTATAATGTGGTTCTTATCTAATTCTTTTATTATTAGAGTTAATATTCATATATGTGTGAATTATAATCTAAGCAATTAGATTTAAATTTTGTTAATTTTATTCTTTAATTTCCACTAAAAATCCCTATGACGGACTTTGAGTTTTTAAGATACCAAACTTTTTGAATTACTGATGTGAAGATATATTTTTGGGATACCGAGAATAACTCTAATATGCTCTGATTTAAAAAAATTAAAAAACTAAAAAATTACTTTTCAATGGTCTCTGTACCACCCATTAAATTCATTTATTTTATGATATAAAACATACCAAATGAGACATTCAAAAATAAATTTCTTTACTTTTATTTATTTATTCATTTTTTTAATATAATTTGGATAGCATTTGATTGAATTTTGTAACCATTTTAATAATGGATATTGTGAGGTGCTAATACCCGTTCACAATGACTCCCGAATCAATTTTAAATTTTTACAGACTAAAATATTTGATTTTAAAATTAGGTGACCAATCACACTCAAAAATAATTAGTCACGACTCTGGATTTTTTTTCAAAACAATATTTTATCAATTACCGCATCGCGTCGCATGCACGTTGTGACAATAAGTGAGGATGAACTCTTCCTAATTAGGTGCATAGAGCTTCCTCTCACCGCTGACGTGGACCAATCAGATCTGATCATATATTTAATGTTGTTAATGAGATCTACTATTTTTAATTTAAATATAAACTAAAATATTTATAGTATATGATCACTAAAATTTTTATAATATATGATGAGAACTTATTAGTCACGTCAATTGTGGGAGGAGCTACTCCTTACGTGCTCTGGAGGTAAGTATTATGTTTATATGAGGTGTTAGGTATGCTAGGCCAACGTGTAACTGTGTGTGCCACCCAAGGTGCGATTTTGCCCAAAGAAAAGCTGAAACAGGTAGTACAAGTGAAAATAAAATAAAATAATAATTTAATATTAAAAAAAGGGACTAAAGACGAGCATTTTATTTTTAAACTAAGGATAGACAGATTATAAAAATTTGTACAACGTAAAATCTATATACACTGGTTTATGTTAAATAAACAAAAATATTGTGTGTATCAAACAAAGATTGTAAGGTGGAACTATCCGTCAAAAATGATACCAGTTTATTTAGGGCATTTACTTTTTAGATTTAGATTATAAATTTTATAGATTTAAATTTGTAAAAAAATTCAATTTTTAATCTTTAAAAAAAAAGATTAAAAATTTTGTGTGGAGGGTCCACGCATTATTAATTTGAAATCTAAACTTATTTACACTAACATAATCTAAATTTTATAATCTAAAATAATTCAAATTTATAATAAACACAATATTCAAAATCCTAAATCTAAATCTTCAATATAAATCTTAAATGGAAATACTTAATCCAAATTCTAAATCTACATTCTCATTTTAAAAATTTAGCAAACGTGCTCTTAGCACAATTTGATATTGTAATAAAAGACAAAGTAAAGGTGATAAACCTTCAATAAAGTTGGAATTAAGTCTTAGATTTACAAACCGTATTTCTTGATTGTTTGATCAAGGAACGGAGTAACACGTGGTATAATATCATGTGAGAAGTTCATCGGCTGTGCTGTAGCCTGCGTATTCATCATTGTCTCTTCGTTTAGGTCACCGGAGAAACACCTATAAGAATTGCCGTCAAAACCTTGCTGTCTCATATACTTCTCCAGCCTTTTAGGAGTCAGCCAAACCCAACTAACCAATCTCCATGCACATGTCAATATGATAACCCCGGTAATGGTAAGTGAAATTGCGCTAATTGATATCTCCATTTCCCTTCTCTTCTCTGTCTGGTAAGTGAAATTGCGCTAATTGGTATCTCCATTTCCCTTCTCTTCTCTGTCTTGTGAACTTTTGTTTTTGTTTAGAGAGAGAAAGAGTGGATGTGGTGTTGATCGTGCTGTTGACTATTAAGTGTTAAGGTTTAATTTTATAGGAAAACATAGTCTGTTACTATTCGATTAACGTGATAACGTGTAACTGAAACTTTCCATTGCCACAACAAAAATTATGATGCAAATTATGACATTTCCATCATCGTGCACTCAAATTATTGCCGTTCCATCATCACGGGTAGACATTGCTACCTAATTACCCTAAAATCATTATATTGTGACGGAGAAAACAATCAATAAAAAGTCACAGCTCCTCAATTACACTAATAATAGGTAATCTTTCTCCAACTGCGTTAAATAACCCTAATAATCGTCCGGAACTTCTGTTCCATACATAAATAGTCGCTTGTTAAGGAATTATTAAAAGAATTAAATTTTATTCTAAAAAAACAAATTATTAGGCTATGTGATAGTGCTATTAACTATTAAGTGATAAGATCTCATTTTATAGGAAAACATAGTTCTTACACTACAAGAAAAACCATTACCTACGACGTTTGTTACAACCATCGCAAAAAGATCGAGATGGAGGTGAAATTACAACGGCGATGGTTTTCCAGAACCGTTGGAATAGATAGTCAGTTGCGACGGTTTTTTAGCTCTGTTGCTACAGTTTGTTTGAACCGTCGCAACTAACTCTCTATGCCGACGGTCTTTTTGAATCGTCGTAACAGAGCCCATAAAAATGGTCTACCAATATTGACGGTTCATTAAAACTGTCATCATAGAGAGTCAGTTGCGACGGTTTAGTTGAACCATCACAACAGAGCCCATAAAAATGGTCTCACTATTGCGATGGTTCAGCTGAATCGTCACAACTAAGTGGAAAATTGTGACGGTTTGAAGAATTGTCGCAACAGAAACCATAAAAATGGCCTGACTATTATGACGATTAAGCTAAACTATGGTAACTAAGTGGAAATTGCATTTTATATTTTCATATTGCGACGGTTTATGAACCCTCGCCAAAAGAAACACTAAATTAAAGACCCTCGCGTCTTCTTCCCCATTTTCACACTTTCCCCAACTCTCAATTTAGGCAGGCACGCGATTTTTTCCCATTTCGACTGAGATCTCACCCCATGATCCTCCTCGTCATAGCTCAGCCCCGTGGTTCTCATCTTCCCCATTTTCAACAGAGATGTCAGCCTCGTGGTCTTCCTCGTTGTAGCTCGGCCCCATGGTCCTCCTCGCCATACCTCAGCCCTGATATGCTCTGTGGTTCTCCTATCCATAGATCAGCCTGGGTATCTTTATTTTATTGCCTCGTTTTAATATCCTTGCATAATTTTGTTGAATTTTCTGTTAATATTGGATTTGCATTTAGCTGGGAAAAGGGTAGAGTAAAACAATCCTCAAATATGTAGTTAATGGATTTTCTGCTAAAGAAATCATATTAATCTGTAGTTAATGGATCCATCAATCGGCTAAAAGCAACATATATTTGTCAGATACTTTGCAAAAGAAATTCTAGGGAAACGAAAAGAAAAATAAATGCAACATAACTTCCTAAATGAGGATCAACCATGATATATGAAAATGATAATGCCATTACAGCCATTTTCTTGTAGAAAATGGTACTATCTTTTCTATAGGCACAATTTCAACACTTTTTTACAATATTGACTGGATTATAAGTATGTTTTGTAGATTATTGCTAACATAATTACTAAAATCAATGTTGAAAGATAAAATCAAAGGATGTGAACATCAAGATAAAGTTAATTGCAATGCTAATACGAAAAGGAAAAATAAGAACATATGGCCAAGAGTGAGAGTAGAATGTATAGAGAAAACAATGGCAATATGTCAAAGTAGAGTCGTTGAGTATGTGCAAATGCATTTTTATGTGATGTGAACATATAAATATTCATTAATGAAAATAATATACAAACAAAAGGATGTGAGAACAATATGTACTCCGAAAGTGGAATTTGAGAAAGAAAACAAAAAGGATAATTATTCTATAGACTAAAGAACCACAAAGAAACAATGTCTAGACTTAACCTACTTATATAATCACAAACAATCCTTACTAACCTCATACGGAGGAGGTTACTTGATAGAATGAAGTATACAAGTCCATATAATTAAATCAGCTTTTAAGCCTTTTCTTATACAAAGCTTTACTTTGTGATGATTACTAAGTTAAAAGTGGGATATAGGCTTAGCAAAATATAGAAACAAGAAAGAAAACAAAATTGCTTCTTTATACCTCATTCTATCAAGTAACCTCCTCCGTAAAAGGTGTAGCACTAGTTTTGATTGTTATGTTTGTTTGATCTTCTTTAGACTTTGAGATTTACAATGGATTAGAATTGGATTACAAAACTAAGATTTAGCAAGGCATATCAAGATGGAGTAAATAAGTTTCTGAACATTGCCTTTGAGAGAGGATCAGGTGATGGATATATGTCATTTTCTTGTAACCATTGTTTCATTGTTATCGTAAGACTAGAGTCACCGTCCATAAACATCTGATATGTAATGAGTTTATAAGTGGTTATACTTATTGGTATTTTCACGGGGAGTCAGTGTTGACTACATCATCCAGGATTGGTACGTCATCTGAACTCATTACTAATAATAGGGCATATGTAGAAACTCCATTATCATGTTAAGAAAATGATAATGATATGCATGATTTGTTGCATGATGCATTTGGTATTTTACTGAATAATGATCATGGTTTAGACTTTATCCATCACAACAACCGATTGATTATGTAAATGAAAGAAGGAGGGAATTCGGGGATGATTCTGATGTTAGAGACTTTTACGACTTGGTTAAAGATTGTAAGCAACCGTTATATCCAGGATGTGAAGAATTCTCAAAATTGTCATTTATTGTGAACCAATATCACATTAAATATCTTGATGGATTGAGTGACAAATCATTTTCTTTCCTTCTTAAATTGTTGAATAGAGCATTTCCTAAGGGTGTTCAACTTCCAAATACATTTTATGAAGTAAAAAATTGATTCGGAAGTTAGGACTTGGGTATGAAAAAATAAATGCGTGTCCAAATGATTGGATGTGCATGAAGCAAACAATTTTATATTATCTACGCTCATTCCTGCGCCTAAGATGGAAGGTAACAATATTGATGTGTATTTGCAACCGTTAATTGAAAATCTAAAAGAATTGTGGGAGGTTGGTGTAAATACATATGATGAATCGTAAAAGAAAATGTTTAAAATGCATGCGTCATTATTGTGGACTACCAATGATTTTCTTGCGTATGGTAACTTGTCTGGATAGAATACATATTCACGTCTTGCATTCCCTCATTGTACATTCGACACACATCATATATGCTTGAATCACAGTAATAAATATTTCTTTATGGGTCATCGACGATATCTGGAGGCTGATCATATATTTCACTTCGATATCCAAAAGTTTGATGGTACTATTGAGGAGAGACCACCTCTTATTTTAGCATTGGCGTCTACAATTTATGAACAAGTGCGTGATATAAATGTCGTATTTGGAAAGGAAGTGATGGGTAAAAAAAGAAGGGAAACTGGTGTTCAATATTGAAGAATATATTTTTTTAACTTCCTTATTGGGAGTTTAATCTTATACGTTATAACATTGATGTGATGCATGTGAAAAAAAATGTATTATTGAGTTGGTTCTTTAAAGAATTGTGCTCAACAAATATTTGAAAGGGCATGAACGATAAACTTCAGGACCATATTATGTCATACTTTGTCAAATTGAAATGATATTTCCACCAGTATTCTTCACCATCATGGTTCATTTGGTAGTCCATTTGAATTCTGAGGTGAAAATTACAAGACTTGTTTACTATAGATGGATGTACCCAATTGAAAAGTAAGATTAATATAGTATATTTACCATTCCATTATATGATTCTACGTAATGATTTGCTCAGTATGGGTTATTTGTACTTTTGTTAGGTATTTAGGTAAACTAAAATCTTATGGGCGCAATAGAGCTCGTCTCGAAGATTCAATTACCGAGGCTTACATTATGGATGAGTGTACAACATTTTGTTCAAGGTATTTAGATGAAGTGGAAATAAAATTTAATCAACCTACAAGGAATAATAATTTTATAGATGAGCAAGCAACACAAAAGGCTTCTCTCTTTCCTATTTAGGCTGGCCACAATGAAGGCAACAACTGATGTGCTTGATAGCATCACATTGACACAAGCACATCGATTTGTGTTGTTTAATTGCGAGTTGGTTGATCCATTCCGCAAGTCTCAGATATATGACTTGGATAAACTTACATCCCTTTTCCAGGTTGTCACTTTTGTGTATTACTAATATTACTCTATCTAAAATAATTGCAGAGAATTTGTGGATAGTTATAAAAGACAACATCGTAGTTGTCGACCTTCTTATAATATAGTAGAACGCGTACTTCATGATAAATTTCTTGATTGGTTTACATCTGAAGTAAGTTCATTAGATGTACTTGAATTATTTAATTGTATATAATTCAATAGATGTTGAATACTTTTTTTATGAATAGATAACCAAACTGGAAAATGATGCATAGGAAGAGTTGAGATGGTTAGCTTAAGGTCCAAACATTGTGGTGAAGACGTATGACGGATACAATATTAATGGTTTTTTTTTCATACAAAGGAAAGTGATAGCCTTTATAAGTCTCAAAAGAGTGGAGTCATGGTAACATCAGAGATGATAAGTTATGCAAATGCAGAAGATAGATAGATGGCTTACTATGGCATTCTAAAAAATATCATTGAGATAAATTATTATGAGAAATTCAAAGTGATTTTATTCAAATGTGATTGGATTCACCCTACCTACATTATTGGAGTAAAGACTGGTCGATATAGGTTTACTTTTGTTAATTTTTCACGTTTGACTCATACAGGAGAGCATGTGAAGCACAAACCATTTATTTTTGCATCACAAGCATGGTTGGTAAATTATATTGATGATCTAAAGGATAAAGACTGATATATAGTTTTCCATATAAAACCTAGAGATTTGTATGACATAGGAGTGTTAGAGATGGAAAGTGACACCAGAATTCATCATAACAACAAAGTTCTCAACTGACAAAGTATAGAAGAAGTGAACTTAGTTCGAGTAGATGTTGAAAGACATGGCATATGATTATAACAGCGATCATGATAATAACTATTCTGAATAATGAAATTGAATGTTTCATAAATAGGTATCTTTTTATATTTTCTAAATTTTAAAATATTTTCTAAGTCAGATATAGTCATAATGATTAACATGTGCAGGATTACACCATGAGATTGTCGAGATGTCAATCATCACGTTCAAATACTCGATTGGATATTGACTCTCCTATCGAATCTAGAGGATCAAAACCACATCATGATATGGATATGGAAACAGAAGATTTATTCGCTCTTGTTCAAGTTAATTGATATAATAAAGTAGTGTTTCATTTAATCATCATAATGTCATTCAATGTTTTGTTAAATAGGACCATGTAAGCGGCGTACCCGTGGACGAACACAGTTGTTATCTATTTGGGCCAAATCAGGCGATAATAGAATACATGTGTCTTTCAATGAGCTTGGTCAGGCCATTGGTAGTAAGAAAGACCAATTTGCAAGAGTTTTGTGGTGCTGTTGCTAGATGACATAACATTTTACTCATACAATATGATAGGAGGCATGTGTCACGTTATCATAAAGATCAAGCGTAAAAAATAGTGAAGATATGGTTACTTGTATGTTTATATACATAGACGTATACATATGTGTGTGTGTTAATCTTTTGTAGTCGATATATATTGTCGATGAAAGTCATAAAGCATACGTTTGTCATCCTTAAATCACAAATGGAGGAATGAGAAGAGAAAAATAAAGAATGCATGTATGGAAAAATATGAAATGGAAGTTTGGAATGATGTTATTCCAAAAGAGAGTTTTGTTGCACTAATTCGTAGATGGTATTCGCAATAAGGAAATGTATGATTTTGTACTATAAATATTTGATTAATGTATATGAAATAAACTAACTTTTTATTTCTCTTTCATAATTATAGAGGCAAGCTGCAACTAACAGAACATCACGAAATAAACTAAAACACATTCACACGTTGGGACGTACCGGTTTAGCAACGAAAAAGGAATTAATGGTAAATTTTAAACTTTATAATTGTCTTAATCAATTTTATTTTAAGTATATTGAATTATATGTTTTCATTTGATAGACAAAACTTCTTCAAAGAGAGCCCTCAAGAATGAAGGTATTTGTAGTCTCACATGAACGGAAAGATGGAACCTATGTAAATGAATAGACTGTAAAATTACAGTAAGAATAAGTTATAATATTAATACCAAGTTTTTAAATAGTTATTACATGTTTACTCATACTAAGTCTTAATTTTGTATTATAGGTGAAACTTAAAGAGCGCATGAGTCAACTTCCGGATGGTGATTATGATCTAATTTCACCAAACGATGTACTCTCACAAGTATTGGGTTCAGAGCATCCTCGATGAGTGCGTTCATTAGGACTCGGGGTAACTCTATATATAGTGTTCTCGCGTTACCATGGAAAATCATCCACGTAAGATTCATCTTGTTTATCAACTGAGTTAGAATCTCAACGTACACAAGTAGCTGAGTTAGAGGCTAAATGTTCAAAGATGCGTGAGAAATATGAACGGGTGGAGTCTGAATGTTCAGAGATGAGTTCTCCACTAAACTTACTTATGACATTTATACAAGACTCCCGTAAATATTGGGTAGGCTTTAGGTGTTGAGTTTTATTTAATACTTATGAAATACTTTGTTATATTATGAATTTTCATACTTTGAATTCATTGGACAATTTGTATTGATAATCAAATATAATTTGGATATCTAATTAATGATTTGATGTTTTCTAATTATGCCACATGTAAAAATGTAGAATGATACTGATGATTGTTGTGGACATATATAAGCTGTTAAAATTGTTATATATGCATGAATTTTTGAGAATATGCGGAAATAAATAGGAGATAGTGAAAGCAGAGCTTTTCGATGGTTTATGAACCGTCGCGAGAAATGAGTAGGGTGTTTGTTTAAATAGCGACAGTTCTAACCGACACTAATACTGTGTAGCCCAACGATTAAAAAACAGTCATTAAATACTGCAAAAGCAGGGGCAACGGTTCTTAATGTACCACGACATTTCTGCAACCGTCACTAAAAACTGAAAATAATAGAGCAGGCGCGACAGTTCTAAATAACCGTCGGCATAGATTCTACGACGACGGTTTATAACCATATCCGATCAAAGAAACCATCACCGTATCATCACCTATCGCGACAATGTCCTCCAACGACTGTCAAAACCGTCAGCAAATCAACACTGACGGTGACGATCCCTACGGTTCTTAAACCGTCATTGTTGTTTTTGCAACGATTAAAGATCATCGCCGTAGATAGCTTTTCTTGTTTGTTGTACTCTCCATTCACGTGTATAACATGTAAGAGATACTTGCAAAAGGGAATTTTTGGTTGAGGGCATTCAAACCTGGATTTGGTTTTCTCTCCTTTCCTAGAAGAGGAGATTTTTAGTTTTAATCTAGTCATCCTTTTAAAAAATGAACGGGTTAGATTTATTATAAAAATCAGATTAGTTCAATTTTTTTATTTTATTTTTATATACAGTAGATCTGTGACATTCAGATATAAACCAATTGCATATATCTAATGAACATGAGGGGATTTATCATCATGCGCTCAAATCAATCTCATCCTAGTTGACGTTGTTACTTAATCCTCATGACTCAACTCACCACAAAAGAATGATCTCAATTTGAATATTCTCATTTTGTTAAATTGTGATTAAGAAACATTTAACGAAAAATTCACAGCTCCTCAATCAACTCCTCATCACTAGACTATTTCTTAATAGGGTTTAAGGTAGGAGAAATATTTTTAAACATATTTGTCTAATTAAATTAATTAATTTTCAAAAATACCCTACAATTTTAAACGTCAACTTCAACCCTCAATCATCAACTTTTAACGTCATTTTAGAAGTAGTAGTGATTAATCATATCATATAATATCTAAAAATGGACATCCTAGAAAAATACTTAATTTTAAACATATTTGTCTAATTAAATTAATTAATTTTCAAAAATACCCTACAATTTTAAACGTCAACTTCAACCATCAATCATCAACTTTTAACGTCATTTTAGAAGTAGTAGTGATTAATCATATCATATAATATCTAAAAATGGACATCCTAGAAAAATATTTATTGGACATATTTTTCCAACTAAATTTTTATTATCATATTTATCCTCATAATTAAAATCATAATGTATATTTATATATGAATTTTTGTATCAATCATTGCATTTATTCATTTCAACTCTTATCATTACAGATGGCGTTTTGAATTCTTTGGCACGACAATTGATGTTTTGAAAATACATAAATGAACGCATTAGGAACGTAAGAAAAATAAAAAGTTGATTTTTATGTCCAACTTTTAAATTTCTATTATACACCATACTTATCCTTATAATTAAAATAATAATGTATATTTATCTTAATTTGTAAAATCAATATTTGCAACATAAAAAAATATTAAGTTGATTTTCGTGTCCAACTTATATACTTCTATTATACACCATACTTTTCCTTATAATTAAAATAATAATGTATATTTATATTAATTTTGTATAATCAATTAACTGCATTTATTTATTTATTTCAACTCTAACATTACAATTGGTGTTTTGAATCTTTTGTACAATAATTGACGTTTTGAATCAAACATTAAAACATAAATGAATGCAGTATCAACGTAAAAAGTATTTTAAAAAATCACTATTACATAAGTTTTATTTCGTGATTTGTTTGAATTTTTTTAGTATAATTGATTTATTTAACTTCAAAGTAATACAACATTATAAGGATGAAATTGAAGTTTGTAATTTCTATTTTAAGTAAGTATTTCAAAACTAATATAGATGTTACACTTGCATCAGAATTCAATGCGATAAAATTTAGTTTAAAACTTATAATTAATTGCAATCAATCATGAGATATTACAATTATTACAAACTATCATTTACGAATTGAAAATCACACAATTTCTGTTATCATGCATTTCCAGCATGATATATTTTTCTATAAATAAAACTCTTCAAAACATTTTACAATCATGATTGAAGTTATCACATCATATCATGACACCATCCACACAAAATTCTTAGTAAACAATGATAAGCGAAGAACATTTTCTTACATGCCAATTACAAAATTGAAGATCTTCCAAAAGAATTGGACAATCAAAATTTTCCTAACACGCGAAAAAATAGTTGAAACCTTCATATACTCAGAAGGCTCTCTAAACATTTTCAAAGTCACGGTGATACTAAAAGAATGTAAGTGTATTTCTCAGAATTTTTTAGAGGTTTAGCTTTTTATAATTGAAAGATATATGTAATTTTCATATATGTTAACAGAGCGTGTAATTTCCTTTACTTTGGACACCGATTACTTGGTTTCTGTGACATCTTAATGACTTGATCAACGAAAAAAATCGCTCACTATGTTTGATCAGGTTTTCGTACACACAAAAATTTATACACTCCTCTTCATGATAGGTTTAAAATTTCACTACCACGAGATATATAAATTAGCAAGTATCGGGTTTTATGTGCGGACGATCAGGTTTTATAATGGAGGAATATAGAGTTTGAAAATATTTACTAAGTGGAAATGAAGAAACATTTTGTCATCATTCTTACTAAAGGAAATACTAAATAACTCAATAACCCTACTCTTAACATAAATAAATTTGTTATTTTTTGTCTAAACAAGTACAACCAGAATGGAAATCTAAAATTAAGATTCAAAATTGCTTATTTCATTCTTTCATCTAATTGTTAAACATACTATTTCCTAGATGTGATTTTCACATGACGCTTATTTATCCCAATTATAAATTTAATTGTCTGCCACATATTATAAAAAATCTATCTTCCTCTTTTTAATATACCTTTTCTTTATCAGTATAATAATTTTATAATTGCCTAATCTATCTCAACATTCTGTCCTTCAGCAAAATTCAAGTTTGCAGTGCTGTACAAGCATGCATAGGAACAAATACTATTTTAGTATGCAACATTGACACGGAAATTCATGACATTATTAACTTTCATTTTTCAAAATCTCTTAGATTTTGAAAACTTAACTCCATAGAAAACACCATATAACCTACTGTAAAAAAAAAGGTTGGGAGATGAATACCATAAAATAAGACCAAAGAAAGAATATAACTATAATTTTGGCCTCCAAATAAAGTTTCCTAATTCGTCCATGTTTATGACTATAATTGAATCATTCATTATCAAGACAAAATTAAGTCTCTCTACTTTAAACTTTGAAGAGGCGATAATCATGTATTCAAGAGAGAGAGAGTGGGAGAGAGACTATAATCACTTATCCATTATGTATCTTTTATCTTGCTGTATTCATTTTATTATTTTGCAGGTGATACCAAATTTTTTTATTTGAATATAATTACTATCTTCACATTTTTTGTTTAATAAAAATTTAAACATTTTTTTTATTTATTTTAATATTTTTATATCCACGTGCATCGCACGTAGATAAAATCTAGTTCACATTAAAACGGACAACCTATTACTAACTTCGAAACTTTATTCAGCGTAACTAAATATACAATGTTTAGTATTCTACATTTTCAATTAAAAAGTTCTTAATATGGTCTCCTCCTATGGAAGTCTTATTCTAAATTCATACTACTGGTTCATTGTAGCTCTTCTTCTTCTTTTTATAAAATTACAAATTCTAAACAACATTCGAGGATAATATAACTCCAACACCTCGATCTCTAAAATAGCCGTAAGGGTATGAAAACTAAACTAGCGGTGCTAATTAACTCATCATGTCAGTTTAACTTTATTTTAGAAAAAAACTCATTCGTTAACATTACTATTTTACTTTTATTTCAGACATGCAATAATTTCAAATCTATTTTATTCATTCCATCTAAAAATAATAAAATTGTGCGTACATTTTCAAATTACTTTAACTTAAATTGAGATTACCCGCTAAGAATTACGGTAGAGCTATTTATAAATGTTTACGTGATGGACTTGATTTTACCAAAGATGATGAAAATTTACTTAAGTATATTAATATTCATTATTTAATAAACTTAACAAATACATTATTTACTTTATATGTTTATGTATTTATATATTTTTATATATTATGTTGTTATTGATAAAAATTATCAAAAAGATTTAGTAGAGAATTTATATCATCAATATAGAATAAATATCAATAAGTAGAATAACCATTATAGAATGTAACGCACGTTGTTTTCAGCTAGTTAAATAAAACTACCCAAAACACCCATTACATGCTGTTAAGAAACTGATAGTTCAAATTATTAAATTTTCATTAAATCAATCATTTTTCTTTTCCTTTTTTTCTCTTTTTTTCTTACATAACTCCATATTCGGAGATCTTATTAGATCTGTTTCTAAGGGAAGTACGTAAACCCTCCTATCACAGTGCTCCTTGAAAAACTGTGGGAGGTAGTTACACGAAGATTAGAATTCTACATCTCCCTCTTTGAGATTTTAGTGATAGTTTATCATTGACCTATAGCAAGAGGTCACGTCTAATCTATGATAAATATCCTTTCTCCTAATTCAAAATTAACTGTCCAATTGTGTTAAAGCTAATAATAATCTGAAGTTTCCGTTCCGTATATAAAGAGTCGCTTTTTAAGGAATTATCCAATGAATTAAATATATCACGAAAGACAAATTATTCAACCATTTGAAATTATTTATATGGATACTATGATGATATGTGATGTTAAGAAAGTTGTACAACATATAGATATACGACAAATCCGATTTACATCTATAATATATTAAAAGGTGAAAGTAGGAGAGAATTTTTTTTGGACAATTTTATCCACCTTCATTTTTTTTAATCCTAAAATATCCTTATGAAGTACACTTATCACATTTTTATTTGTCCATCAAAAAAAGATTTTTTGAAATGTAACAATTAGAAAGTGACTTTTGGAAGGTTGGCTTTTGAAATGTAATATAATGAGAAGTGACTTTTAAAATGTAGCATCCATTTACGTAATAACTATTGCGTTCATAAATTTTACAGAGGCTTCTTGCATTTCTTTTGATTTAGTTTTTCTGACTGTTCTTTGTATGTATTACAAATAATTGAATGCTGTATAAAAAAAATTTTCATATGATATGATATTTTTTATCTATTTTATTTTGTATTTGGTTATGATAATATTATAAACATAGAGACTTTTATTTGTGAATGACATTGATACTAATTAAAAACGATACGTGCAACATACATGACGTTATCGTAGTTTCATAAAATGCACGTTACTTGAAAGATTGACTTTCACATGATAATGAAGGTTGAATTTATGAATTTTAAATAGTTAGGTCATTTCTCAAAAATTTCTTTTTTGTTTATTTCATCTTTTTCAATTTCCTCTTTCTTTCTTTTTGTTTCTTTTTTTTCAAAATTCATAATTTTTTTAAATTTAAGAAAATGCAGGAACATATTTATTAACCATGTTATAATGCTACTATCTTTTTTAGTAAATATCTATCTATATCTCATATATACAAGTATAGAAGTTAAGGAAACTTTTTTAGTTAATATTACTCTTAATTATCTTTTTACATTATTCTGAAACTAAAAATATAAACATTTAAATCACATTAAGAATTTTTCACCATTTTGTTTAAATTCTAATTTGTAAATATGTTTTCTCATCATTATTACAATCCAAAATATAAAAACACACATTATAAGTAAATGATTAGTCTCAAATTAACTCAATATTTTTGTAACTAACTATTTTAGGTAGCACGAATTAAAAGAATATATTAAAATTTAATAAAAAATTTAATATTAAGCACATCAAGTGAATCTCTTTTTCCATAAATAACTTACTCTATTCCATTCGACTCGAAATCTTTCTTCATCCTTTTATATATCATTTTATATCTTGACATGGATAAAAGTTGTGGATGAGTTAAAACATCATAGATCGAGACACGTGCATCACACGTGATGCTTGACTAATACTCTTAAAACATGCTTATTTAATTAGGGCATGCATAAAATATCTCGAAATACAAACATGCGTGATTAATTAACAGAACCTTATTTGAGTTAAGTAGGATGACGAGCACCATGTTGTGGTTGAAGAGTGAAAAAGGTTTAAGGAGTGTGAGTGTAGGATGGAGAGAGCTTAAATGAGAACTTTTGGAAGATCATTGAAAGAACCAATTTTACTTCTAACAATGAAAGGTTTTGTCCGATATAGCTTCGAGCACCGGATCCAAATGGATAGAAGGTAAGGTTATTGTTTGTTACTTTTGAAACCCCGTCTGAAAACTTTTCTGGTTTAAACTCATGCACATCATCACCCTATATTTCCTTATCGTGATGGTTTAAGATAATTGGCAAAGACAACATCGTTCTTGCCAGAATTGTTATACTCCCGAGTTTTGTTTCAATATCCAACCCTTTGCAGGGTTTGCATTGCCGGTGAATATAACCTGAGAACCTCGTACAAAATCATGGTAACATGTATCATTCAAAAGTAATTTGAACAAGATCATTGATCTTATGATCGATTGTTTAGTTTTACTACATATAATAATAGAAAATTAACCAATTTTATCTTATAAGATGCACAACCCAACAACCAACTATATAAGTGTTATCTATTATAGTATGTGCATCAAGCAGCACGTTTCACACTTTTCTTCTTTTACGCCCAACCCAAAAGGACCTCCAACTTAGAAGTGTGAATTATGACCCCTAATATACATATACATAGATCGTCCTTAATTGATATGAAATTTCTAAAGAGAGCACATTGTGGCACACTCTCATTGACTATAATTCACGATAATGACTACGCGACATAGAAAAATATGACAGACTATGCAAGGAACAATGACTTAGCTATGAGGCATAAAGAGTTAAAAAAGTGGCTACCAACCAAGCTATGATATTAAGTTAAAAAAACACATTTTGGTGTACTTCTTGAAATCTAGATATTAAAGATAAAGGTACTAGAGTACATCTTTTAACTATACAAAATAGGTAAAGTTAGATGATGTGATACATACTCCAGACATGTGTAATTAGATTTGAACTTGTGATTCGATTATTTAAGTCTTTCCCCTACTAAATGAGCTATCTCACCTATTTCTGGTGATGTATCATCCTTATTTTAATAGAATATATTCAAAACAATAGGAGAGTTACTTATAACGTAACCTTTCATAGTTAGGCTTGTCATTAATAAAAACCTCTAAGACTTCAGCTTGTGCTCTCTCTTGACATTCTTGGTCTTTACTCAATAATATCATTGTCCAAACAAGGAAGGACGATGTGGTGTCTTGTCCAACTGTATAAAAAAATTACATTCTTCAATTATATCTTTAAGGTCATTCAGTGGTCATTGTCCTTTCCATTTTATTTCAACTCCTTATTTGATTGTAAGAGTATACTCAACATGTCTTCATTAGTGGCTTCGCCTCTTAACATCACCGTCTCCTTTTCATTTATAATACTAATTATCAATTCCTTTAATTTTTTATGAGCTTCTAGTAACCTTCTATTCAACTTTGTCAGAACGAACATATAAGCACAAAGATGGAAAACGGCAACGTGATTTATACAAGATTTAGGAGATATAGTGTACATTGTTTAAATGATTTCTATGGTAGTGGGTTTATATGGTATTGTGAGTACTTCAAATGTCTATGAGGTACCTTAGATATGTATTGAAATTTCTTCAAATATGTTGAACAATGACTTACCTTAAATTTGTGCTCCATTTTTCAACATATTTGAGTACAAATTTAAGGTGTCTCATATACATTTGAGTACCAACACTGCCATACCGGCCCACTACAGCAGAATTTCCCTATTTGCATTCTTTCAATTTGTGTAATATATATATATTCTTTGTTTATGTGCGTGCTTACACTATGTAACTTTTTTTTCAAATTTTTTATCTGTCACTTGTGTGATGCCCTTATTCACTATAGTCATTATTTTAGGCACACGAAGCTTGCATTGTTGTTTAAGTCATGACGCTCTTCGTCCATGATTGTAAAACTCTCTGTCCATGGTCCCAAAGATCTCCATTTATGGCATAAAACTCTCAGTCAATGGCTCAGAAGCTCGCTGCCAATGGCCATGGATCTCTTAATCGGGATAAATGAAGGAGGCATTAACAAAAAAACTAGGGGAAGTGGGGTGAAGTGGTAGTTGAGGAGAGTGGGTTCTAGTAGTTGGTTACATTTGATGTCTCCTATTCATTTACAATACTAATGACCAATTGTTTCAATTCGTTATGAGCTTCTGGTAACCTTTATGTTCCACTTTGTCTGAACGAACCTACAACCAAAAAATGGAAAATAACAATATGATTTATACAAGTTTTAGGAGATGTAGTATACATTGTTTAAATGATTTATGTGGTAGTGAGTTTGTATGGTACCGTGGATACCTCAAATGTATATGAGGTACCTTAGATATATATTGAGAGCACTTCAAATATGTTAAACATTAACGTACCTCGAATGTAAGTTATGTATTGAGGGTACTTCAAATATGTTGAACATTAACGTAGCTCAAGTGTGTTACATATTCTTTATTGTTCAACATATTTTAGCCTCGACACATATTTAAGGTACATCAGACATATTTGATTTGTACCAATAGTGCCATACCAGCTAGATATAGAAGAATTTCCCTATTTTCATTCTTTCAGTTCGTGTAATATATATTGTATGTGTGTGTAATATTTTTTTTTTGTGTATGCACGCGCACACGCGTGTGTGGGTGTGTTTTTATACACTATGTATCCTTTTTTAAAATTTTCATTTTCAATGTGCGTGATGCCCTAATTACATTATAATTGTTGTTCACTCTGGCACACGAAGCTTTTGTGGTTGTTCAAGTCAAGAAGCTCACCGTCCATGACCGTAAAACTCTATCCATGGTCTCAAAGATCTTCATCACTGACATCATAATGCTTAGAATCTCGTTGTCAATGATCATGGATCTCTTTCGCTGCCCTAATTGCATTATAATGCTTAGAAGCTCGTTGTCAATGATCATGTAGATGAAAAAGGCATTGACAAAGGGGGAGTGGGGTGCAAAAATCATGGTGTTGAGGAGAGTAGGTTAATATTGTTGCATTTGTTATGTTTTATGAATTTTTATAGTTTGTTACATTTGTTATGATATAATCTTAAAAAGTTTATTATTATTGAAAGCTCAACCTTTTTCATAAAACTTTAGGTTCTGCGAAGGGCTATATTTAGAAGTTTAATATTAAGAACAAAAACAAAATAATTCTAAAGAAAATGTAAGAAAATTATAAATTCGTAACTCTTGACTTATTCTTATTTTTATGATCTATATTTTCATTAATACCAAACAATGAAATTCTCTATAACTATTTTTCATTTCAGTCATACTTTTCAAACTCCAAATGAAATAGAGCAGAACGTCCTAGTTATATGATTTTATTGGGTTTAATAACAAGATGTACATGTGTAGAATAATGTAGATACACAGAAGAGAGGAAGAGTATGATCGAAGGATAAGAAGAAGGGAGGTCACAAGAGAGCTTTGATATTACTATGGTGTAATTGTTCTCATTAACTTACAAAGAGAGATTACAGAAAGGGATATATAGAAACTAATAGATAACCTACTAATAGAATGTGCAATACAAAGTATATTACAGTATAATACAATAGTTGATACTAATACTATTTATCATGCCCCCCTCAAACTGATACTTCCTAAGGGAAGGATCATTTTTCCCCGAAGAGAAGAAAACACTAGAAAAGAAAGAGCTTTGGTGAAGATGTTAACAACTTGTTCTTGGGAACTGATGTGACTAGTGACAAGATCTTTCTTAGCAACCTTTTCCCTGATGAAGTGAAAATCTATCTCAATATGTTTAGCTTGAGCATGATAGACAGTATTTGAAGCCAGTGATATAGCAAACATGTTATTAGACCAGATTTGAGGAGTAAATGAAAGAGCAATATGTAGCTCTTTCAACAATTGTCTAATCCATGAAAGTTCAACAGTGGTGAGCACGATACTCAACCTCTATAATAGATTTTACCATAGTAGATTGCTTCTTTGTAGACTAAGATATTGGACTAGAGCCAAGGAAAACTACAAAACCAGTGGTAGATCTTCAATTCCGAGAGTCATCTGCATCATAGTATGCATTGAGGCACAATGTTCCTGGTTTCAACATAATCCCATAATCTGATGTTCTTTTAAGAAATCTGATAATTCTTTTAACAATGAAAAGATGAATAGAAGTTGGAGAATGCATGAATTGACAAAATATATTGACTGTAAAGATTATATCTGGTCTAGTAAAGGTTAGATATTGGAGACCACCTACTAAGGTTCTATATTGGGTTGCATCAGAAAGAATGGTGCCTTTAGGATCATAGAAATTGAGTTTTTGGGAGAAGGGGGTTTTACATTGTTTAGCATTACTTAGGCAACCTTATTTAGGAGGTCAAGAACATATTTTTATTGATGCACAAATAAACCAGAAGTAGATTAACGGATTTGAAGACTAAGAAAGTATTTGACATTACCTAAATCTTTCATTTTAAATTCTTGACTTAATAAAGAAATTAAGGAGGCTATAAAGGTAGAATTAGGACCTGTGATGAGTATGTCATCAACATAGAGAAGTAGGTATGTGATACCAGCGTAAGTGTTTGATATAAACAGAGAAAGATCAGTAAGAGAAGCATTAAAACCTAGAGTGGCTAAATGAGAGGTAAATCTTTCAAACTAGGCTCTAGGAGCTTGTCTGAGACCATAAAAGGATTTGTGTAACTTACAGACATGTGAGAGAAAATCTGGATTGATGAAGCCTTGAGATTGTGTCATGTAGACCTCATCCTAAAGAATACCATGAAGAAAGGTATTCTTCACATCAAGCTCATGTAAATTCCATGAGAAGTGAGCTACAATGGATAATAATAGTCCCACAATTGTTGATTTAACAACTGGACTGAAGGTTTCCTTGTAGTCAAGACCTGCTTGTTGGTGAAATCCCTTAGTAATAAGTCTGGATTTATGTCTAGCTATAGATCCATCTGGATTATGTTTTAATATGTACACCCATTTGCAGCCAACTAAATTCTTCTCTAGAGGAAGAGGTGTCAAGGTCCAAGTGTTCTATTAATGTAAAGCAGTGAACTCATCAAGCATAGGTTATTTCCAAACATCAGATTTTGCTGCAACACAATATGAAGTAGGTTCAGTTTCTTCCAAAATTGGTTGAACAGCATGAGAGTCAACTAGATAAGTCTTCTTCTTATAGATACCTGATTTTGACCTGGATTTTATAGGGTGATCATTACTTGAAACAGATGTAGATGGAATACTAGCATCAGTTGTTAAAGTATTAGTCACAAAAGATTGTGGTAATGAACTAATATGAGAGGTTGAATTGTGAAGATCTATAGAGATAGAGGATATAGGTATAGAGTTGGGAGGTAAAGAAGAGATATTTTGAGAATATAAAAGAAGCCTATTAATATCAAGACTAGCTTCAGAGTTAGAAGAAGTACATAAGCAGTATAATTAGTATTAGAGATGCAAAGATCAGTACAATTTGGAGGATAAGCAGAATTTAATTGATCAAAGCTGGATAAAAGAAGAGAATAAGGGGGAAAGTAAGTAGAGGATGAAGAATGAGACTCATGTGTGCATGAATGTTTAGGTGAATGAGATAATGCAAAAGAGTATGTTTCTTCATCAAATATACATGTCTAGATGTTAAAAATTTCTTAGAACCAATATTATAGCAAATGTATCCTTTAGACTTGATAGAGTAACCAAGAAAAACATGCTAATATGACCTTGGTTATAATTTATGATCATTGTAAGGTCATAACAATGGGTAACAAGCACACCCAAAGACCTTTAAGGCATTGTAATCAGGAATATGATGAAAGAGAATTTCAATAAGACTTTTGTTATGAAGACAAACTGAGGCAACCTATTTATTAAGAAAAATTGCTATAGAAAATGCACGGAATCGAAATTCCAGATGCACAGTTGCATTTATCATGAGTGTTAAGGCAGTTTCAACAACATGCATGTTCTTTCTCTCTGCTACACCATTCAATTCTGGTGTATAAGGACAAGAAGTTTGATGAGATATACCTTTAGATGAGAGAAATTGAGCAGAAGAATTACTGCTATACTCTTCCCCACCATCTGTTCTCAAGATTTTCTGCTTAGAATATAGAAGATTTTCAAGATAAGGCAAGAAAGATTGAAAATTAGTAAAGACATCAGACTTAAGAAACATTGAAAAAATCTAAGTGTTTTTGCTTGTATTGTCAATAAAGGATACATAGTACTTATTACCATCAAAGATTTAAGTAGGGATTGGTCCTCATACATCATTATGAACAAGTTCTAAAAGTCAATTGATTTTTGCTATAGACAAAGAAAAAGACATTTTAGTCATTTTGCCTTGTATACAGCTTTGACATATGCATTTATTTGATTAGGAAACAAAAGGAATAGATGCATTGTGTAAATTAATTTAAATTTGGCTATTATGAATGATTGTAACAAATTATTCAAAGTGTTATAGAGAAAACTACATTTATGTACTAATTTATTTTAATATGGAGGAAAGTTAATTATTTCTATAAATTTTAGATAATATAATTATTCAAAAATATTACACTTTTAGAAACTTTAGTTACTTTATATTTTATAGGTTAGTAGTTAGTACGTTACATATAGTTACATAAAATTCTTATTATAAAGGAAAAAATTAAAGTTGCAATACAAATGAAGAAAATGAAGATCAAGTTTAAAATAGAACATTATATAAATATTTCAATTCTAATGGTGTCAATTTTTTAATTATTGAGAGTGCATTTTTATTACGTAGTATACTATTTTTCTCTCAAAACATGCATATATATTATCCTGCAAAATATTTGAATATTTATATACCAACAAGTAAATATAATAATAATATAATTATATTAATTTTGCTCACATAAATTGAAAATATGGTGTTGCATAAATTTTTTTTATTCACATAAACACTACATGAATATAAATCATAATCTTACTAAAAATATAATAAATTTAACTATACATGCATAGCAAGTATGTATTGATTAGTAATATCAAATTAAAAGAAGGGTTGTTAACAAAGAACAAACATCAAATTAAATAAAAATCGTCATTAAATACCGAATGAAGGAAACAAAAGCTCGTCACTTTTACAGCTATAAAAAAAGCTTGTGGAATAGCCTATTTACACAGTCTGTTATATGCACTAATTATATGCGCCAATGAGTTATTAATTTTTTAAGTCATTGAGTTAGTATGTTGAACACAATTACATAATTCGGTTAACGAACTATGAATCAGTGAGGTAAATAATAAGATAGTTGTTCATGTGTTTTATAAAATAAAAATAAAAAGAAAATCCCTCAAACATTCTTTATATTTTGCTTGAATAAGACATCCATTTAATTTGAAAAATGACAAAATCATTCTTTTATTTTATGTTAGGTTTCACGGAGAAAAAATCTAGAAGACTAAATTTGAAACTAACATTGTTTAAATAATACGTATTATCAAAATTAACTCATCTATTTATTCTCTTTTGAAACTTTAAAATTATTTTTTATAATATTCAAACTTAAATTCATCTAAACTTAAAAAAATTTAAATCAACTTATATTTTAGGTATGAAAATGATTGGATCATATTAGTTAAATTAGAAATGTGATAGAAAATAGAGACTCATAGAAAAGATATGTTACAGTATAGTATTAGAGTTTTTTAATGAAGGATTAGTAGATAGATTGGTTGAGGAGAATTATTGACAGTCATCATGGTGTAGGCTGCTATGCTATGGAGACATTGTTGTGGTTGATTGGAGAGAAGTATATTCTTTAAAAAATATTTGATTGTTGACTAGGATAAGTGTCTATCCTAACGGAATACAGGATATATTATATTTTTTCAACCAAAATTATTTTACGTTTAATAGAATAAACTTATCTATTATTTTTTAGAATAAATAAATGTTTATATCATTTTGATAAACTTTACAAAAAAATGTCAGAGAAATTTATCATAAATAATCATACTAATGAAAGGAAACAAAAATGAGTCTTTGGGTGGTGTGCTACTAAATTTATGCCACTGAAGGTGGGATTTTCATGAGCAAAAAGTATCAACAGGACAAGTGAAGACAAAGTAAAGGTGATAAACTTTAAAGGAGTTGCAAGTGTGAAGTTTTTTACAAACAGTATTTCTTGACCGTGGGATAACATGTGATAGATTATCATGCTAGAAGTTCATTGACTGTGTTGTGGTCTAAATATTCATTAATCACCAGAGAAGAACCTATCAAAATTTTCATCAAAGCTTGCTCTATCATGCACTTCTCTAACTTTTTAGGAATCAGCCAAACCCAACTAACCAATCTCCATACACATGTCAATGTGATAGCACCAATAATGGTAATTGAGATTGCGATTATTGATATCTCTATTACCCTTCTCTGTCGTGCGCCTTTTGTTTAGTGAGAGAAAGAGTGGATGTGATGTTTTTTTTTTAAATTTAGTGGATGTGATGTTGACAGTGATATTTATTGTTAAGGTTTCATTTTATAGGAAAACATTGTTTGTACTATTCATTCACGCGTAAAACGTGTAACTGATGCTCACCAGTGCCACAACGAAAATTACGGTAGAAATTATTACCTTTCAATCATCATGCATTCAAATCAATCCCATCCCGGTCGACATTGCTACCCAATTACGCTTTCGGAAAAAACGATCAATAAAAAAGTCACACATCTCCTCAATTACACTAATAATAACCATTTTATCCATATGTTAAAGAATTATTCAAATATCTATAATATATATATATATGAAAGTTTTAAAATTAAAAAAATATTTCTATACCATTTTATCCATATGTTTTTTTAATAACATTATAGTGTGAGTTTAATTAACTATTTATATATTTATATATATATATATATATATATTATCTATGTATCTAACTTTATTTTATCTTTTTTAGTACCGTACTAAATTTATTAATTAAAATATATTAAGAGAGAAAATATTTAGTTTGATAAATCAATCTAACTATTATTCTTTTATTTAAAAAATATAAAAATACACTTGACATAATAATCTACGAAGATACAATGGACATAAAATGTTTGACATAATAATCCACATCGATACATTTCTGTTAAATAATTATGTCAATGTATGAATATACGTATCTACATAACAGATAAATATATATAAATTTAAAAGCTGAGTTAATTTCTAAGAATTTAAATCACACTACCTACACAAATAAGACATTTTTTTTTTGTAAAATTAGAAATATCACTACAAAACATGATAAGAGATATAGGCTGAATCTTATATGAGCGGTCATGTACAGTTGCACGACTGTGATTGTTCAACGTGTTATCTTAACATCACTTTTTCAATAACGGGAAACAACCGCACTTCTTTTTCTTAAGATAACGGTTAAGAACCGTTATCTTACTTGGAACAATAACGGTTTTTTCGATTACAATCATGTTTAATGAATTTACTCTTTACCCGATTAACCATGTTATTGGTGTTTTCTCAACCCCCAATAACACAACGACACGTGCCACACCACAATAAGAAACTCTCTATGCCAAGAAAAGAGCGTAACCGACCTTGGCTAGTCGGCCTTATGGAACCCCATGGGAAAATTGGAATAAGGGGGCAAGGAAATCTTCGTCGATTCCGAGAGTAAAGTAATCATTATCGGTTAAAGGTGTCGACCAAGGTGGCCTTCCCTCCTAAGCTCGAGCGCTCAACCAGTCTAATCGCTGTGACAAAATGACAGGATAGCCTCTGCCTGGTCATCTCATAGGCACTTCAAACATTTAATATCCACCAGCTTTGTGTCAAAGGCCTCCTCCTCACCATCCAAACAGTATCGGGCAAGACAGATTTTGTGTCCTATAACGCTTATTTGACACGCTACCAACGGCCCCCGAGGACTGAGGTATAAAATACTTCCCACAATCGCCAAAGGAGGCATATCCATTCTCCCCTAAGGGCTTTATGCCAAAATATCGACAATCTACTTATTTAGGCATAAGAGGCCCTTAGGTGAGCCAATCACCCCTCGGTTCCTTGCATTTAAGGTTTTTTGTCTGTGTTTTGCAGATGTCAAGATCGAGAGGAGCCGACTGACAAATATACTGTTGAATTTTTCAGTCGAAACAGTTGGCGCCATTTGTGGAGAACGATTATAAAGTCATCCCCGTCAAAGCATTAAGAGTAATTTCTCTTCCTGCAAGGAGAATATGGGCTCAACGTCCTACACCGATGAAATTTATGACGAAGAGGTAGACTTGCCCGTCACTTGCTAGGGAAGAACCTCCTACCCCTCTAAGGACTATCCAACAAAAGAAGAAGGATATAGTGGTTATAACTTTTGAGATAACTCGGGAAGAAAGGAAAGATGTGCTAGATCATGCGCAAGTCACGACGGCCTCTTGCACGGGAATGATTCCCCCGACCCTATGACGCAAGAGATAGCTGGTAAAGTTACAACGCGCTCTTGGAGCTTTTGGGAAACTACCTAGGGAATGGCGGGATGACCTCCCAGCTCGAGGTGACTGTCTCCTCTCGAGGAAATAAGAACCAAGATAAACCCGGACCGTGATGGGCTAGACTCCTCTCTTATGAGGCTCTAGCTGGGGTCACCTCTGAAAGGCGAAGGGAAAAATCTACGAAGAACCCGTGGAGGTAATATACAGGCAACTGCGGAGATAACAATGGGTGCCCACCATCGGGGTTTTTGGTATCCCATAGGTCGCCAGGAAGAAGCCGCGTGGTGCGATTGGATGAGCCAAGGATTACTCCCAGCTATAATATAGGGGCTTGCATCAGCTCCCCTATATATCTGAAATGCAAGCCCCGCCCATGTGGGCTCCCACATCCTATAGTGGGTGAAACGAAAGGACGAAGATCGTGTCAGAATCAGAGCGCAAGCTCACAAGTCACCTTAGGACCCGAAGCCCTGATGAGAGGGTAAGAGAGATCGATAATCCCCTCACACTAGCTTTCGATGAGATTAAGAACTTGACCAGACACCTACACGAGCATGTTCCCCTCTGGCCCATATATGAGCAACTAGAACCACAGGGAGAGAGAAGCATGTGGCCGGCACAACAATCAAGGATAGCACTTGAAAGAGATCTTGATGGGCTATGGAGTTGGTCGTACTCCCACCACACCGCTAGGGAAAAGTAGTTCTAGACAAGTCAGCGCTCACCCCCGAGTAGAGTGCGAGACTAGAAGTGTCTTAATGCTGAGGAAAATGTTAGGTTTGGAAAGGAATGCCTCGGCGAAAGATGGACCAAAATCTTAGGAAGCCAGAGCTATGCTATCCTTTTCCCCACCCCATAGCAGGAAACAATAGAGACCGCGAACTCATCAACGATTTTTTCATATAAGAGGCCTCTAATTCCTCCTTACTTAGAAATAACTTATGCCTAGGTCTTTTTTTTATAAGAATCTACTGTTATAAAAAGATAAAACATGTTATATTTGTTGAAGAATTCTTAGTTGTTCTACAAGTCTCCAAGGACCATCTCTTCTATGATACGAGACACATGCCAAAAAGTGATGGTTGATGAGGTGCTCAAGCCTACCAATCAGGACTAAACAAAAAGTGAGGACTGGTGAGGTGCTCAGGCCCACCAGTTAGGATTAAATAAAAAGTAACGACTAGTGAGGTTCTCAGGCCCACCAGTCGGGATTAAATAAAAAGTGATGACCAGTGAGGTGCTCAAACCCACGAGTCGTGATTAAACAAAAAGTGATTACTGGTGAGATGCTGAGGCCTACCAGTCGAGATTCAACAAAAAATTATGATTGGTGAGGTGCTCATACCTACTAGTCAAGATTAAACAAAAAGTGATAACTGGTGAGGTGCTCAAATCCACCGTTCGGGATTAAATAAATAATGATAACTGGTGATGGCTGGTGAGGTGCTTAAGCCCACTAGTCAGGATTAAACAAAAAGTACGCTTGGTGAGATGCTCAAGCCCATTAGTCGGGATTAAACAAAAAGTACGCTTGGTGAAGTGCTCAAGCCCATCAGTTAGGATTAAATAAAAAGTAATGACTGGTGAGGTGCTCTAGCCCACCAGTCGGGATTAAATAAGAGATGTATGTCGAGCACTCACGTTTGTAGACGGGATGAAGGATCTAACTAGAGCTGACACATCTGGCTAGATATCGACAAGTGATGTATGTTGAACACTCATGCAGGTAAACAGAATCAAGGATATAGCCAGAGTAGACATGCCTGGCTAGATATCGACAAGCGACGCCGAGCACCTCAACTCACAGACGGAGTTAAAGGGTCTAGCCAAGGCAGGCGCGCCTGACCAGAGAGCCAGGAAAGTAATAATTTTCAGGCGCTCAAGCCCATCCAAAAAAGTTAAGGAAAAGCCTTAGCAAAGGCGATCTCGACATTGGGAGTAAGGATATCTACTAAGCATTATAACTGAGAATAAGGTCCTCTGATGAGCACCTCAGCTCAAGGATTCATCTAGAACAAGGACACCTGGATAGGTAACGAAAGGCAGGTCCCCTAGTAAAAAAATGAGGAAATTTAATCTGCTTTGTCACCCCTGGAAAAAGCTTAAAAGGAGCCATGTTTGACTAAATGACAAAAGGCAAACCCCCCAATGTGAACGAAAGGTTCTCCCGATTAGAACTCCAGAACAACAACATGAAAGGCTTCTTAAAGGTCATAATAGGTCTTTAGGACCCCGACCTGTAGAGGGGGCAACCTGTTGGACAAAATCGAGTCCACTAAAAAAGGATCGAGGCCCACTCCAGCTTAGGGTCGTAAATAATCCTGCGACTTGGGTAGATAAAAAGTAAGGATACAATGCTCGAAGCATAATAAATCAAAAACAACCACACGGATCAGGACTAAGGCCTCAAGATCGATTACCGAAAAATAACATCTACTCAAGGCATGCTCGCAAAAGAAAATAGGAAGAAACATAAATGAATAAAAGATCCAGAAGTAACGTTTGTTTTCATTAATAAATAGACGACTACATATACAAATAAATATACAATATTAATGGAATGACCCTCTAGGGTAATTCAAAAGCCCTCTTTAGGAAGAAGGAAAATAATCCCCCTATATGGGGCAGGATCTCCACAGCCTCCTCAAACTCATCGGAGATCCCAAGGACTCCGGTTGCCCTGATCTTAGGGACTTAATCTCTTAAACATAAGGAGAAAGGAGGAAACCCCACCTTTTGGTCCAGAACATTCTCGGAGAACGTGATTGCGAAGGCTATGCTTGACCTACTCCCGATGCATGCACCTAATCCAACGGCCGGTGGAGTAAGTTGTTGAAAGATCAAAAGGGATGGTGGCACGGAAGGAGGGAGATAGGTTGTGGTCGATCAATGTGCTTCATTATAAAGAAAAGGGCGAGGCTACCGGCCAAATTACATGCCCTTGTTAAGGGAAATGTCTCTACCGCCAGGGGCAGGTAGTGAATACAAGCAAAGATTCCGTCGAACTGGCTTATTGATGGTAGGAAAATCACCGCAAATGAACCATTGAAGACTTCAAGGCACGACATTCAAGAGGCGATGGAGAGGGAAGCGATAGTCATGAAAAGGAGGATATAGAAAGACAACCTCTAAAACATAAAAAGGCCCCAGAATGGGGAAGATTATTGTTCCTCTAAAGGGATTAAGGAGAAGGACAAAGGTGAGCAAGGATTTTTAAATCTGTCAACAAAGAAGAGTACTTGCTAGGAGAGTTCAAAAACTTTATGAAGGAAGAAGATATTCTTTCTCAGCTTATAACACCTGGCACTCTAGAACAGAATAATGTATCAGAAAGAATGAATTGAACTCTGATGGATACGCTGCCTAGTACACCATACAAAAGATTGAGTGGATGAAATTCATCCATAAGCCACCTTAAGATGGGGGATTCCCAGAAAATGTTCTAAGACTAAAGATAGGCAAGTTGGCCAGTCGATCAGAATCATGCATGTTTGTTAGATATTCTAAGGGAACGAATGGATACGTCTTTTATAGTCCAACTTATAAGAAAACATTCATGAGCACGAATACACATTTTCTTGAAAAAGGACTATATAAGAAGTGTGAATATGAGAAGCACACTTATTATACAGGAATTAATGAGTAGGACGACACCAACTCCCTAATCAGGAATTGTTCACGATTCAATAATAGAAGAGCTACAGTATAAGCCATAGCCTCATCGTAATGGGAGGGTTATGAGACAACCTGACAGGTACATATCTTATGAAGATGCCTTAATATTAGTCACAGGTAAGGATCATGATGAACATGTTTCCTACTCGTAGGCCATTGTTAGTCATGAAGTAAACCTATGGTAAGAGGCCATGAACATTGAGATACAATCAACGAAATCGAACAGAGTCTGAAAAATTGTAGATCCTCCTGAAGGGGTAAAATTTGTAGGGTATAAATGGATTTATAAGAAAAAAAAGAGGTGCAGATAGGAATGTGGAGACATTTAAAGCTAGGCTAGTAGCCAAGCCTAAACCCAAAATGAAGGTATTGGCTATGAGGATACCGTCTCACCGGTGGCCATTCTTAAGTCCATATGAATCCTCAGGTCCATTGATGTTGTCCTAGATTATGAAATCTGGTAAATGAACATCAAGGCTACATTTTCTGAATGACAATGTTGAAGAACGTATTTATATGACTCAACCAAACGCGTTCATGGAGAAAGGCTAAGAGGGCAAGATTTGTAAATCGTTGAAGTCCATTTGTTAATTTAAGTAAGTGAACCGATCGTGGAATATTAGATTTGATGAATCTATCAAGAACTTTGGTTTTGAACAATTAGTGGACGGACCATGTGTGTATAACTGATACATGAAGGGAATGTGGATTTTCTAGTTTTATACGTGAACGATATTCTACTCATTGGGAATGAGTAGGAAAGCTGTCCGATGCAAGTTTTGGATTGCAAAGAAATTTGATATGAATTATGTGGGAGAAGCTGCATATATCTAAGGTATTGAGATATTTTGAGATAGGAAAAACAGACAATTAGCATTGTCTCAAATATCTTATATTGATAAGGTGATGGATTGCTTCAGTATGCCAGACTCCAAGAAGGGATATCTTCCCTTTAGGTATGGAGTTAGTCTCTCTAAGGAGCAGTCTCCCAAGACACCTCAAAAAGAGGAAAACATGAGAAATATTCCCTATGTCTTAGTCATAGAAAGTCTCATGTATGCGATGATTTGCACTAGACCAAATATTTGTTATGTCGTGGGCGTGGTGAGTTATTTTTAATCCAATCCTGGACTCGAGCATTGGAATACCATCAAGCATATCCTCAAGTATCTTAGGAGAATGAGAAACTATGTGCTTGTATATTCAGGTACTGACTTGAATATAGCGGCTTATACTGACTCCGATTTCCAAGTAGTCAAGGATTTCATGAGGGCCACTTCAGGATTGTTGTTTATCTTGAATGGTACGACAGTAATATGGAGAGGTATCAAGCAATCATGCATTGTTGATTCTACCATGAAAGCTGAGTATGTGACGGCTTGTGAAGCTGTAAAGGAGATTGTCAGCTTAGAAAGTTCCTGAAGACTCTGGAAGTCGTTCCAGATGCTGATAAACCCTTGACATTATATTGCAATAATAGTGGGGCTGTAGCAAACTCGAAGAAACTGATGAGCCATAAAATATCAAAACATATAGAGTAGAAGTATCATCGAATTAGAGAGATTGTTCAGCATGGAGATGTAGTATTGATGGTCAACAACCTGGTGGATCCATTCAGGAAGACTTTAAGCAATAAAGTGTTTGATGGTTATTTGGAGGGCATGGGGATACGAGATTCTATTTATGAGTATATAGTTATTTTCTATGACATTTATGTATTACTGAATTTTATGAATAAATGAAAGTTCTCCTTTAATTAAAGTGTGTCTATAATTTATTTAAGTCGTGTAATTATTATCAACGTAAGAAGAGTAAGGATAGAGAGGTATCCAGACAAACTCTTCTGAAATGGTTCAGAATGTTATTCACAGTCTTAGAATCAACTGGGCAGTCGTGTCTGATTATGACTACTAGGTCGAACCAAAGGATGCCAATCTCAGGGCGTGGATGTAGAGACTCTAATGGTTGACCTATATATGATATGGAACATGATGAAGACCAATAATAAATTAGTTTAGAGCAAAACCGTTTATCTAGTTCTAAATCTAATTGTTACACATTAAGGGTAATTTCATAATTACGTTAATCCTAAGTTGAATAAGAAACTTGACCTAGTTACTTGCGATCTTTAATAGGCCAAAAGAGTAAGTTCAAATTATCGGACAATACCTCTGTTGTTGAGCTCGTGATTCAACTATATTGGAGTTGCGTGATTCACAGATATAAAATTCGTGGTAAAATTGTAATAGCAACAATATCACATTATGCTTTATTGACGGGTGTGCGAATAAATAAATCGGTCTTGGTACTCGATGACATGAGTCATTGAATAAGACATTGTGAACTGTACGAGATACTTCACTAATATTTCTTTCTTATTCACTGTCAATAAAAGAGTTAAGAAAATAATAACTAGATGGGTAAAATGGTAATTTTACATCCAGTTCTTGTTAGTGATGTTCACGAAGGGTAACATCATAAAATATTTTTTGGACCGTGAAATAAAGATGTTCATTTGGATCAACAAAAAATCTAGCACGCATGAATCGATAGTTAATTCGACATCGGACCTATAGTGGAGTTGTACGATGTCTTGGTTAAATAGGTCGAGAATTTATGGAGATAAATTAGTCATATTTGAATCTCATTTCTTTATTCATATGTGTCCATTCAATCTCAGGAGTAGCTCATAAGAACAAGAATGAGAAACAACATCAGTTGAACTAAAAATGAGTTTTTGACCAATATGCACTTCCCAACCCAAATGTCATAGGTGCCATCGCTAAATTAGTAAAAAGCAGAATTAATGTTCAAACTAATTCATTTATTATTTTTTAATTATTGGATAATTATTAAATAAAATTAATTAATTAATTAATTGATAGGGATCAATTTAATTTATCAATTCGGGTTGACGAATTTGAACACGGTATTGGCTATAAGCGAGATGTAAAAATTGCAGAAAGCAGTGCGAGCAGATGGTGAATTTTGCCAAACAATATAGGGGTATATGTGTAAATTTTATAATTATTGTATAAGAGATCACAATAGGGTTGCATCCCTAAACTAAACTTAACCTAATCACATTGTGTGTTTATTTAGAGCAAGGAAAATATTTTCTCTCTCCCTCTCCCTTGTCGCCACCGAAATCATAGTAAGGAAGAAGAGAATTATCTTTTCTTCCTTAGTTGTTTAGAGAGCCCACACTCTATTCATTACAATATCCTTGTGATACATACTTTTGAATCCTACGAGTGGTTGTTGGTGTGAAGATCAATTGATATTCTATGAATTTCAAGAACGAGGAACGCGAGACAATAAATTGGATCCCGCCAATTTAGAAATTCTCCATTACAAGGAAAGGTAAAAATTGTTTCCATCTTTTCTCGATATGTTTATATAAATATGTATGATCGTTGCATTGTTTTATATTTATTATGATTAAATATTTGTTTTGAAATTTTTTTGATATTACACTCACGATCCATTAGTGGTTCATTAATTTTTTTCAATTTTTAAAACTCGATCCAACAATTGGTATCAGAGCCTTGAGTTGTTGATATCCATATTTATTGATTAAACATATGTATGGATGGATATTGTGACATTGTCATTTTTTTATGGTAGATTCAAAGCATGTTTGAATGTGTTTTATGGATGGACCTTGAACAATTGGCTCTAGGTGTTTATTTTTAATTTTAGAATTGATGTATGCCAAAATTGAGGCATAAGATTTGAAGTAATTTAATTTTTAAAAATTTGTATCTTTAAATTCCATGTAAATCCATCATCGTAAGAAAAGTCATCGTTCGTTGCCGCCATCACTACTGCTTGCCATCGCGTCACACAGTCTCCTATTGTCGCACATCGCTGCTTGCCTCCGTGTGTTTCCTAATTATGGTTTATGTTGAGGTTTCGGAAAGTTTTGGGTTGAGGAAATCTTAGGGTTTTGGAAACTTTTGAGTCTAGAAAATCATGAAGTTTTAGAAACTTTTGGGTTTGGGAAATCTTGGAGTTTTAGAAACTTTTGTGTGCACAAGACCATGTTCGGCCTTGGGTTGGTGTGGAGCCACCAAGCATGTTGAGGTGCTGGATTGAGCAATGATTGCTTGGCCCAAATAATTCATAGGGATTTGGAATTTGATTGTAAACCCAATCTAGTTCCTAAAAATATTTTTATTTAATTCGGTCATTTTTCAACACTAATTAATTGAAATTTATTTTATAAATTATTTTTAAAAATAAATCAATTGATTAATTTACTTGGTAATTTATTTATCAAGGTAAAAATTATTAAAAAGTTAAATTTTTAATTGAAATTAAAAAAAATTGAGAATGGGACTGGACCTTAGTACAGAGTTACTAAGAGGTAGGACTTTCTGAAGGAGAATGAGATAACTATCGACGTCATGAAGACTAGTATTTAAATTATTATAATTTATTTATTATTCTTTTCATGGATTGTATTTAAAATTGACGCATAGAGAGGTTAATTTTGAATGCATGATTTATTATTAATCTCATATCATCATATAACATGTCACATAGAAATAAGGATATGCCAATATCAAAATGTCATGTAACATGTACATGCATCATTGTAGTTTAAATTTATAATGTGTTATGATTTAAATACAATGCGAATTTTGTAATTTAAATTTATAAAAGTTTATAATTTTCAAAGCTTGTGTTTTCAAATTTATAAAGATTTATGGTGTTTTGAAAAAGAAAAGAAAAATCTATTTTTCAAAAACTAAGTGGGATGGTCGTTTATGTTGAAACGTTCCTAAGGTCCCCAATGCATACTTGGTCGTGTCACGAGTAATAGTTTAGAACCGTCCTAGCGACCCTCTCTTCAGTGGGAGAAACTTAGGAATCATGTCACTTTGAGTTATCGAGTTGCTTGAGAAGCTATAGCTTGTAAAAGAAGTGGTGAGGCAGGATCATTCCTAGACTAGACGGACTGTTAGTTCATAGCAACCTTTAAAATTGATGCGTTGGTTAAACACCTATACCGAAAGCACATTAGAATCTCTCATAGGAGCTAGTCAATGGGGACAAAGGTATCATTTATCAAATTACAGCACCTGGCACTCTAGAACTAGTGTGTCAAAGAGAAAGAATCAAACTCTGATGGATATGGTTAGATCCATGATGAGTTACTCATCCCTCATAGATTTGTCCTAGGGATATGCTGTGGAAACAATGGCATATATTCTAAACTAAGTTCTATCAAAGATGGTGCCTAGTACACCATACGAAAGATGGAGTGGATGAAAGTCATTAGTAAACCACCTTAGGATATGGGGATGCTTGGCACACGTTCTGAGACCAAAGATAGTCAAGTTTTCTAGTCAATCAAAATTATGCATGTTCGTAGTATATCCCAAGGGAATGAAGGGATGTGTCTTTTATAGCCCAACTGACAAGAAAACATTAATGAGCACGCATTCACATTTTCTTGAAGAGGACTATATAAGAAGTGTAAAGCCGAGAAACACACTTGTGCTAGAGGAATTATTGAGTGGGAGGACACCGACTCCCCAATCAAGAGAGATTGTTCATCATTGAGATGTTGTAGTAACACACATATCGACAGTCAACAACTGTCAGGTCTATTCATGAAGACTTTAAGCAATATAGTATTTGATTACGACTGTTAGGTTGAACCAAATGATACCGATCTTGGGGCATGGGAGTGAAGACTCTAATAGTTGACCTAGACATGTTATGAAACATGTTAAATAGATAAAAAATTAAATTTGTTTAGACCAAAGCCGTTCATCTATCTACGAATCTAATTGTTACACCTTAAAAGTATTTCATAATTACCTTAATCTTGAGGTGAACACAAAACTTGACCTAGTTACTTGCGATCTTTGATACGTCAAAGGAGTGAGTTTGAATTGCCCGACAATAACTCGGCTGTTGGGATCGTGATTCAACTATGTTGAAGTTGTGTGATTCAAAAATATGGAATTCGTGGTAAGATTGAAATAGCAACAATATCAACTTATGTTTTATTGATGGATGTGAGAATAAATAAACTGGGCCTGATACTTAATGACATGAGTCATTGAATAAGACATTGTGAACTATACGAGACACTTCACCGATATGTATTTCTTATTTATAGTCAATAAAAGAGTTAAGTAAATAATAACTAGATGAGTAGTTTTATATTCAACTCTTGTTACTGATATTCATGAATGGTAACATCATAAAATATCTTGTGACCATGAAATGAGGATATTTATTTGCACCAACAGAAAATGCAGTACGCATGAATTGAGAGTTGATTCAGCATCAGACCTATAGTCGAGTCGTACGATGTAGGGATTAATAGGTCTGAAATTTATGAAGATAAATTAGCTGGGTATTTGAATCACATAGCTTTATTCATGCAGGTGTATTTGGTCTTAGGAATAGCTGATAAGGATAGGAATGAGAAATAATATCAGTTGGACAAAATACGTGTTTTGGATCAAGATCCACTTCCCGAACCCATATGTGATGGATGTCATCACTAAATTAGTAAAGAGTAGAATTAATATTCAAATTAATTAATTTATTATTTTATAATTATTGGATAATTAGTAAATAAAAGAAATTAATTAATCAATTGATATTGATAAATTTAATTTAGCAATTGAGATTGATGAATTTGGACACAATATTAGCTTTAAGGGAGATGTAAAAATCGCGGAGAACAATGTAGGGAGATGGTGAATTTCGACAATTTACAATAAATTGGTATATGTATAAATTCTATAATTATTATATAACAGATTGAAATAGGGTGACATCCCTAACCTAAGCTTAACCTAATCATAATGTGTGATTATTCAAATCAAAAAGAATATTTTCCCTCTCCCCCTCCTTTGTTGCCGCCAAAATCATTGTGAAGAAGAAAAAATGATTTTTTTCCTTGTTTAGAGAGCCCACATTATATTTTTGAAAATATCCTTGCGAGACATACTTCTGAATTCTACGAGTGGTTATTGGTGTGAAGATCGATTGAAGTTCTATGAATCTCAAGAACGAGGAACGCGAGACAATAAATTGGATCCATCCAATTCAGAAATTCTCCATTACAAGAAAAATGTAAAAATTGTTTCTATCTCTTCTCGGTACGTTTATCTAAATATGCATGATCATTATATGGTTTTATATTTCATATGATTAAATATTTACTTTGAAATTTTTTTGATATTCTGCTCACGAACCGTTCATGGTTCATTTATTTTTTTTAATTTTTAAAATCCGACCCAACAAGAACGTTACAACTTAGATTGTTAAATTCTCAAGTTTTGTTTTAGTATCAACCTTTCTGCAGTTTGTATTCCCGGTGGATAAAACTTGAAAACCACGTACAAAATCATAGTTACCTATATCACCCGAAAGTAATTTGAACAATATCACCCAAAAGTAATTTGAACAATATCATTGATCTTATGATATTCAGTTGTACTATGTATAATAATAGAAAATAAACCAATTCCATCTTATAAGACAAACAACTGATCGAACAATCAATTACTATATAAGTATTGTCTATTATCATTCATGCGTCAAGCAACATGCCCCACACTTTTGTTCTTCTACGCCCAACCCAGAAGGACCTCCAACTTAGAAGGATGACTTGTTGTCCCATGTATACACATCCCGAGATGTCCTCAACCGATATGAAATTTTCAGAAATATCTTGTAATTGAAATGTACTTGATTTCAATTATGATATCATGATCATAAGACCCATAACCTAACAACCCAAAAGTATAATCCAGTACAGCTTTTGCTTCAAGCATAGTAGGCATAATGATTTTGCTCTTATAGGTTCAAACGAAAAGACGTCTTTAAGTTACAAATATCATGTACCAACTTATATATTATACATTCAAAGACATTGTCTTATTATTTTGAGATTTTCAGCAATCTCTCAAACTAAAGCAAGTTTATTGATTCTTAACTAGAATATGTATGGAGACTCATGTAAGTTAATTTGGAGAAAAGATATACAAAATACTCATCCTTTAGAATTTCGAAACACGCTGATTCTATTTCCTAAAATCTTAGTGTTAAAGATAGATATACTAGAATTTAACCAAAAAAAATTTCTAAAGCTAGGCAATATGTCGGACTCATTCTTACACACCCTCATTGAGAACAATACACGGCGATGACTATGCAACATAAAAAAAATGAACTATGTCAAGCACAACGGCCTAGCTTGTGGTATAGATAGTTGAATTATGCGGCACCCAACTAATTGTCACATCAAGTTAAAAAAGACAACTCCTTTTACACTTTAACACCTAGACATTAAAAATAGAGGTACTAGAGTGCATCTTTTAAATTGTCCATGAGACGCAAAGTTAGATGATATGAGATATACTCCAAACATGAAGAATTAGATTTAAACTTATGACACGATAGTTTCAAGTCCTTGACCTACTAACTGAGCTATTTCGACTATTTCTGCTAAAATTTCTTATTTTAATAGAATAGATTTGAAAACAAGAGGAAAATTACCCTTCATGACTGTTGCCCTTGCTCTCTCTTGCCATTCTTGGTGTTTACTAAGTTTTATCATTGTGAAACATCCCGAAGATCCGATAGAGGTTACTTCGATAAATTTCAAAATAATGTCGTGGAAGTTAGGTCAAATTCTTTTTTGAAAAAATTATTAATTTGGTTATCGTAGTTTACCTCATTTTTCAATTTGACTATCATATTTTCAAAAATCTCAATTTTGTCATCCTAATTTACTTAACGTCTCAATATATTCCTTCTGTCACCCTCCATGAACTGAATTTGATGAAAATATTGATGTAACGCATTAAATATTAATGTGACACGTGTGAAACTAATAAATACACTATCATCAATAAAAAATCATTTCTCTCTCTTCCAACTCACTTATTTTACTTTTTTTATTCTTTTAAACATTTTTTAACCATTTCTCTCTCCCTCATCCCTCTTGGATGAAGGGTTTCCAAGACTCTTTGTTCTTCGACTCTGCATCTTATTTTTCTTCATTTTTGTTCTTGCTTTAATTAACCCAAAAATTTAAAATTTAAATCTGATTAAAATCAATTTGTATAAGATGGAGATATGATGATGAAGAAATGAAGAAAGAACAAGAACATCCTGGTTTTTCAAAATCAAAGTGCCTAGATCCACCATAGTTTTGACACTCCCTTGCAAAGTGCCCAAATCTACCATAGTTGTAGCAGTTCCCACCCCTACTGCCACCTCCGCCGCCACTAAGAACTCCCCATAATAATATAAAAAATGATTTTGATGTAGAGGATAAAACAATTGCCCAAAAATAAATCACCTAAATCTTAATTAACGAAAAGACGACCACCGCAAATAAATCTAAAACTCAGAATTACCAAATAGCAAAACGCCGAAACACAAATATAAAAATCATGGAAACAACCAAAACATATGTGAAACTCAAAAAAACAACCAAAACTAAGAATAACAATAACAATCAGAGAGCGATGACAATCACAACATAAAGGCGATTGGGTTCGTTCTTTCTCCGTCGCACGGCTAGGCTATGTTCTCTATGCACGACTAGGGCTCTGTTCTCTTTCGTTCCAAGGAAATCTAGTTCATTGCAGCGGCTGTGTCCCTTATCCGTCTTGCGCGGCTAGGGCTCAGTTGAAGAAAATGTTTTTCTTTTTTCTTTTTTTTTTTGCTTGAAAAAACATGGATGGAGAGGGTAAAGGTGGAGGGTTGAGAAAATGTTATTTTTTTGTTGACGACTATAATGTTTATGACCCATTTGTATCACGTGTACTTATAACCTGTCACGTGTGCACATAACATGACAATGTCAGCAAAATCATCAAAGTTCAGATGTTGATAGAAGGATAAAATTGAAACTTTAACTAAAAATCAAGGACGAAATTGAAATCTTTTAAAATATGATAGTCAAATTAAAAAAAATAAGTAAGCTATGATGACTAAATCAGTAATTTTTTTTTGATAAAACATTTCATTATTATATAGTTGTGCAATATCTAATTAAACAAAACCTTTGTTGAAGAAAAACTAAAACATGTATCTAAATTAAAAATTAGAAACTTATAGACAACTTTCTTAAACTTAAATAATATTTCAAGTATCTTTCTAAATAACTGAAAATATCGATTTACTCAAATTTTTGTCACATGTCAGAATGCTTAACAAGACTCTTCACATTCACACAATCATTTTATCATCTTAAAAGTTTAAGAAAAATAGAATCAATTAATGCCTAATGAGTAAAATCTTATACATATGTAACAAACACATGCGCATCCAAATTTGATTAAATCATACATAAGCCTTGTGTTTGATATACACTTTATAAATCATTTCATCACATTATTTCTATTGCTTTAGCATTACATTCTTTTCTTTACTTTAGATATCTTAACATTTTTCATTACATTCTTTCTTTACTTTTTTCGTAAGCTCACTTGTATAACATTTAGCCAATAAGAGATAGTGGATCATTATTACGAATTTTTTTTCAACTACCGGATCCTTGCTAGTATCGTTGGACAAACCAAATGATCATTCATTAAAATTAACTTTAAACATTAACCATTAAACATTATCAGGTCTACCGGTCCCTCGTGTCACATTTCTCACTCACACCTTTCATGGCATAAAAACATGCATAGCCTTTTAAAATTTTATTTATCATCTTCATTTTATAAACCGTAACATGAAAGCGTATACATATTCTCATTCATTATCACAAAGATATATAGATCAATAACAACACAATAATATATAATTAAACATTTAGTTACACAAGAAAAATGATCACATATGTGAGACTTACAGACAAATAAACAAACGAGGGCCCCATGACATCCAATTCACCCATCATAATTTTTAGAGTATGACAAACTTTCAATTATGCATAAAATTATATTTACCCTGAATCCAGAGTAGCTCAAACATTCAGCTCGAAAAATATGAAATGTAAATAGATTCTATTTCTTTTAATAATGCATTATCCCTTCCAAAACGAATTATAACCTTAGGTTAATGCACCCAAATCTTGTTGTAAAACTCTCTTTATACACATCATATCGATTAAAAATAGTAGTTCCTTTACTTTACACTATAACATTCTCATTTATGGATTTTGATATCTCAATTACGATAAAATTATCAAACTCAACCAATATCCTAAACAATCTTTATATTTCATCATAACTTACCTTAATTTTTGAAAGGTTCAATTGATGAAATTGATTCTTACTTAGATCCATTTTGCTCCAACACCTATGTAACATCCAAACATAGCAATATTTTTCATTAACCTACTTAGGGTAGAATTGATCTATAAGGTAATTTCGGTCAACTTACCCATACAAATCCTAATATGAACACAAGAGGTATAAATGCATAGAGGGTGTCGATAGGAGTCTGAAAATGACATTCGTTTTGAATGGATACATTATAGATGGCCAGATCTGAATTCCAAAGTTTCTTATGACATTTAATTATTTTAACATCTAAATGAAGGAACTATGGCCAGACATTGGGTGGAATTGGAAGAAGGTGATAAAAAGAGTTGGTTGATGGTGGTGGCTAGCCGAAAAAGTCAACGAATGGTGGAAAACACCACCGACTGAAATTTACATGTTTTATTGTAGTTTCACTGGTGATCCAATAGTCATGAAACAGGTCTTGATAGAAAGGTGATGATGAGAGCTTTCCGTTGATACCGAGATCATCATTATCGCTGGTTAAAATTTCCAGCAAACTGTATTTTTTCTCTTTCTTCCTTCTTTTATATTTCTCTCTTTCATTATCAACACTCTCTCTTCCAAAACCTAAATAAGGAAAGGAAAGAGATCGAACTGGAAGAGATGGAGTTCTTCTTCTGGTAGTTCCAGTAACTTTTTCGTTTGCCTCGACTCCCTCGGCAATGTCGCTCTTTCTTCTTCTAGTTCGTATTTTTTTCTACTTCTTTTCCTGTCATGTGTTTTTTATTCATTTAAGAAATAAAAAAGTTTATGTTTGTACTCTGTTGAAAATGAGCTGCTTTTGGTTTCCTTGATCGCGTAATGTGTGTGTTTTCGGCTTAAATATATGTGTTTTGACTCAAATGTTATATATAATAAATTTTATAATATTATTTTAGATGAAATTTTTTCCCACTGAAATACCGAAATATCTGAAATATTCTATTTTTAAAAAATTAACATGATCATCGAAACAGAACTGACAACTATGATGTCAATATGTGATTGAGTTGCATTGCAACCGCATATGGGAAGTTTGATCACAACTGTTTAAAAAGATCTGGACGGCTAGGATGACATGTTAAAAAAAAAACTTTTATTACTTTTTTCCCAAGTATTTTTTTACACGATCAGGACCATCTAGATCTGATTGGACGATCCTTGATCATCGAACTGCCACCTTTGTCGTTGATGACCAACGATAGAGAAACTCAACCTGTCAATATGATAACCCCAATAATGGTAAATGAGATTGCGCCAATTGGTATTCCCATTTATCTTCTCTATCTTGTGTGCTTTTTTAGAGAGAGAAAGCGACAGAGAGGATGTATCGTTGATAGTGCTATTAATTATTAAGTGGTAAGTGAAATGCTCTGAAATTTTATTTTTTGTTTATTTTTTATGATATTATTAACAAGACTTCTTTCAAGTTCTATTGATTTTTTTTGTGTTCTTTTGCCGAATCTTATATTGTATTTTAATAATATACTCGGTTGTCTTAAATGATGAGTATTCTATGGAACTGTCAGTCAAACTAAAATGTCTTAATACACCTATTATTTTTATCATTAACTTTATATAAAAAAACTATTCAGCAATAAGGAACGTAGTTTGTACAATTCGATTCACGTGTATAACGTCTAATCCATCATCATGCACTCAAATCAATCCCATCCTGGTAGACATTGCCACCTAATTAACCTTTGTCATCGTTGTTTAGGATTTTTCATTATTTAATTCAAAAATTCTTAACAGATCACTTATACTCTATACTTGATGAAAGTCTTATTATAAATTTATTTAGTTTGTGATGGTTTCAGTGTAACTTTTTTTTACCACAAATTCTAAAATAAATTAGGGATGGTATAACTCCAACATCTCAACTCAGAAATACGGAGTAAGGGTACTTGAGAACTAAACTAACTGTACTAATCAATGTTGAAAATTGGTATTTTGTACACCAATTTGTAGACTAATTTGGAAAAAAATTTTAGGTGGGACTCATTATGTAAAAGTATAAGGTATTCATATATTTGAGTTCCTTTCAGTGAGTACATCGAAATCGACTATTAATTTATCAAAATTGACTTTCGGATGAACGAGAAATTATCTCCGAAAGTGAGCTAAATGGGAATGAAAAATAGGTGAGAATTGTAGAAATCTCACATTAGAAATAGAGAAAATGTTAGAGTGGTATACACAAAGATGCTTGTGTTAAGAGTGATAACTTGATAAACCTAGAGACTCTCTCTATATGGGTCAACTCTATATGGGCCAATGGATTGTATTTTGCTCCATATTTATTTAGAGTGGTAGACATAGAGATGCTTGTGTTAAGGAGTGATAACTTGATAAGCCTAGAGGCTCTCTCTATATGAGTCAATTCTATATGAGCCAATGAATTGTATTTTGCTCCATATTTATTTCTAAGTAATTGTACCAAAAAGACAAGTTTTGAGAGTTGGTTTAAGAGAGAGCGGGTTTTTCAAAATTTTAGAAAAATAGACAAGTTTTTTTTCCACGCCATCAATCCTTGATTGATTAAAATTTGAAGAGACGATATCGCTCCTGATTTTACTGATTTTAAAATTTGATTTGATTTGATTTGATTTTTTATTAATAATATCAACATTTAATTAATGATGTTAACTCTTTCCTTGTTTATAGTTAATGCCGAAATTTATAGATTTTGATTGACCCAAAAATTTCGGGTCAATCTATGATATATCATTAATTGACCGAAAATTATGGGTCAATCCATGTGATTATCAATGATATATCGTTGATTGTAATGAATGGATTGATTAGCTAATCAATATTATATCAATGATTGACCTAAAAATTATGGGTCAATCAATTTGATGATTGACCCAAAAATATTTCAAACACTTTTACAATAGATTTGGATGAATCGATTGATCAGTCAGTCAAAGATATATTATTGATTGACCTAAAAATTTAAAGATTTTGAGTGGTTTCCAACAATTTCTTAAAATTCAAATTTTTTTATTGATGTCTATCCTTAATTGACTTGCTAAAATTAATCAAATTTTAAAACTTATTCTGAGCATTAATTAATTCCTCAATTTAAACACTTTCATATTGCTATTTCAAACATACCTCTATGATTTACCTGAAAAATATGGATAATAGGTTATATATACATGATGAGCACATTAGTCTAAAATTATTGATTAATTATAAAACTTGCCATTTAACTAAATATTTTAAAAACTTGTTATTTCTTAAAACACATCACTTAAAGTTGCCTATTATGGAAAATTTTACTTTTTTTTTTCCTTCTCATAGGTATTCAAAATGTCATAGAATATGAAATATTCTTTGTAATTTATGAGCCAAAATGTTTTTTTATTTTACAAATTAAGAGGAAACACATTTTTGGTTTTGGTTTGGGTTAAATGCCCTTTTAATGGGTCAAATAGCCTTTATGATACCTCTCCCACACGAGTAGTATTAAAGAAGGCATCCCCCTCCTCATTTTATACATCAAAAAAGCATTTTAGCTATCTTTTTATCTCAATTCTCGGTCTCCACATTTTTTCTAGTTTTTCTTCATTTGGTTTATTTTTGGTTCCGTCGATGGTTTGATTTTTCGGTCCAAGTCTTGATTTTATGTCGTTACTCTGGTGGTTTTGACAAGTTAGTTCGATCAAAATGATGAAGTTGGGTGCTTTTCAGCTAGCTCAAACCGTTTTATCTTGAGAAAATGATGTCGTTATGAAGCTTAGTACCACAAGTGAAATGACGTAAGTGTTTTAAGGAAACTCTGCAAACATGACTCGGCTTGATTTCTCATTATACTGTTACTCTGTCTGATTTATTTAACGTTAGTATTTACATTATATACATTTCGTAATCATTTTATTTGCATTGTTATTCGTAACTATATTAATTACCTATTGTAATTAATATATTTACAGAATTGTTGTATCATTGTTATTTTCATTTAATCTTATAATACAATACATTATTTCCAACAATTTTAAAATAGGTAATTTTTATACAAGTTATTGCTTTATAGGATTAATTTTAGAAATTAATTTGGTTTTCAAAATATTGGCCAAAAATTATTTTTGAAAATTGATTTAGGTTTCTTCAACCTAAAAATTTTATTTTTAATATTCTCCAAAATTTCAAAAAAAATTAGAACTAACTATACAGATAAGTTATGCCTAGGAAATTGAAATTTAAGAGGACTTCTCCCTTCAAATACCTGGGAATTGAATACTGTAGAGAGGACTGATCATGGATTGGGTCTTAGAACCCCACCAGTTCGTCTTGACAGATAATTGTAAAAGTGCTATTCGGTTTGTTTTGGAAAATATTTAGAAAATTAGCATATTTTCATCTTTGAAAAATAACATAATTTTTAAAATCGTTGATACATTTGTTGTTTATATTCCACATAAGAAAATATGACAACTAAAACCAAAAACAATGTTGTGGCAAACGATGCTGCTGAAAGCCAAGGCCAGAACTCTACTATTTGGGCTCAAATGCTAAACTTAGGTGTGCAGGACCCTACTGTGAACCCTGTGACCAATATGGCACTAATGCCTATGCCTACTTTTCACGGAGAGGAACTTGAGAAATTTAGCGATCTGAATTTTAAAAGGTGGCAACAAAAGATGTTTTTCTACCTGGTCCACACTGAATCATGAAAATTCTTGACCAAAGAAGCTCCTAAGCTCAATTACAATGAGCAGGACTTCTAAACGATCAGTGCTATTGATGCTTGAAAACATTATAATTATTTATGTAGGATTACATAATGAATGGTCTTGCTGATTCTTTATATAATGTTTATTCTGACAAGAAAACAGCAAAAGAGTTATGAGAATCTCTTGAACGAAAGTACAAGACTGAAGATGCGGGCGCTAAGAAATTTATCGTGGCCTGCTTTCTGGAGTTTAAAATAGGGGATTCCAAAATGGTGATTAGTGTCGCAACGTACGTGCGACGCGGAGCGGCGATTAAAAAATTTCATTTTTGTTTTAGAAAAAAGAAATTTAGAGTCGCCACCAATCATTTTAGGGTGTGATTGGTCACCCAATTTTAAGATGAAAATTTTTTGGTCTACGAAAACTCAAAGTTGGTTCGGGAGTCGTTTGTGTGTGGGGAAGGTATTAGCACCCCACAACACCCATTGTAAAATGGTTACCAAATTTGATCAAATGCTATCCATTTTTTTTTTTAATGCAAATGTTAAAGAGATTTATTTTTGAATGTCCCATTTGAGGAATTTTGTATCATAGAAATGAACAAAATAAGTTACTTTTAATGGGTGGCTCAAAGACCATTGAAAAAAGTTTACTTTTTTTTTTTGTATTCTCATATCCATTTTAAATCAAAGCATTATTAGAGCTATTCTCGGTATCCCAAGAATAGCTCCTCACCTCAGTAGTTCGAGAAATTTGGTATCCCAAAAATCTCAAAGTCCATCGTCGGCCTTTTTTAGTGAAAATTAAATAATAGAAGTAACAAAATCTAAACCTAATTATTAAAATTATAATCCGCGCATACATGAACATTAATTATAATAATAAGGGAATAATGCAAGAATCGTATTATAAGCATGACGATGCAAAAATGCTAAATAAATAAACATGTAAAGGAAATTAATGTTAATAATTACAACAAAATGGAAGTAAAAGAATAGAGATAAGTCATAGGATGTCAAATTATAGAAAACATAAAATGTTGAGATTATAAAAATGCAAGAATAAAGTAAAAGACTATATTATGTAATAAATGAAAGAAAAAAAATTAAAAAAAAATTATATATATATATATATAGGCTGCAACAGAGGAAAGTTCCTCTGTTGCATCCATTTTATGTTTTTTTTAATAATATTATATATTATAATATAATAATAATAATAATATTATTATTATTATTAAATAAATAAATAAATAAATTTAAAAAATGATGAAAAATAAACAATATATTTCTTTAACATAAATATGTCCTTTTTTTTTTCTACTTAGTCCACTAATTGTCATTTTTCTTTCCTTCCCTCATTAGTCATTGCTAATCAAATAGCAAAGGGGATGATCATGGATGATAATTAGTTCAAACAAGTGTCATAAAATGATGAACATAATATTAAAAAAAAACTTTGTAGGAAAATTGAAAGTTTCACAACTTAAATATTTGCATAATCTTGTATAGAGGTTCTACTCTCTATTTTATGCATTGTTATGTGTGAGAAAATTATCCTAGGGGATCTTTGCATCAAATGTACACTTTCAACCCATTAAAAGGGTTGATTCACATTTGGTTAATTTTTCCACCCCTCAAAACTTTATCATCATCCTCATTAATTAAGTTGATGACAAAGACATCTCAATATCCAACTTGTAAAGAAATCATCAAAGCATAAAATTAAAATGTTAAGATTTAAATGAGGAGAAATGATAGGGAATGAACAATCCACTTATGTATATAAAAAAAATATAAAAGATATCAACTACATTCATATGAAGAATAGAGATGAACAAGATATATTATGAACAAATGTACCAAACAATTAAGCTATCTTGAGAAGAAGAAATGGAAGAAGATGAAGATAATAGAAGTATAGAACTTCTTCCTCTCTCTAAAATCACCTCTCTTTGCAACCCCTCTCTTTCTCACTCTAAAAAATGACTTCCCCCTTTTTTTTTACTCCCCAAAAGACCTTCTCTTAAGTGAAGATTTCATTCCTATTTATAGGCAAAATTAGGGTTTGCCTTTTTTACTTTTAGTCTTTTTTTTTGAATTTTTATTTTTTAGTCCTCTTTTTTCAATTTTTACTTTTTAGTCTTCTTTTTTCAATTTTTACTTTTTAGTCTTCTTTTTTCAATTTTTACTTTTTAGTTTTTGGACCACTTTTCTTATTTTAGTATTGGATTAGTTTTCAAATTATACACATAGTCTTGGATTATTAAAAGAGCCAAAATATAAAACATGTATATTTCATGTATTAGGCCGGATAAAATACGGTATCTACAATTAGTCAAGTGCAATAACTATAAATTATCCTGCACGAGATTCATGCTAAGGGAATGATACTGAGTGAATCATTTCAAGTGACTTGTATTATTAAGAATTACCTCATGCGTGAAAGGATTTCAAGAATTATCTCAAGCACAAACGAAAAAATATGAGCATCAATGATCTTATTATTTGACTTCAAACCAAAGAAGATAATAAGCTATCCAAAAAAAGAGGGTCAAACTCTGTTGCTGCAGCAAAGGCTAACATTGTAGAGCATGGCCAAGGTTTCAAAGCCAAGAAGACTAACAACAAAGGGAAATGTCCAAACAAGTTAGAATCAAAAGGTGGGGTTTCCAAGAAAGCAAAATTCCAAGGCAAGTGCTACAACTATGACAAGTTGGATCACAAATCTTTTGAGCGAAAATTGCCTAAGAGAAACAAGGAGGTTAATGTGATTGAGAATAATGCCGAGATGTTTCTGATAATAACCTCCCAGCAATGGTTTCTAAGGTCAACATGGTTGGATCAAATCCAAATGAATGGTGGATTAACACTGGACCTACCCACCATGTGTGTTCTGATCGCGGAATGTTCTTTACCTTCAAAGCTATAGAGCATGGAGAGAAGATATTCATGGGGAATTCGGCCACCTATGAGATCAAAGGCCAAAGAAATGTGGTGTTGAAGATGACTTTTGAAAAGGAATTGACTTTGAAAAGTGTCTTGTACGTACTTTAAACCTGGAAGAACCTTGTGTCTAGTTCATTGTTGAATAACCATGGATTACGTATGATATTTGAGTCAAACAAAAATATTTTGTCAAAGAGAGGAATGTATGTTGGTAAGAGTTATATGAGTGATGGAATGTTCAAACTCAATGTAATGACTTTGGTCAAACCCAATATGAATAAAGCTAGTTCTTCTGTTTACTTGATTGAGTCTTCCAATTTATGGATGGTAGACTAGGTCAATAATCATATTACTTTTCATAAATTAATTAACTTGGATCATTTACCAATATTTCATATTGATTCAAATCACAAGTGAAACTTGTGTCAAGACAAAATTAACAAGGTTATCATTCTAGGGTGTTAAATGTTTATAGACCCACGGTCCCTAAGTTACGTATGTACTGCACAGTTTAGGATGTGAATATTTCAGGACATGAGAAAGGACTGACTGCAATTGAAATTATATTTCTGGGGCAAGTATATAATTATGAGATAATTATATAAGATTGATTAATTAAGAATTAATCAAATGAATTATTTAATGTAATTTTCAAAAATTATCATTAAATAATAATATCGATTAATTTTGTGTGAATCGATAAGTGAGACAAAATATATGATTTATGAAATTAGATAATTTTTAATTATTATGAGATAATAATTCAAAATTTTAATCAACTAAATTTGTTGCTAGAACTAACTAATAAGATAGTTGATATGGATGATCAGATAAATTAATTTTTGAATTAACTAATATCTAGATATTTATCTGATTAAATATCATGGTGTAGATCTCGAAGTCTATCGTTTATGGGATAGCAAAATTGTTGTATTGCAAGGACGCTTGATTGGACTACAAGAGACATATTTTATGTCCAAGTATGTATTTGATTTAATATATAAATATATAATGGATCTGATCCGAAAAAAAATATTTTTCAATAAAAATGTTTTCATCTTTGGGATCTGCGATGATGCGATCGTTTATCGTTTCAGAAATATTTTTTAAAAACTCAACCACGCCTTCCACCGCACATCACCACAGATTCCAACAATGGTGAGTATGAGTTGCCATTTATTGATATTTGTGCTCAACGTGGAATTATACATGAAACCACATCATTTTATTTACCTCAGTCCAATGGTGTTGCTAAGCGTAAAAATCGTACCTTGAAAGAAATGATAAATTATTGTTGATCAGTTCTGGATTACCTCAGAACATGTGGGGAGAACTCATTTTGATGTCTAACTATCTGTTGAATAAGATACCCAAAAGGAAAGAGGATAAGACCTCATATGAGTTATAGAAAAGGTAGAAAACGTTCTTATAAATACCTATGAATATGGGGATGCCTCACTAAAGTGATGGTACCTAGACCCAAAAAGGTGAAGATAGGACAAACAACTATCGATTTTATTTTGATTGGTTATGCAAATAACAGTATTACGTATTGGTTCCTTGTGTATGTACCTAACAATACTGAGATTCACTAGAACATGATAATGGAGTCTAGGAATGCATATTTCTTTGAACATGTATTTTCTTACAAATCTAAGGAAGAGTCAAGCTCTTCAAAATGACTTCTTGAGACTATTGATGAAGAAAATAGTCAGGACCAAGTTGATGAAGTCGAGAGTAGAACCTTGAATGAGTAAAAGTGCTAGGACAAAAAAGCATTTTGGTCCTGATTTTCTAACCTATATGATTAAAAGTACCAAGAACTTTTAATGAAACTGTAAACTCCAATGAATATCCTTTTTGGAAAGAGGTCATTAAGAGTAAAATTGATTCCATTTTGTAAAATCATATTTGGGATCTAATAGACCTTCCACCTTTTTGGAAAAAGGTCATTAAGAGTAAAATTGATTCCATTTTGAAAACTATAAGGGTTTTCCGATCCTGAGCAAGGAAAGAAAGTATCTAAATTAGTCAAATCATTATATGATTTGAAATAAGCACCAAAACAATGACATGAGAAATTTGATAGTCACATGATCTCAATTGGATTCAAAATCAATGAGTGTGATAAATATATCTATGTTAAATATATAAAAAAATGGATATGTCATTGCGTGTTTGTATGTTGATGACTGCTTATCGTTGGGAGTAATGATAACATGACCAAATCTACAAAAGACATGTTAAAATCTAGATTTGATATGAAAGACATGAGACTTGTGATGTTATATTGGGAATAAAAATCAAAGGAACATCAAATCGACTTATTTTAAGTCAGTATCATTATATAAATTCTATTCATGGAAAATTTAGTAAAGATAACACTGGTGAATCAGAAACATCGATGGATTCAAGTGTATATTCGTCCAATAATAAAGGTGAGAGTATCTCTCAAGTAGCGTATTCTAGGGTGATAGGTAGTCTGATGTACTTGATGACTTGTACAAGACCTGTTATAACCTATAGAATAATTAAATTTAGTAGATTCACGAGTAATCCTGGAGTTGTACATTAGAAAGCCATTGTAAGAGTACTTAGTTACTTATGAGATACTCAAAATTATGGACTACACTATTTAAGAAAGATATGAAGTCTATTAGTGGGTATATTTTCACACTAGGAGGTGTTGTCGTAGTATGAAAATTCTCAAAACATACTGTTATAGCTAGATTCACAATGGAATCTGTGCTTATAGCTTTAGACAAATGTGAGGAGGAGCCTGAATGGCTACACCACTTCCTAGAGGATGTTCCTTGATGGACAAAGCATGTGCCACCAATTTGCATACACTGTGATAGTCAAAGTGCTATTGGAAGGGCATAGAGTAATAAGTATAATGGTTAGTCTAGACGCATTCCTCGTAGATATAATACCATTAAACAACTACTCTTGACAGAGGTTATCACCCTTGACTATGTGAAGTCAAGGGATAACATTATAGATCCATTTACTAAAGGGTTAAATAGACAGTTAATTGAAAATTCATCGATGGGAATGAGACTAAAGCTCATTTAAAAATAAGTTGATACAAAGGAAACCCAACCTATTTGACTAGAGATCCTAAGATCTAGGTTCACCTAATTGTATGAACTTAGCCAGATCAATATGAGGATTTTTTTATCCATTCCTATGATGAAAACAGTGATACCCATTGAAATCAGGTTAAACTGAGATTTTAATGATTCTTTACATCGGAAATCATGCGATCCGAGCAGAGTAATGCGGGTTTTCTCTTAAATTAAGTGATCACCTATGTGAGAGTGAAGTGGGGGCAATTTGAAAGGAATTGCAAGGGCACACACAATTCTTTGGAAACTATTGTAGAACCAGGAGGATGTTCATGGCCTAAACGAACATAATCATGAGAACTCAACTGTGTCAAGGATGACTCATGTGTATAGTGTCATCGTTTACACAAAAGGCCGACTAGTTCAAAGACATCGTGTCTATTGGTCAGCTAGTAAAGTAAACACACTTATACAAGAAAAGGTTCAAAGGGTAAACCTGCCTATCCTATGCAAGTTTTGGAACGTAGAATTTTATCACCATGTATGTCGTGTCGTTGGTCGTCAATTTTCATTCATGTGAAAAATTGTTGGAAATGGGTATCTTCTATACCATTTTCGTAAACCAATTTTTGACAAATTTTTGGGTGAGACCCACTACGTAAAAGTATAAGGTCTTTGGATGTTTGAGTTCTCCTCCTCGAGGTCATCGAAAAGACTATTAATTTGTCAAAATTGGCTCTGGGATGGATGAGAAATTATCTCTCAAAGTGAGCTAAATGAGAATAAAAAATATGTGAGAATTGTAAAAATCTCACATTGGAAAGGGATAAAATATTGGAGTGATATACATAGAAATGCTTGTACCAGGGTGATAACTTGATAAGCCTAAAGACTCTTTCTATATGGGCCAATTCTATATGGACAAATGGTCTGTCTTTTGTTACAGATTTATTTTTCCTCTCATAGAATGCCCAGGTCATAGAATATAGAATATTCTTTGTAGTTCCAGTTAATTTTGAAAGGATAATTAATGAGAGTATTTAATTAGGAAATATAGTTTATCATAATTCAAATGGTTTTGATCAAAGCTTGAAGATTATGAAGATGGATCTCTGGTGGAGAACGAACTATTTGGAAAATATGTATTCTTGAAATCCTCTTTGTAATTACTTCTATTTTTTAAAGGTTGCAATTTAGTAATGCCCAATAGTCACTCGGTTCATCATTTATTTATTTAATTGTTAAATAAATGTTTATTGATTTGATTGATAACATGACTATACATTAGTCGATCACATGCCATACATGAAACGTCACACTATTTTATTTAATTATACATCTCATTAGTTGAAGTATGATTGATTAGGACTTTCTTATTATATTTATATGAATTATTTTGAGAAATCAATTAAATGTAAACTGATAGTTTTAATTAGTTAAAACTTAGATAATCACATCACTTTAAAGGCTATAGTTACATTTAGGATAATCAACTTTATTAAAAGAGTTTTATTAAAGTTTGATGAATGTAATTAATTAGTTATTCTAAGTTCACCTAATTTTGACTTAGACTCTTTAGAAGGTTAAATGAACTTAGACCAATTATATTGGATTAACTATTAATTTTATATTTATAGGGTTATTTAACTATTAATGAATTTGAAATTAATTGATTAATTAAAATAGAAACACATTATTATAAAATAGTGAGTGGGAGAAGGTTGACATATCAATGTAACCTATGATCTTCATTATTAGTACAACACCATGAGATACAAATAGGGGTTCAAGATGGCTTTGTTTTCATCCCTCTAAGGAAGATTTTAGAACTGTATCAATATCAAGGTTGAACTTTTTAAGAGGGTAGGACTAAGTGATGTAATTTAGTTTTGACCGACACTAAGGTGATATATTCTAAATCAAGTCATGAAATTTGAAATAATGAGTTCCACTCACAAAATCACAATTAATCATTGAGTAGATAATTGCAACTTCTCCAAATAAGTGATACCTTACTATTAAAAGAGAAATATGATATATTTTGAGTTTTAATTAATAAGGATGAGAATGTCTCATAGATAGTCTAAAATTTATCTGACCGACCTAAGACGGCACATTATTTGCTTAGTTGTCTTATCGTGGATTAGTAAATGTTAAATTTATGTGTTTAATATGTTACATTCAAGCATCACGTTTACTTTTTGAATTCTTGATATTTATTTCAATTATATTGAATTATGTATGTTTGATTTCTCAGTTATTATTATGTCTACAATGTGCAACCCTATTACTGCTTTACTTGCACTTGAGAAATTAAATGTTGATAATTTCAAAAGATGGAAGTCGAATTTAAATTTGATGTGAGAACCACAAATTTATTCTTCCTGAGGAATGTCCTCAGGAGTCCACTCTCAATGCCCCTAAGAATGATAGGGACAAGTTTGATGCTTTTATTCAATACAACAACAAAGCTAAGTGCTACATACTTGTGAGAATTAATTGTGTTCTGAGAACTGAGCATGAAAAGATGGAAGTTGTCTATGAGATGATGGAATCTTTACAGGTGATATTTGGGCAGCACTCTGATCAAAGTCGTCATGAGGTTACTAGGAGCTACATGACAACCAAGATGAGGAAAGGTACTTCTGTGTATAAACATGTTTTGAATATGATCGATAGAATGCATGAGGTAGAAGTACATGGAGCTATCCATTGATGAGCGCACTCAAGTAAACATTATACTTAAATCGTTCATAACTACTTTTTTTGCATTCACCACCAACTATGTTATGAACAAGTTAAAATTCAATATGTTCCAATTGTAGAATGAACTTCAGACTTTTGAGTCACTCAACAAGAGTATAACCAAAGAGGGCGAGGTAAATGTTGGTGAGCAAAAACCTTCTTCCAATGTTGTTAATAACAACAAAAGGAAGAAGAACAATGGTAATGACAAGAGTAAGAATAAAATAGATAAGAAAGCCAAAAAGCTACCCAAGACCAAGAAGAACAAAGGCGCAATAAAACCCAAAGGAAAGTGATTCCACTGTGGAGTAAATCATAACTGATGTGGATTAATATATTTACTAACTTACCGTTTATCATACAGATTTAATACACATCAATCTAATGATTATATGTGATCAGTCTGAATCTTGAGTACTCATGAACTCCTATGCATGTCCACTGGATCTTTGAATTCACTTGTTAAGGTTTATTTGTAAAACAAGCTACTAACTTTTGTTTTGGAGATTCAGTGATATGGATGGTTGAGAACATGATCTTATAAAATTTGGAATCCAAGCTTTCCTAACAGATCGTACATTGATCTCTTAAGTGTTAATTCTGGAACTGAATGATTATTGAACTCAAATTTATAATACGATTATAAATTAGTCATTCACTAGTAAATTAATGGTACTTAAGGATCAAAACGTAATTTGAAGGGTAAAATGATAATTTTGACCAATTCTAATTTACAAACCAATAACTGGAGGGCAAAATTAAATGAAATGATTATATTAATGAACTACATGAGAATACTCTATAAATACAATCTGTAATCTCTAAGAGTGGAATTTCATATTTATAGTGTAGTAATAATGAAATGAAAAAAATAAGATTATTTAATTAATAACATGGGTTATTGAAATTCAGTATTATGGGTCCATGGTCCTAAGGTTACCTCAGTATTACATAGTATAAAGTGTGAATATTTTAGGACATGAGAAATGACTGATTTGCATAAGAAATTATATTTCTGAGGTTAGTATATAATTATCTAATAATTATGTATGATTAATTAATTATGAATTATTTAATAAAATTTTCAAAAATTATCATTAAATAATGATATCGGTTAATTTTGTGTTAATCGATAAGTGAGACAAAATATCTAATTTATGAAATTAGATAATCTTTAATTATTATGAGATAATGATTCAAATTTTAAATAAAATAAATCTGTTATTTGAACTAATAGATAAACTAGTTGATATGGATGATCATATAAGTTAAATTTTTAATTAAGTAATATCTAGATATTTATCTGATTAAAATAAATAATAAATTTGTAGAAACTACCATATGGCATGTTGCCCTGCTACATGTCAATCACTTATTTTGAATCAGAGACTAACATGAACGACTATATTGCCACGTGACATTACAGTGTAACGTGGCACACTGTAGTGTCTCATGGCACGATAGTGGTATCGTGACACTATAGTGCCGTGAGGCACTATGAATCCTCACGGCACACTGCAGTGCCATGTAGCACTACAGTGTTGTACAATTACAGTGTGTCCTACTTCAATTGTACATTTGTAATTAATTTATTATTTTATATAAATCCCTAAAAAATCCGATATGCCATTTTCTTGAAAATATATTAATATTATTCAGTGTGCTAACAACAGAATTGCAATCAAGAGTGAAACTCTCTGAGATTAAAAGTTAATAAAAAAAATCTGTGAAGAACTTTTAATTGTTTTTCGATCATAGTTTTGTCTCACAAATTAATCCTTCTAAAAAATCTCTAGATCTCATGTGATGAGTAAATCTAGAGATAAAAAAGTATTCTTGATATATTCTATATTCTCACACACGTCCTAGTGTATTTGAGGATTGACTTGGAAGATCGTGGTTTTCATTTCGAAGTCTATCATTTGTGGGAAAGTAAGATCGTCGTATTGCAAGGGCGCTTGATTGGACTACAAGTGGCATATTTTATATCGATGTATGTCTTTGAGTTAATGTATAAATGTATAATACATCCGATCCGAAAAGTATTTTTCAATTAAAAAGTTTTCATCTTTGTGATCTCTGACGATACGATCGTTTATCATTTTATAATTGTTTTCAAAAACACCACCACACCTTCCGCGCATCGCTGTGAATTCCAACATCGGTGAGTATGAATCGACGTTTATTGAGATTTGTGCTCAACATATAATTATACATGAAAGCACATCACGTTATTCACCTTAGTCCAATGTTGTTGCTGAGCGCAAAAACTGTACCTTGAAAGAAATGATGAATGCATTGTTGATCAGTTCTGGATTACCTCAGAACATGTGAGAAGAATCAATTTTGACGGCTAACAATATTTTTAATAAGATACCCAAAAAGAAAGAGGATAAAACCCCATATGAGTTATAGAAAGGTAGAAAACCTTCTTACAAATACGTATGAATGTGGGGATGCCTCACTAAAGTGATGGTACCTACACACAAAAGGTGAAGATAGGACAAAAAACTATCAATTTTATTTTGATTGGTTATGCAAATAACAGTACTGTGTATAAGTTCCTTGTGTACGTACCTAGCAATCCTGAGATTCACAAGAACATGATAATGGAGTTTAGGAATGCATATTTCTTTGAACATGTATTTCCTTACAAATCTAAGGAAGATTCAAGCTCTTCAAAATGACTTCTTGAGACTATTGATAAAGAAGATAGTCAGGACCAAGATGAAGAAGTCGAGAGTAGAACCTAGAAGGAGTAAAAGAGATAGGACAGAAAAGTATTTTGATCCTGATTTTCTAACCTATACGATTGAAAGTACGAAGAACTTTTGATGAAGCTGTAAACTCCAAAGAGGGTTCTTTTTGGAATGAGGCCATTAAGAGTAAAATTGATTCCATTTTATAAAATCATACTTGGAAACAAGTTGATCTTCTACCTGGTTGTAAACTTTTGGGTTCCAAATGAATTTTCAAACGAAAAATGAAAGCTGATGGATCAATTGATAAATACAAGGTTAGACTTGTAATTAAAGACTACAGAGAGAAGGAAGGTCTTGATTGTTTTGATACATATTCTCTGATTTCGAGAATAAACTCCATAAGTATGGTACTTGTAATTGTAGCTTTACGAAATTTTGAAGTACATCAAATGGATGTGAAAATAGCCTTTGAGGAAGAAATCTACAAGGAACTACCATAAGGGTTTTTCGATCCTGGGCAAGGAAAAAAAGTCTGTAAATTAGTCAAATCATTATGGTTTTGAATAACCACCAAAACAATGACATGAAAAATTTGATAGTCACATGATGTAATTTGGATTCAAAATCAATGAGTGTGATGTTTATATATCAATGTTAAAGATACAAAAATGGATATGTAATTATGTGTTTGTATGTTCATGACATGCTTATCCTTGGGGGTAATGATAAGATGATCAAATCTATGAAATGCATGTTAAAATCTAGATTGATATGAAAAACATGAGACTTGCTGATGTTATATTGGGAATAAAAATCAAAAGAACATCAGATGAACTTATTTTAAGTCAGTATCATTATGTAGATTCTATTCTTGAAAAATTTAGTAAAGATAACATTGGTGAATCAAAAACACATATGGATACAAGTGTATATTTTTCCAAGAATAAAGGTGAGAGTATCTCTCAAGTAGAGTATTCTAGAGTGATAGGCAGTTTGATGTACTTGATGAGTTGTACAAGACCTGATATAGCCAATACAATAATTAAATTAAGTAGATTCACGAGTAATCCTGGATTTGAACATATGAAAGCCATTGTAAGAGTACTCAGTTACTTACAATATACTCAAAATTATAGACTACACATTTCAAGATATCTAGCGGTCTTAGAAGGATATACTAATGCAAATTGGATATCTGTTAAGAAAGATATGAAGTCTACTAGCGAGTATGTTTTCACACTAGGAGGTGTTGCCGTAGCATGAAAATCTTAAAAACATACTGTTATAGCCAGATCCACTATGGAATCTAAGCTTATAGCTTTGGACAAATGTGAGGAGGAGGTTGAATGGCTACACCTCTTTCTAGATGATATTCCTAGATGGACAAAGCCTGTGCCACCAATCTGCATACACTGTAATAGTTAAAGTGTTATAGAATGGCACAGAGTAATATGTATAATGGTAAGTCTAGACGCATTCGTCGTAGACATAATACCATTAAACAACTACTATTGACATGGGTTATCACTCTTGACTATGTGAAGTCAAAGAATAACATTGCAGACCCGTTAACGAGAGGGTTAAATAGACAGTTAGTTGAAAAGTGATCGATGGGAATGAGACTAAAGCTCATGTAAAAATAAGTTGATACAAAGAAAACCCAACCTATTTGACTGAAGATCGTAAGATCTAGGTTCACCTAATTCTATAAACTGAGCTGGATCATTGTGGGGAGTTTCTATATCCATTCCTATGACGAAAATTGTAATACCCATTGAGATGAGGTTAAGCTGAGCTTTTAATGATTCTTTACGTCAGAAATCGTGAGATCCGAGCGGAGTAATGCGGGTTTACTCTTAAATTAAGAGATCACCTATGTGAGAGTGAAGTGGGGTTGCTTCCATAAGAATTATAAGAGCACAATTCTTTAGAACTCTTGTAGAAGTAGGAGGATGTTCATGGCCAAAATGAACATAATCATGAGAATTGAAATTTGTCAAGGATGACTCTTGCATGTAGTATGTCATCGTTTACACAAAAGGATGACTAGTTCAAAGACATTGTGTCTACTGGTCAGCTAGTAAAGTAAACCAACCTATCCTATGCAGGTTTCAGAACATAAATTTCTATCACCATGTTTGTCGCGTCGTTGGTTGATGTGGAGAATTGTTAGAAAATGGTATTTTGTACACCATTTTTGTAAACCAAATTTGGACAATTTTTTTGGTGAGATCCACTACGTAAAAGTATAAGGTCTTCATATATTTGAGTTCTCATCAGTGAGCATATCAAAATTGACTATTAATTTGTCAAAATTGGATTTTGGGATGAATGATAAATTATATCTCAAAGTGAGCTAAATGAGAATGAAAAATTGATGGGAATTGTAGAAATCTTACATTAGAAAGAAAAAAAATGTTGTAGTGGTGTACATAGAGATACTTGTATCAATGGGGATAACTTGATAAGCATAAATGCTCTATCTATATGGGCCAACTTTATATGAGTAAATGGGCTATCTTTTGCTCCATATTTATTTTTCATTCTCATAGAAAGCCCAGGTCATAGAATATGAAATATTCTTTGTAATTCCATACATAAATAGTCACTTGTTAATTGAATTATCCAATGAATTAAATATATTCTGAAAGACAGATTATTCAACCACTTGAAATTATTTATATGGATATTATATGATGATATGTGATATTAAGAAAGTAGTACAACACATAGATATTACTACAAATCTGAATTACATACTCTTTAAACAAACATGCTTAAATAATTAGGACATGCATAAAGCATCTCGAAATACGCATATGCATGATTGATTAAAGAAACCTTATTTGGGTTTGTGTAGGATTAGATGAGCACCATGTTGTGGTTGAGAAGTGAAAAAGGTGTAAGGAGCGTGAGTGTAGGATGGAGAAAGCTCATAGGAGAACATTTGGAGGATCATTGAAAAAACCAATTTTCCTTCTAACAACAAAAAGTTTTGTCCCATACAGCTTCAAGCACCAGATCCAAATGGATAGACTGTAGTCCCATACAACTTCAAGCACCAGATCCAAATGGATAGACTGTAATGTTATTGTTTGTCACTTTCGAAACTCCGTCTGAAAACCGTTCTGGTTGAAACTCATGTACGTCATCACCACATGTTTCATGATCATGATGGTTTAAGATAATTGACAAAGACAACATCGTTCCAGTCGGGATTGTTATATTCCTTAGTTTTCTTTTAGTATCAACCCTTCGTGCAGTTTGTATTGCCAATGGATATAACCTGAGAACCTCGTACAAAATCATGGTTACCTGTAACATCTGAAAGTGTTTTGATTAAGATCATTGATCTTACGATCGATGTTCACTTTTATTACATATAATACACCATAAGTATTGTCTATTAAATTTCGAACGTCAAGCAACATGCCTCACGCTTTTGTTTTCTTACACCCAACCCAAAATGACCTTTGAAACTTATAAGTGTGACTTGTGACCCCTAATCTACATATGCCTAGGTCATCCTTAATCGATATGAAATTTCTATAAATATATTTTAATCGACATGCACTCGATCCCAATTATGATATCATGATCATAATACCCACAACCTAATAACAAAAAAGTATAACCCACCATAGCTTGTGCTTCAAGCATAGCAGGCGTCACCATTTTATTCTCATGGGTTCAAACCAAAATTCGTCTCCAAGGTACAAATATCTTGTACCAACTTATTCCACATCCATAGACAACATCATATTGGTTTGAGATTTTCAATAAGCTTTAAAACCCAAAAAAGTTCATTGATTTTTAACTAGAATATGTATGGAGACTCGTGTCAATTAAATTAAAGAAAGGATATACAAAATACTCATCTGTTAGAATTTTAAAACACAATTATTCTATTCTTTAAAACCTAGATATTAAAAATAGGGATACTAGAGTATTTTATCAACACAAAGTTCTAAGGTACTACTGTCAATTTTTAAAACCTAGATGATGTGAGACATACTCCAAACATGAGGAATAGATTTGAGCTTGTGACACGATGGTTTAAGTCTTTTGCCCTACTGACTCTCTTAACTATTTCTGATGATGTATCATCCTTATTTAAATAAAATATATTTAAAATAAGAGGAAAGTTACTTATGACTTTTAGATGACGTAACCGTTTATAGTTTGGCTTGTCATTACCAAAAGCCTTTAAGACTTCTGCTCGTGCTCTCTCTTTCCATTCTTGGTGTTTACTCAATAATATCATTGTCCAAACAAGCAAGCATGATGTGGTGTCTTGTCCAGCCGTGTAAAAAACTTTACATTCTTCAACTATATCTTCTAAGGTCATAGCGTGGCCATTGTCTTTTCCATTTTCTTTCAACTCCTTATTTGATTGAAAGAGTATAATCAACATGTCTTCATTAGTGGCTTCACCTCTTATGATTGCTATCTCCTTTTCAAATATAATACTAATGATGAATTTTTTCAATTCGCTATGAGCTTCTGGCAACCTTCTGTTCAACTTTGTTGGAATGAACCTATAATGACAAAAATGGAAAACGGCAATGTGACTTTTACAAGATTTAGGAGATGCAGTATATCTTGTTTAAATGATTTATGTGGTAGTGGGTCCATATATATCGGGGTACCTCAAATGTATATGAAGTACTTTAGATATATATTGAAGGTACTTCAAATATGTTGAACATACCTTAAATTTTTGTAGGTATCTCATTATTCAACATATTTGAGCGTCAACACATATTAAGGACCTCACACACATTGCATCTATACCGATAGTGCCATACTAGCCAGCTATAGTAGAATTTTCCCTATTTTCATTCTTTCAATTTGTGTAATATATATTGTATGTGTGTAATATATATTCTACATTTTCGTTAGTACCAAATAATGAACAATAAAATTCTCTATAATTACTTTTCATTTGAATCTTATTTTTCAAAATCCAAATTAAACATACCAGAACGTCCTAATTATATGATTTTCTTGTGTCTATTAACAAGATGTACATGTACCAAAAATTCTAAATCATTTACCTCCAACCTGGAACGTATACATTTTGCGCAGCTGGCAGCACCAATGTACTGATCTCATTTATGAGATCGAATATCTTCCTACCATCCTCAAACCTACTTCCAAACGCTGTTCGAGAACTTGCATCCTTTGAACAAACTTGCAGATAAGGCCAAACATCTAATTCACCTGATTTGCCCTCGATCAATATTTCCCATTTGCTAAACATCAAATTCGAGTATCATATTCTAAGTACAAAGAACAATAGTTTCGTCATCTTAAACTAAGAACATTAGAAAGTATGTCTATACATGTACGTCGAAAATTAACATTAACTAGCATGAAACTTTGTCAAAATTACATAAATGGAAATTAAATTTATTCTATCTTTATTGCCCACCAAGCAGACAAATAGATTATGATTCACATACAAATGTATAGTAGTTGTAAGTCACGTTATTGAGATATATAATGTGTGCGTGTTTCTAAAGTGTTTGCCGTGGTTTAATTTGAAAATTAATGTGATCATAAAATCATGTGAGAAGTTCATTGGCTGTGTTGTCGCATGGACTTTCATCATTGTCTCTTCCTTTAAGTCACGGAGAAGAACCTATAAGAATTACCGTTAAAGTTTATCTCTCATGTACTTCTCCAGCTTTTTAGGATTCAGCCAAACCCAACTAAAAATCTCCATACACATGTCAATGTCATAACCCCAAAAATGGCAATTGAGATTGCGCCACTGATATCTCCATTTCCCTTCTGTGTCGTCCTTTTGTTTGAACAGAGAAAGAGTGGATGTGGTGTTGATAGTGCTATTAATTATTAAGTGGTAAGGTTTCATTTTATAGGAAAACTTAGTTTGTTACTATTCGATTAACGTGATAACGTGTAACTGTAACTTTCCATTGCCACAACAAAAATTATGATGAAAATTATGACATTTCCATCATCGTGCACTCAAATTATTACCTTTCCATCATGGGTAGACATTGCTACCTAATTACCCTAAAATCATTATATTGTTACGGAAAAAATAATCAATAAAAAGCCACAGCTCCTCAATTACACTAATAATATGTAATCTTTCTCCAATGATGTTAAAGCCTAATAATCGTCCGGAACTTCTGTTCCCTACACAAATAGTCGCTTGTTAAGGAATTATTAAAAGAATAAAATTTTATTCTAAAAGACAATTTAGTAGGCTATGTGATAGTGCTATTAACTATTAAGTGGTAAGGTTTCATTTTATAAGAACGCATAGTTCGTACATTATATATATATATATTTGTAGTCAAAATATCTTGTCGATAAAAGTCATAAAGCATGCGTTTTGTCATCCTTAAATCACAATGGAAGATGAGAAGAGCAAATTAAAAAATGCATATATGAAAAGATATGAAATGGAAGAAGAGGCATTGCAACATTGGAATGATGCTCTTCCAAAAAGAGTTTGTTGCAATAAGTCATAGATGGTATTCCGAAGAAGGAAAGGTATAATTCGTTACTATACATCTATGATTAATTGTACCGTGGTGAAAAATGAACCGTTGTGACAAATGTTTAGGATGTTTATGAACCGTCGCAAAAAAGGCATAGGATGTTTGTTTAAATAGCGACAGTTTAAGAACCGTCGCTATTACTGTGTAGTATGACGGTTAAAAACAAGAGTCCCTAAATACTGGAAAAGCAGGCACAACGGTTCATTACTCTACCACGACGGTTTTGCAACCATCGCCAAAAAACTAAAAATGATAGAGCAGGCACGACGATTCTAAATAACCGTCGGTATAGATTCTACGATGACGGTTTTTAACCGTCGTAACCAATCAAGAAACCTTCATCGTATCATCATATATCGTGACATTCCTCCAACGGTTGCCAACATCATCAGCAAATCAACCCCGGCGGCAGTGATCTAGACAATTCTTAATCCGTCATTGTTGCTTTTGTGACGGTTAAAAACCGTCGTTGTAGACACTATAAACCTTTACCGTAGATAGCTTCTTTTATAGTGGTACTCTACATTCACGTGTATAACGTAAAACATATACTTGCACAAGGAAATTTGTGGTTGTGAGCACTCAAAACAGACCTAGTTTTCTCTCCTTTCCTACAAGAGGGGATTTTTAGTTTAAATCTAGCCATTCTTTTAAAAACTGAACGGGTCAGATTTATTATAAAAAAATTCAGATTAGTTTAGTGTTTTTATTTTTGTATACAGTAAATCCGAGAAATTCAGCTATAAACCAATTGCATATATCTACTGAACATAAGGGGATCTATCATCATAAGCTGAAATCAATCTCATCTAAGTTGACGTTGCTACTTATTTTGTTTTTTTGACAAATAAACTAGAATTCAATCTTCATTAGATGATTCATGAACAACAAGAGGAGTCATCCAATCTGGTGGAGGATTACTCAAAGAGAAACAGTAAGATGATACATTGGCATGAGCTGTAATTTCTTTAGCAACAATATTAATACAAGGCTTAATAAGGAGACATTTCACTTCAGAAAAATTAGAAAAAACTCTAAAGATAGACTTGATGAAGTTATCTGGATGAGTTCCATGGTTCATCAACAGATCTCAAAGTTTTGAACAAGGAGTTTCAATTTCAATGGAGAGCCAGATATTGGAAAGACAATGATTTAGGCCTCTAGAAGCGCCATTTCAAGTGTAGAAGAAGTCGATTCTAAATCCGCCATGACCTATCCACCTGGAAGGAATTCACCTGAAGAGCCTCTGTACACCCAACCACTAGCCAGTCCATTAGCCAAGAAAGTCCAAGTTACATCCTAATTTATCTTAATAAAATTGATGGGAGGAGGAAACCATTTTTTACAAGCATAGCTTATCGATAATCTTTAAGAATCTGAAGCTATTTTTTTGTGTGTCCGAGTAGGAAGTTGAATCTTCTCTAACTTATGTGAATTACATAAGATGTAATTAGCTACTATGAATTCTCGTAATTCACTCTTCCAAGTCGAATCACCTCAACAATATCCGCACGTAAACCTTTAAAAATTAGATCATTGCGAGCTTTATAGAGTTTCCATAAACCATACGCAAGTGATCTAATAAAATCATGAAATTGTGGTTGCATTTTCAAGCTATTATCTCCTCATAAGCAATCTGTATTTAGTTGATAATCATAAGCTTACCAAAATCTTTTGGCAAAAGAGCATCTAAAGAAAAGATGAGAGGTTGATTCCTTAACCATCTCAGAAAATGGATAATTTGGATATGCCACAGCTAAATTTCTCTTCTTCATATTATGTCTAATTGGAAAAAATCATTCAACAATCTCCATACAAAAAAATTTAATTTAGATGCAACCTCTAAATGCCAGACCACATTCTAGATTTGAAAATTAAGAAAATTATTACTGAATGATGAAGGACTAGCCAATCATCTTTGTTTATTTGAGAACACTATTCTGTAGCCGGAGCTAGTAGTATACCTCCCTTTCCTATCATAAACCCACCAGCTAATATCATGATTAAAAATTAGAGGGGCAGGGATACTGAAAATAGTATTAGCCTCCTCTCGATTAAACAGACTTGTAACCATCTCCTTATTCCAACCCCCCTTAATGCTTGTTGAATCCGCGACCACTTAACCAAACCATTTGTAAGAGATCAGGGTATAAAATCATGCTTCTTAGGAAGTCAGGGTTCTAACTATATATTAATAGTTTTCCATTTCCTAACTTCCACATAAAACCTTCCAAAAGTAGAGATCTACCCCATAACATACTACGCCAAGCCCCTAAAGCCCTTGCTCCTAGCTTTACTTAAAAATATTAATGCATCAATACCTGAAATAATATACTAGATGGGTTTGACAATAGATGCCAGTAGTTTTTGGCCAAAACAACCTTGTTGAAGCACTCAAAATCTTTAAAAACAATGCCTCCATAAGCTTTTTCTTTGGTAAGTGAATCCCAAGTTGTCCAATAGATTTTCAGTTTGTTATTTGAGGATCCCCACCAAAATGGCTAAGTTATTGCCTTAATAAGAATTTCCTTACCTGCAGGGGATAATAAGTGTTCCGCCCACCCACAAACTCGATTCTCTGTGTTTCTTTTGATATCATCAAGGATATTTTTTTATCCTTCAAAAGCAAATGACAGCCTCAAATATTTACCAAAGCCTCCATAATGTACAATATTAATTAATGAAGCAACGTGAAAGGAATATTAGGAGGAAAGCAAATGGCACTTTTTTGGAAGATTACCATTTGTCTCGATGTTGCATAATACTTGTGGATTATCTCTTCGATCATTTTCACCTAAGACTCCACTGCTCTGCAAAAGATAACAACATCATCTGCAAAAAAACAAGTGCGAGATGGACAATTTTAAATGCCTCGGGGAGAACCCATGTATTTTCCCTGCTGCCACAACTTCAGAAAATTATTTTGAAAGAACTTCTGTACACAAAATAAATAAGTAGGGAGATAATAGATCACCTTGTCTAATGCCACGACAGGGGGTTATTAAATCAGAATGTTCTCCATTGATAATTGTTGAGAAACTTACTGTTTTCATATATTCCATAACTCATCTAATCCACTTGTTGTGGAATTTCATTTTTGACAAATTGTTTTAATGAACGACCATTCTAGGCGATCGTAAGCTTTGTCCATATCAAGTTTTAAGATCATATTCCCTCTTTTACCCCGTGATTGCTTATGAAGTGAGTGAAGTACTTCGTGGACTATAATGATATTGTCATGTATTCATTTACCAACTATAAAAGCACTTTGGTAGGGGGAGATAAGGTCTTTAAGAACCAGTTTTAGCCGATTGCATAAAACCTTGGATATGGTCTTATATAGTACATTACACAATGAAATTGGCCAAAAGTCTTTCATCGACCTAAGAGCAGAAATTTTAGGAATTAAATTGACGTGTAATTAATACCTATTGAGAGCTTATTTGTTTCATAGAATTCCTCCATCACTGCTAGCATATCTTTTTCCACGATTCCCCATTGGCTCTGAAAAAAGCCAGCATTAAAGCCATCTGGTCCGGGTGCTTTGGTTGCTTGCATTTGGTGAATGCCCCTTGCAATTTCATTTTCTTGAAAAGGGGAAATAAGTTCGGCATTTTGGCTGTCTGTAACATGGGCTGTCAAGACTTTTACCACCTGATCTACCTCTTCTGGAACTTGAGAGTTGAAAAGTTTGGAGAAGCATTTGAAAGTTATCTCCTTCAACTCGTGCTGCTCCATTCCCCAAATTCCTTCATCATCTTCTAATCCCTGGATTTGGAGGCCTCTACTATTTTGCTTGAACTTAGCATGGAAAAAGGCTGTGTTTCGATCCCCTAGGTTGAGCCAGTCTACATCGGCTCTGTCTTTCCAGAATTTCACATAATCGAGAATAGCTTTCTCCATTTCCCCTTCCAACTCCCTAACTTTCTTGAAATTCTGATTCGGTTGGGCATATAAAGCTTGAAGTTGGGAATAGCTCCTTAATTCGAACGTGAGAATTGCACTAAATTTTCCTTTTCCATTGCGATAGTTCTTCTTTAGTTCTTTGAAGCTTACTAGTCATATTATCCCCTGCTGGACCAGTTAAATCCGAATTCTAGGATTGAATGATAATTGTTTTGCAACTATCCTGTTTCAACCATCTTATATCGAACCAAAACATCTGGGCTACTCTTCTACATCTCCATTGAGGCTATGTATATATCAAAATCATGGCATGATCTGAACCAGGAGAATTCAAGTGTTGAACCACAATTTTTTATACTTAAAAATCCAGCTGGAAGAGCTTAAAACTCGGTCAATTCTGCAGAAAATAGGATCGGCATCTCAATGATTGCACCAGGTATATTTTGATCCAATAAAATCTAAATCTATAAAATTACAAGATCAAATTACGTTACACAATTTTTTCCATTACTATAATCTACTGGATTACCTCTCGATTTCTCCCAATCATGAAGAATTTCGTTAAAATCTCCCGCAATAAGGACTGGCTCTAGGATAGATAATATTTTCTGAATCAAAATTTTGAATTGAATTTTACTCTCCTTAGAGTAATAATAGCCGTAAACTCTAATAAAATACCAGCTTTGATTCTTTAAAATATTAAATATTTTTGTCTCTGTCATAAAAATAGCATAAGAGAGTACCCGAACCAGTTGATGGTCCTTCCAAAACAGACTAAGTCCCCTTCTTGTATTGACCGATCTATAAATACATGAGGGGATAATTTAGACGCCTTTTGATTTGCACCATCTTTGTTGTTTTATTCTTTGCTTCTTGTAAGAAAATTATATATGGGAGATTTTCCTAGTTACCTCAAGGAGGCTGTGAACTGTCAAGGTTCTCCCAATGCCTTGATAGTTCCAACATAAGAGTTTCATGGCTTCTTTGGAGATCCCTTAAGGTCGGTCTCCACCACCTTTTGATTCTGATTGCTTGAGCCACAAATTCATTTCTGGGAAGAACATTGTTGATCACTGTTGAAAATTGCTTCTGTTAAAATAGCTTCCTCTAATCGTTCTCTTCCCGAAATATTTTGGGCTATTTTTAGATTTTTTCCCTTGGAGTTGGTTCGAAGCATGTTCTGTTGGTCGATCGTAGCTTTACCTTTTTTTATCTTGGCTTTGGCTTGCTGTATGGATTGCTACCTTTCGTGATCTACTGGGCTATGTTGTCTCATAGATCCATTAAGGTAGCATGTCCATGTCTGTTGGGCTTGGGTTAACAAAGAGTCCAAATGATTTACCATCCCCTTCCATATTTGCTACATCTTCAAACTGAAGTAAGGAAGGATTGCATGGAGGTAGTTGAGCATTAAATGCTCTATTACCTTGGTTTACGATATTTTCCAAGGAAAGTCTAGAATTTTCACTTGTTCTAGCACCATTATTATCCTGACAAGTAGGTGTAGGCATCATCATTACATTAGGTAAGTAGCTAGGGTAGGGGATTATATGTAATTGTGCTTCTTGCTCATCCGGTGATTGGCGACTTGTTTTGGTGGTTACTGTTGGTCTTCTTCGAGTAGTTGCTTCTAAAATCTCTCCATGTAGTGCCCGATTGACTGTCAGAGTCCTCCTCCAATATAATTTCCTACTTCTCCAAGTTCCCTTATCTCTCTGTCCTCCTATTGTAGCCTGTATTTTATTCCTACATGAGGCTGCTCTGAGCATTTCATCGAAGTGAAAGCTGATTGATATTCCCCCATGCTGGTCCTTTCTCAGTTCAAAACATGTCTCAGCTTCATGATCTATCCTTCCACAATATGCACAATAAATGGGAAGGACTCTGCTCTACACCATTCGTCACCCTCCTATAACAAATTCGGATAATGTCATCCAGTTGATTACATAGCTTTCTGATCAATTTTTCTCCTCTGCGGTCTAAAGGGAGGTTGTATAGTTACACCAAGAATTTACTACTTCTAATTTGCAAGTTCTGAATATTTATACATTTGTGTCATCGAGTAAAAGCCATTAAATGGTTGTCTACTAACCAAGGACCACATTCAAGCACAAATGACAAATCCTCCTTGTTGGTGAAGAGAATTTGAAAAAGATTTTCCTTAAACCTCAATAAATTTGAGAGTTTTCTTCAAGTTCCAAGCTGTACATAGACCCCTGCTTAAGAGCTAATCGATTAAAGCTTTTCTGTGTTATCAGTGAGCCCAATAGGCTGAGTTCGCAATCTCCAAATTCATTCTGCTTTATTTCATCGCTTACTTGAAATGTCTTCAATTCATTTCCTATTAGATTGAATTCTTGGATTAGAGCTCTCAATTCCTTCATCTCATCTGTATCTGCTTGATACGAACTGGCAGCTTCATTTCCTTGCTTGTTTGTTTGCATCTTCTTTCAAATTTTTCTGTTCGAAATCGATTGAAACTAGAAGCTAAGCAACACAGTGTCCACTTTGGTGAAGACGCCACAATGTCAACTTAATTTTCCTTATGACTCAGCTCACGACAAAAGAACAATCCCAATTTGAATATTCTCCTTTTGTTAAATTGAAGTTAAAAAGCAGTTAACAAAAAAGTCACCGCTCCTCATTATTACTACTTATAAATGAGGTTTAAGGGGAAGAAATATTTTTAGACACATTTGTCCAACTAAATTACTTACAACTTTGAATGTCAACTTCAACCCTCAACCTTCAACTTTTAACGTCATTTTTAGTAGTAATATTTAATTTTATCATACTACATCAAAAAGTTGGCAATCTAGAAAAATATTTATCACTACTCTTCTAAATGGGGCTTAGGAGAGAAACATATTTTTGGACATATTTGTCCAACTAAATTAATTAAATTTCAAAAATGTTCTATAATATGAACGTCAACTTCAACCTCAACCTCAACCGTCAACTTTTAACGCCATTCCAAAAACATACTACAATCTAAAAGTGGGCATCCTAAAAAATTTTTGTTAGACATATTTGTCTAACTAAATTTCTATTATACCATATTTATCCTCATAATTAAAATAATAATGTATATTTATATATGAATTTGTATCAATCTTGCATTTATTTGTTTCAACTCTTATCATTACAAATGACGTTTTGAATTCTTTGGCCCAACAATTGATGTTTTGAAAAAACATAAACGAATGCATTAGCAATGTGAGAAAAATATAAAGTTGATTTTTATGTCTAACTGTTAAATGTCTATTATACACCATACTTATCCTTATAATTAAAATAATAAGGTGTATTTATATTAATTTGTACAATCAATAACTGCATTAATTTATAGCAACATAAAAAAATATAAAGTTGATTTTTATATCCAACTTATAAACTTCTATTATACACCATACTTATCCTTATAATTAAAATAATAACGTATATTTATATTTTTTTGCACAATCAATAACTGCATTAATTTATTTATTTCAACTACTAACATTACAATTGGTGTTTTGAATCTTTTGCACAACAATTGACGTTTTGAATCAATTATTAAGACACAAGTGAATGCAGTATCAACGCAAAATTATAAAAAAAAATCACTATCACATAAGTTTTATTTCATGATTTGTTTGAATTTTTTTAGTATAATTGATTTATTAAACTTCAGAATCAAAGTAATATAACATTATAAGGATAACATCGAAGTCTTGCAATTTTTATTTTAAGTAAGTATTTCAAAACTAATATAGATGTTACACTTGCGTGGGAATTAAATGTGATAAAATTTAGTTTAAAAATTATAATTAAGTGCAATCAATCATGACATATTACAATTATTACAAACTATCAGTTACGAATTGAAAATCACACAATTCTGTTAGCATGCATTTCCAACATGATATATTTTCTATAAATAGAACTCTTCAAAACATTTTACATTCATGATCGAAGTTATCACATCATATCATGATACCATCAAAAATTTTGTAACGCTCAGAAAAAATAGTTGAAACCTTCATATACTCAAAGTCACGGTGATGGATTAAGAGGTAAAATTATTTTCTTATGTACACACTAAAAGAATGTAAGTGTATTTCTCAGATTTATTTTGGAGGTTTAGCTTTTTATAATTGAAAGGATATATGTAATTTTCATATATGTTAACAGAGACGTGTAATTTCCTTTACTTTCAAACATTGATTACTTGGTTTCTGTGACACCTTAACGACTTGATCAATGAAAAAAAGCACTCACTATGCTTAATCAAGTTTTCTTACGTACGAAATTTTCTACACTCCTCTTCATGAGATATATAAATTAGCAAGTATAGGATTTTATGTGCAGACGATCATGTTGTATAATGGAGGAATATAGAGTTAGAAAGACTTACTAAGTGGAAATGAAGAGACATTTTGTCATCATTCTTACTAAAGGAAAAATTAAATAATTCAATAACCCTACTCTTAACACAAATAAATTAGTTAGTATAACTAGAATTAAGACTTAAAATTGCTTATTTCATTCTTTCGTGTAATTGTTAAACATACTAATTTGTAGATATGATTTTCACCCAAAAATATCATGTCACTCTTTTATCCCAATTATAAATTTAATTTTATGTCACATATTATGAAAATCTATCTTCCGCTTTTTAACATACATTTTCTTTATCAGTACAATAATTTTATAATTGCCAATCTATCTCAACATTCTATTGTTTCAAACAAATTAAAAAAGTTTGCAGTACTGTACAACCATACATAGGAACAAATACTATTTAGTACGCAACATTGACACGGAGATCAGGATAAAAAACATTGACATCATTAACTTTCATTTTTTAAAATCTTTTAGATTTTAAAAACTTAACTTCATAGAAAACAACATATAACTTACTGTAAAAAAATTGGGAGATCAATACCATATAATAAGACGAAAGAAAGAATAATAAGCTTGAATAATCGTCAATTATCCATAAAATAAAGTCAAAAAATAATGTCACCCAATGGCGGAAAACGCCACCGACTGAAATTTACAATAGTTTCACTGGTGCTCCAATAGTCATGAAACATGTCTTGATAGAAAGGTGATGATGAAAGCTTTCCGTTGATATCAAGATCGTTACGATCGAACCACTGAAGATGAAGATATCACCCATTAAAATTTCCAGCAAACTGTTTTTTTCTCTTTCTTCCTTCTTTTATATTTCTCTCTTTCATTATCAGCACTCTCTGCCAAAACCCTACCAATGCCTTTTCTCATCTCTCCATCTTTTTCTTTTCTTTTTTTGTTTTCTTTATTATCTTCTTGCACAATTTATAATATAACCCTAATTAAGAAAATATTTGACTTAGATATATCTTTTTCATCTTAGTTTCAATTAATAAATCAAAACTATTGAAAGTTCATCTTTTTGAGCTCTTTGATTTGAGTATAATATTGTATATAACAATCTCTCATTCATATTAGTCTTTGAGGATACCATTTTCATTAATAAACATAGATATTTAATCACACTAACTTATATTAATCTGTTAACAACTTAAAGTTGAATCCAATAAAAAGCTCTCACATGTTTTAAAATAATAGGATAATCATTAAATTCACTATAATCTTACCCTTCGAGTTCTAAGGTCATCGTTGTCGGATCGATATGGCACCCCTTTATTAAGAGAACAAGTTAAAGAAAATATTGATATAGATAAAAAATAAAATTTCTTGAAATATAAAATGAATAAAAAATTAAATTAATTAAGAAATATTTAATAAACGAGTAATTTAAATAAATAAAATTATGATGATGCAGAATATTAAAGTGCAGAAATTAAACGTGCGATAAATTAAGTACGGAAAGTAAATAACACGTAAATAAAAGAGTAGGGAATAGAGATTTACAAACAATATTTTTACGTGGTTCGGAAAAATCTATCCCTACGTCCACGCTCCAAGGATCCCTCATTGAAGATTTTTTCCCAAACGATCTTCTTAACAGTGAGGACCAAACCTTTACAAACCCTATTGACTTATGGTGTCAATCAGACCTTGACAATACAACTCGGTCGAGATCTTCGAATCTTTTATAAAATTTCTCTCTCTCAAAAAGTAGATATCTCAAATTTCACTCACAATTTAGACTGTCTTCCCTCTAGAAAATATCTCAATTTTTTGCTCGAAATACAAGCCTCTAAAAGAATAAAACATTATGAAACTTCGTTGGAGAATATAGAAGAGGTGTGGTAGCATGAAAATGATGTGGGGTATATATAGTGTTCAAAAATACTATTGAAACCGGTCAGACCGGTTCTGGAGAACTGGACGGACCGGTCGTCAATCAAGGAAGATTCCTTATTGACAAACCGGTCACACCGGTTTCTCCACCGGTCTAACCAATTTGAACAATTAGGCAAGTAATTTCCATAATTGCCAAACCAGTCACACCGATCAGAAAACAAGTTAGACCGGTCCCATATCAGTGCATTGATTTTACACTGGTGTTACAAGATTGTCACCCAAAGTTGAGCCGGTTTGGATGTCGGATTGAGGATGAAGTGGTCTTTGATATTTTCACACTATTTTATCCAGTTCGGTCTTATACCGTTTGATTTGTGAGCGGTTTTTTCCGGTTCTGAATTCCTTGAAGCATTCTGAGTTCAGTAAACTTTGACTTATGTTATTTGGAATTCATTTGATATGTTCCGCGCCCTTCATAATATATTGCGCGTATCTCGCCATGTACATTTTTGTTTGACATTAATTGTTTTTGCATAAACATTTAAGCGTAAGTGTTTTCATTATGATTTTCACTTTATTTAGGACCTACATACTTAATTAAAATATTAGTCCACATATTATTTGTCATCACCAAAATTATCACCTTAGCTAGGGTCAACAATAGTGTGGCGATTGTCCTTCCTAATTTAGTTCAATTCCTTATTTGATTGTAAGTGTATACTCAACATGTCTTCATTGTTGGTTTCGATTAGGATTGTACTCTATATGCATGAGAATTCTATGTAATTTTGATGATTTGTTTAATGAAGAGTTAATAAATTGACATTCTCATATATAACATGTGAACATTCTTAGTAGAAGCTCCACAAATATTTAGTACTTGGTTTTTGTGCTATGGAGTTTAGCTCATAGACAAGAGGTATAAACTGAAAATTCTTTATGATTTGTAATTATTTAATTGCATAGTCTAGTAAAACCTGACACTTTACTAAGAAAAGAATTGTAGTACATTGATTATATTATATAGAGTGGCTTACCTTTGTGACTAGGTATAGTACCTAGTTAATGTGCTAGTGCATTTGGAATGCATTGAAAGAAATAATGAGTATAATTTTCATTAAAGTACTATCAAATGAAAATAAAGAAGCGTAGCTATTATTTAATGAGTACTCTCAATTTTGAGAGAGTTATGATCTCATATTTAATAACTTAGTTATTTTGATCTATTAAGAATGTGACTCTTTAAATCAACATATTTCCTAGGTTAGATGTTTGGGTTATTGGATATGAGTCCATAGATTCTCAATAGTAGAATCCATAGACACTTTTAATTAAGTGACATAGTACCTATTAGGTCATTCATTTAAGTGGTCACAACAAACTAAACGCTTAGTATATCTAGTGGAGTACTAGAAATTTGATAATTTTATTTGAGGCATCAAGTATTAAAATTATCATAGTTGACTGATAGATTGAATTAAGAACTTAAATATACTAAGATGTATATAAATATTAGGCCGATAGTACTTTAGTTAATTATACATGATACTATATTATGGAGGGGTATTACATAATAAATATTATGTCAATGATTGTTACTTCGAGTAATATAAAATACACTTAAAATTTATTAACGATTTTATAGTGAAATTAATCATAATTAATAATTAATAAACTTGATTATCTGTGTAATCGGTAGAGTCTATTAATTATTTAGCTAAAAGTATTTTATACTTATGGTATTCTTACTGGCCTCAGATTTGGATTACGCTGTGACTTAACTTGTTTACTTAACAAGTGCGAAACGTGAATACTCTATAGTCAACCAAGTGATTTAAAAAACCAATCCAAATCTCAAATTTTTAAAGATAAAATATTAATTAAAATTAATTATTTAATTTTAGTTAATTAAATTAAAAAAATTAATTACGCACTGTTAGGATTTCCTAACCGTGACTTTTCACAAAGGTAGTTTTCTTTAAAGGATATTACTACACAAACCAAACTCTCCCCTTTGGTTGTTAAAATTCTTTGGGAAGAAATGTTGGTTTTTTGTTAGCAAAAACAAAATTGTGAGAGAATCAAAAACGTAAAGAGTGAAATTTTTCAGAACATTTCTTTTCTTGCTTTTGACTTTAATATTCAAAAAATATTAAAGAAAATTACGAGATTTTAATTTTCACGCGTTAAGATATATTTATCCTTATTCTATTAATCGTTGTTTTTTTACTTTTTCAAAATCTAAATTTTTCGCTCTTTCAATTGTTATTTAGAGCGATGTTTTGAATTATTTGAGAAATGTCTTGCTATATATAAAATGTTGGTTTTGATTATTAAAGTTGCATTACATTTTTAGATGTTTGTTTGTAATTCTAAATTTTAGATTATGTAATTTTATAGGGAACCTACGAAAAGGTTGTGTTTTTCCTTCAATTTTATTTACATTTTTGTATTAAAACTCATGTACGCTTTCGTAAGAAAGCATATGATGTTTTGAGATCATGCAAAGAAGCAAGAAAAATTGCGGACAGAAATGTGAAGGGGACAGCGCTGCACAGCGGTGTCGAAACTGCACTGTCCAGTGCTGGAATTCACTGGACAGTGCTTGGGCACTGCTGGACAGTGCTGAAATTGCGGCATTGCTGGAATGCACTGGACAGTGCATTTGGCACAGCTCGACAGTTCTGAAATTGCACTGAAGTGCTGAAATTGCACTGGAAAGTGCATTCAGTATTGCGGGACAGTGCCAAGCAATATTCCGGTGATTTTCGATGAGTTCCAATGATGATGTGGATGAGCGCAGTGATGATTAGGGCGGTTGTACCAAGATTAAAACTTATTAAAATTTTGATATTAGATTCAAGGATTAGAATTAGGGTTATGCAAGGGTAATTTATTTTTTTTAGTAAATTGCATTATATTGCTTTGTATTATTATTATGCTTTTAAATGTTTATCAGATGAATTTGTAGCGGCCATTGCTCGTACAAGGAATGAAATAGGTCATCTTACGTTGACATGATCCTAAGAAATTCTATGAGATTTATTATGACTACATTTAGTGTAGTTGATGTTCCCTAGGATTAGTTTGCAATGGTAGTTTATTTAGGCCTTGTTTGGCTTAGCTCATAAACTGAGCTTATGACTTATAACTTAAATAAGTAAATAACTTATTTTTAAGAATATGTTTGATACAATTTATTGAAATAAGTTAGCAGCTTATTTAAACTAAAAAGCTAATAAGTTTTAAGCTAAATTAATCTAACTTTTTAACTTAAAATTTTTTTAATTTTTTACATGTCTAAAATTACCCCATCTTTTTTAAAAACTACACAAACATACATTTCTTCTTCAAGATAGATCTATGAAATAATAAGGAAATTATGCTGCTTTGAACTAGAGTGGTGGTGCTGACAATTATTGATTCTTTCGATAGTGCTTTTCCCAAGGTAAGGAGTTTGGTCAATGTCACTGATCGGGTAGTGGAGTCGGGTCAGAGGCATAGGTCGGGTCGAGGATTCAGGTCGAGACATGGGTTCGAGACTGGTTGTGGAGCCGTGTTCGGCCAGGTACACGAGGTCAGGAGTTCAGGTCGGGGACATGACTCCCCAACCCTAGACCCAGACCCCGAACGTGAACACTAACCCCAAACCTGACCCCGACCAGGCTGACACGACATCAACTCTGACCTCGACCCTTAGGTTGGGGAGCTACGGTCTCGGTTGGGTTGGGGAGACGATGTCGGGTCAGGGAGATGGGTCGAGTGGGACACGGGTCAGGATGAGTCACAGGTCGGTTTGGGTCGGACAAACAGACGGGTCGGAATGACTCTCGTTTAGATTAACAATTTGAAAAAAAATGATACTAAAAAAATGAGCTAAATGCAAGCTATATCATTAAGAGAGATATTAAAGTAGTTTTAATTAAAATAATTTAATTATTTACTTATTTGCTAAACATCAATTTATATAAGTTAATTTTTAAAGTTAATTATAATAATCAAAGTCAAACACGTTTTAGCTTATAAATTAAAGTTAAACTTAAATAAATTATAACTTAAAAGTTTAAGTTATAAGTTTAAGTAAAGTCAAATTGACCCTTAGTATATGATTTTTGTGATGTATGGATTTATGTACGTCATGTGATGTATGATACTTTTATGATGAATGAATATACATTATGAAGTATATGACATGAGTAAGATTGTGTTATATAATTTTTGTGACGTATGATTCTTCGAAATGTTTTGAATAAAAAGTATTGAATTAAATGGTTGAAAGCGATATCTGAGGAGTATTTTGAAAAATTCAAATGAAAGATGAAGGGGTGAACTTTGTGATGTGTTGTGAGTTGGTGGAACGTGGTGTGTGGAAATGGGATATAAAAAATCAAAATAGAGGAAGAATGGGTCAGGGTAATAGAGGATGGAATTGGATAGGTATTTTACCTAAGCGATTGAACCGAATCGAAAATGACCGGTTCGATCGGTTATTTATATGTGTTATGTTTGGTTCAGTTCGAAAAAATAAGAGAACTGAAGTTTGGGTTCAGTTCAAAATTTTGGTGATTTTCGAACTCAACCGAACCGAACCGAACATTAAATTCGTTTTTTTATTTTTTATATATAATTTGATATCAAACAGAACCGAACCAAAATAAAACTTTGATTCTGTATTAATTTTTTTCAATAAAATCAATTAAAAATTATTTTTAATTAATAATACCGAACTGAAGAACGGAACCGAGACTCATAGTTCGGTTCGAATCTTTTGACATAAAGGGTTCGATTTTATTGTCGAACTAAACCGTGAACACCCCTAGACTTGGATGATTTTGTGGGTTGATGAAGGGTGCTGAGAAAATAGATCCCCACTTGTTGGGTATTCTAACAGGAGGGGAACAGTCTATTAAATCCTAGCCATCCTTAAATTCATGAATGCTTAGGATCATCACAATAAAATTGTCGAGGTAAAAATATATTATTTTAATTTTTATCCTTTTTTTACTTTTTGTTCTTTCCTTAAGTGTAAATAAATTATAAGAATGATATGAGAGTAGGTGGAATGTGAGTAGGTGGGCGATGAGAGGGGTGGAATGTGTGATGATGGGATGGAGGTGGGGTGGGGAGTTAAATTCGGAAAAAAATTATAATCAATATTGACGTGTTATTTAAAAGTTTTTTTTTTTCTATTTTAAAATGATAAAGTAATTTTCCTACAACAATCTTTTAAATAAGTGTTTTTACACGTCTTTTAATAAAACAAATTCTCAAAATAGGTTTTTAAAAAACTTATTATAAAAGCGCTTACAAGCATATTAAAGTAGTTTTCCATAATTTTCATGTCAAACAAAAAGTACAATGTCCAAAAGCAAGGCTTGCAAGTAAGAATGACTAAACAGTAAACACAATGACAATAATGGAGGAATAGTAGGCCAGAATGATAAGAGCAAGCAAATCAGCTCCATAGCAGTAAAAGAATTTCAAAAGCAAGGCTTGGTGGAACCCGTTTGTTGTTCTGAACAAAACATCGTGTAAGGAAATAGAAGAGAAGAAGAGAGAAAGGTAGAAGTAAAACAAGGCTTGCATTAACAGTATTATGTCTATGAGGACTCAAAATTAAACAAAAACTTATGAAGATATTGAAGACGACAGATAATCAATATAAAGAAAACTATACGGGATCGAAAACCTAGATGCCATGAATGCAAACCCTCAATATCACCAAGTAAATAACGTATAAGAAACAACCCATTTCAGATACATTTCCAATAGAATCACCACCAAAATCTGGAACAAGCATAATAATTTCAAAAGTAATTTAACGTTCAAACAAATCCAGAAAACTCATGAAAAATTAGTAAAGATACCTCATAAAATGCTTATGTATTGCAGTCAATCTCAATCCCGACATTTTGCCATCTCCATTCAAACCCCATTTATGAGAAAAGAGTTATTTGCCTCAATAGTGTTACCATTAGATTCAACAGACGAACAAGGCTTCCCATTCTAGGGTTTTGAGCTGTAGAAAAGCAGAACATTTTTCGCTCACTCATTTGCCTCATTGGGCTTCAAGAAGAGGGAGAGAATGGAGGGATTTCGACTTCTCTATGTCTGAGACATATCGGTAATCGCTGAGAAATTCTCACCTTCGTTTAACTATGGCAAAGTGATGGAGATAGCTAAGAGATGACAATGAGGCGGAAACAGTGAGGTGGCGAAGATGATAATGTGGCAACGATGAGAGATAGTGGTGACGATGAGGTGGTGACGAGGTGGTGGAGATGGTGACGAGGTGGTGGAGATGGTGACGAAACGGTTGTGGTAGCGAGGAAGCTAGGGCGTTCAACTTCTTTCTTCCTTTGTTCACGCATGTTTTCGTCTTAGCAAATAAGAGAGAAAGGGTAATTTAAAGAGTGCAAATGGGAAGTACCATTATTACGAGGGCATGTATTCAAACACTTTCAAAACATCGTCATAAAAACTTATTTTCCTTATGACCTTTTTTAAAACTACACTCGTGAAATATATAAGATAAGTTGTGTCACGATGTTATGAAGTTTTACCGTCATGAGATGAGATACCAAACGACACTTTATAAACGCTACCGTAAAAGATCATTTTCTCTTATGACGTTTTGTACAATTATCCTCATTAAATATATCAGAAAACTTTTCACAATGTTATAAAATTTTACCGTCATGAGTACCAAATAATTTATGATTGTAAGCAATTAATAGTGCAATTCCGACAATACTAACACAATTTGTCGTGTATATTTTTTCCAACCGTCGTTAATGGTCAAATTTCTAGTAGTGGATACCAACTTATTTAGTACAATTTGGAATTGTAGTAAAAGACAAAGTAAAGGTGATAAACTTTGAATAAAGTTGGAATTAAGTGTCAGATTTACAAACAGTATTTCTTGACTGTTCGATCAATGAACGAAGTGACACATGGTATGATATTACAGAATCTGGATTCTCTGATCTTGCCTAGCAACGACCGAGGCAAATATTTCATCTGGTCTGTTCAGTAAGTTCTGAACGGACTAGATTTATTAAGAAAAAAGAAAAAAATTAATATTTTAATACAAAATTAGTTGGGCCAGATTCCATCCGTTAAGATCTAGCTAAACTGCCATATCTGACCTAACTGCCACATCTGTCGTTGCCTAGCCATGACAGAGAAACTTATTCCAACATTATATGAGAAGTTCATTGGCTGTGTTGTAGTCTATGTTTTCATAATTGTCTTGGCCTTTAGGCCACTAGAGAAAAGCCTATAAAACTACCTTCAAAGCCTTACTGTCTCATATACTTCTCCAGCTCTTTAGGAGTCAGCTAAACCCAACCCAACTAACCAATCTCCATACACATGTCAAAATGGGATCGAGTTACATTGCAAATGTAGAGAAAAAGTTTGATCCCAACCGTTCAAAGTAATTTGGACGTCTAGGATCAAATGTTAAAAAGTAAATTTTTTTTAATTTTTATTACTTTTTTCCTAAGTAATTTTTTACGCGATCAGGACCGTCCAGATCCTATTGGACAGTCCCTGATCACCGAAGCGCCACATTTGTTGTTTATGACTAACGATAGAGAAACCTAATCCGTCAATATGATAACCCTGATAATGGTAAATGAAATTACACCAATTGGTATTCCCATTTCTCTTCTATGTCTTGTGTGCTTTTGTTTAGAGAGAGAAAGTGACAGAGACGATGCGTTGTTGATAGTGCTGTTAACTATTAAGTGGTATGTGGAATGCTCTAAATTTTTATTTTTCATTCATTTTTTATGATATTAGTAACATGACTTCTTTTTAAGTTTTGATGATTTTTTTATATTTTCTTTTGTTGATTTTTTTTTAATAATATACTCTGATTGTCTTAAATCATGAGTATTCTACGGAGATGTACTGAAATATTTTGATTCAACTACTGATTTTTGTCAAAAATTTTATATAAAAAAAATATTTAGCAGTAAGGAACATAGTTTGTACAATTAGATTCACGTATATAACGTCTAATCCATCATCATGGACTTAAACCATCATCATGCACTCAAATCAATCCCTTCCTGGTAGACGTTGCACCTGATTACCTTTGTCATTGTTGTTTAGAATCTTCCATTCTTTAATTCAAAATTCCTTAATAGATCATTTATAGTCTTTACTTGATGGAAGTCTTATTATAAATTTATTTTATTTGTGATGGTTTCATTTTAACTCTTTTTAAAAAAAATTACAAATTCTAAATTTTTTTTTTCAGATAGTATAACTCCAACATCTCAACTCATAAGCACAGAGTAAGGGTACGTGTGCGCTAAACTAACCGTGCTAATAAATGTTGAAAATTTTGTATTTTGTACACCATTTCGTAGATCAATTTGGATAAATTTTTAGGTGGGATCCACTATATAAAAGTATAAGGTATTCGGATATTTGAATTCTCCTCCATGAGTACATCGAAATTGACTATTAATTTATCAAAATTGACTTTCAGATGAATGAGAAATTATCTTCGAAAGTGAGTTAAATGATAATGAAAAATAGGAGTGAATTGTAGAAATCTCGCATTGAAAAATGAGAAAAGGTTAGAGTGGTATACATAGAGATGCTCGTATTAAGGGTGATAACTTTATAAGCCTATATACTCTCTTAATATGGGCCAATGGGTTATATTTTTGTCCAGATTTATTTCTTAGTAACTGCACCAAATTGATAAGTTTAGAGAGTTGGTTTAAGAGATAGCAGGTTTTTCAAAAATTTAAAGCAATATACAAGTTTTTTGCCATGTCATCAATCCTTGATTGATTGAAATTTAAAAAGATGATATTGCGCTGATTTTAAAGAATTTTAAATTTGATTTGATTTGATTTTTTTATTAATTATATCAACATTTAATTATTGATGTTAATTCTTTCATTGTTTATAGTTAAGACCGAAATTTACAGATTTTGATTGAACCAGAAATTCTAGGCCAATTCATGTGATGATCAATGATATATCATTGATTGTGATGAATTGATTGATCAGTCAATCAACGATATATCATTGATTAACCCAAAAATTATGGGTCAATTAATTGGATGATTGACCCAAAGATATTTCAAACAACTTCGACACATCTCATTGATTGATCCTAAAATATTTCAAACAACTCTACAATAGATTGGGATGATTGGATTGACCAGTCAATTAAAGATATATCATTGATTGACCAAATTTTTTTAAGATTTTGAGTGGTTTCCAACCATTTTTAAAATTCAAATTCTTTTATTGATGTCTATCCTTACTTGACTTCCTAAAACTAATCAAATTTCAAAAATTATTCTGAGCATTAATTATTTCATCAATTTAAGAATTTTCCACATTGGTATATCAGATATACCTATATGATTTACCCGAAAAGTTTGGTAATATGTTATATATAGATGAGGGGCATATTAGTCTAAACTTATTGACTAATTAAGAAACTTGCTATTTAACTAAATCTTTTGAAACTTGTTATTTCTTAAAACACATCACTTAAAGTTATCTGTTATGTAAAATTTTACTTTATTTTTTCTTCTCATAGGAAGCCCAAATGTCATAGAATATGAAATGTTCTTTGTAGTTTAAGGACCAAAATGCTTTTTATTTTACAAATTAAGAAGAAAAATGTTTTTAGACTTTATTTGGCTAAATGGACTTTTAATGGGTTAAATAACCTTTATGATACCTCTCCCTCATGAGTAATATGAAAGAAGTTCTTCCCTTCCTCATTTTATACACCAAATAAGCATTCTCTAAAATTTTAGTTTTTCGGTCCAAGTCTTGATTTTACGCCGTTACTCTGGTGATAGAATACCAATAAGTCAGTTCGATCAAGGTGGTGAAGTTGGGTGCTCTTCAGCTGCAAACTATTTTTTCTTGGGAAAAAGACGTCATTATCAACTTTAGTACCACAAGTGAGGTGGTGTAAGTGTCTTAAGGAAACTGTACAAATGAGACTCGGTTTGGTTTCTCATTACTGTTACTCTGTCCGATTTATTTAACGTTGGTACTTACATTTCGTAATCATTGTATTTGCATTGTTATTCATAATTATAATTGTAAGTAATGTATCTACAGAATTGTTGTATTATTGTTATTTCCATTTAATCTTATAATGCAATACACTATTTTCAACAATCTTAAATAGTTAATTTTAGAAATTAATTTGGTTTATTTGGGAAATTAATTTGGTTTTCAAAAAATTGTCAAAAAGTTGTTTTGGGAAATTGATTTAGGTTTTTTCAACCTAAAAAATTTATTTTTAATAATCTCTAAAATTTTAAAATTGGAAGTAACTATACAGATATGTTATGTTTACAAAATTAGAATTTAAGAGGTCTTGTCCCTCCAATTACTTGGAAATTGAATACTGTTGAGAGGGTTGATCCTGGATTGGATCTTAGAACCCCACCAGTTCGTCTTGACAATTATCTGTAAAAGTGCTATTCGGTTTATTTTGGAAAATATTTAGAAAATTAGAAAATTTTCGTCTTTGAGAAAATATCATAATTTTCAAAAGTGTTGATACACTTGTAGTTTATATTTCAGATAAAGAAATATCACAACTGAAATTAGCAACAATGTTGTAACGAACCATGCTACTGAAACCAAGGGCAGAACCCTACTATTGGGGCTCAAATGCCAAACCTGGGAATGCAGAACCCTACTGTGGCCCCTGTCACCCATGTGACACTGATGCCTATGCCTATTTCTCACAGAGAGAAACCTGAGAAATTTAACGGTCTCAGTTCTAAAAGGTAACAACAAAAGATGTTTTTCTACATGGTCTCACTGAATCTGGAAAAATGCTTGACCAAAGAAGCTCCTAAGCTCAATGATGATTAGCAGAATTTCCAAACGATCTGTGTTATTGATGCTTGAAAATATTCTGATTATTTATGTAGTAACTACATAATGAATGGTCTTGCTGATTCTTTGTATAATGATTATTTTGACAAGAAAACAAGAAAAGAGTTATGAGAATCTCTTGAACGAAATTACAAGACTGAGGATACGGGCGTCAAGAAATTTATCGTGACTAGCTTTCTGGAGTTTAAAATAGGGGATTCCAAAATGGTGATCAGTCAAGTGAAATAACTACAAATTATCCTGCATGAGATTCATGCTGAGGGAATGATGCTGAGTGAATCATTTCAAGTAGCTTGTATTATTAAGAAATTACCTCATGCGTGGAAGGATTTCAAGAATTATCTCAAGCACAAACGAAAAGAAATGAGCATCGATGATTTTATTATTTGAATTCGAATCAAAGAAGATAGTAGGATATCTGAAATAAGAGGGTCAAACTCTGCTGTTGCAGCAAAGGATAACATTGTGGAGCATGATCAAGGTTTCAAAGTCAAGAAGACCAACAACAAAGGGAAAAGTCCAAAAATGTTGGGATCAAACGGAGGGGTTTCCAAGAAACCAAAATTCTAAGGCAAGTGCTACAACTGTTACAAGTTGGGTGTCAAATCTTCTGAGTGTAGATTGCCTAAGAGAAACAAAGAGGCTAATATGATTGAGAACGTTGCTTGAGACATTTTTTATTACAACCTCTCAGCAGTGGTTTCTAAGGTCAACATACTTGGATCAAATCTAAAAGAATGATGGATTAACACTAGAGCTACCCACCATGTGTGTTCTGACTACGGGATGTTCTCTACCTTCGAAGCTATCGAGCATGGAGAGAAGCTGTTCATGGAGAATTTGGTCACCTCTGAGATCAAAGGCCAAGGAAAAGTGGTTTTGAAGATGACTTCTGGGAAGGAATTGACTTTGAAAAATGTCTTGTAAGTACCTGAAACATGGAAGAACCTTGTGTCAGGTTTACGGTTGAATAACCATGGATTTCATATGATATTTGAGTCAAACAAAATTGGTTTGTCTAAGAGCACAATGTATATTGGTAAAAGTAATAAGAGTGATGGAATGTTCAAACTCAATGTAATGACTTTGGTGAAACCCGATATTAATAAAGCTAGTTCTTTGGCTTACTTGCTTGAGTCTTCCAACTTTTGGCATGGTAGACTAGGTCAGACTAATTATATTATTTAAATTAATTAACTTGGATCATTTACCAATATTTCATATTGATTCAAACCGCAAGTGGGAAACTTGTGTCGAGACAAAATTAATGATTCCATCATTTCAAAGTGTTAAATGAATCACCGAACAACTTGATATAATTCACGGTGATATATGTGATTTAAAATTTATACAAATAAGAGGTGGTAATAAGTATTTTATTACTTTTTTATGATAGCATAAAAAACTGTTATATATATTTGCTAAAGAGTAAAGATGAAGCTATAGATAAATTCATTCTCTATAAAATGAAGTTGAGAATCAACTGAATAAGAAAGTTAAGGTACTAAGAAGTGATCGAGGGTACTTTATATGATAACATTATATATGATAAGACCGATGCGGATTAATACATTTATTACCTTATCGTTTATTATAAACATTTAATGCATGTCAATCTAATAATCATATATAAATCAGTCTGAATCCTAAGTAGTTTGAACTCCTATTCATGTCTACTAGATTTTTTTATTCACTCGTTAAAGTTTGTTAATAAAACAGGCTAGTGACTTTTGGTTTGGAGATTAAGTGATATGGATGCCTGAGAACATGATCTTATAAGATTTGAAATCTAAGCTTTCTTAACGGATCGTATATGGGTTCATTTAAGTGTTAATTCCAGAACTGAATTATTATTGAGCTCAAATTTATAATACGATTATAAATTAACCATACACTAGTTAATTAATGGTACTTAAGGATCAAGAGGTCATTAGAAGGGTAAAACGATAATTTTGACCAACTCTAATTTACGAATCAATAATTAGATGACATAACTACAAAAAATGATTATATTAATGGACTACACGAGAATACTCTATAAATATATTATGTAATCTTTAAGAGTGCAATTTGATATTTATCCTGATGTAATAATATGATTAATAAATAATATTATTTAATTAAATAGTTTAATTAATAATTTAATTTATTGGAGCTTAAGATTATAAGTACATGGTCCACAAGTCACCTCTGTATTACATAGTCTAGGGTGTGAATATTTCAGGACATGAGAAAAAGACTAACTTGTAAAATGGATTATATTTCTGGGGCAAGTATATAATTATGAAATAATTATGTATAATTAATTAATTAAGAAGTAATTGATTTGATCAACTAATAATATCGATTAATTGTTTGTTAATCGATAAGTAAGACAAAATATCTAATTTATGAAATTAGATCATTTTGAATTATTATGAGATAATAATTCAAATTTTGAATCAACTAAATCTATTGTTTGAACTAACAGATAAGCTAGTTGATAGGGGGTTAGATAAGGTAATTTTTGAATTAACTAATATCTTGATATTTATCTGATTAATATCAATAATAAATTATAGAAATTATCACGTGACATGTTGGACTGACATATGTCAATCATTGATTTTGAATAGACATGGACTACTCTAGTGCCACGTGGTGCTACAGTGGGACATGGCGCACTGTAGTGCCTCATAACACTATTGTAATTAGGTGTGAAACTACAGTTTTGTGAGGCGCTATGACTCGTCATGGCACACTGCAGTGCCGTGTGATATTGCAGTGTTATACAATTACACTAAGTATCACTTCAATTGCACATTAGTAATTAATTTATTATTTGATGTAAATCCCTAACAAATCTGATATGTCGATATCTAAAAAATATATTGATATTATTCTATAGGCTTCAAGCCTCAGGGTGCTAACAACACAGTTGCAATTAGGTGTGAAACTCTTTGAGATTAAAAGTTAATCCAAAAGTTATGTGAAGACCTTTTCTTTATTTTTCGATCAGAGTTTTATCTTATAAATTAATCATTCTCGAAAATCTCTAGATCTCATGTGATGAGTACATCTAAAAATGGAAAATTGTTCTTGATATATTTATGTGCCCACACACATCCTAATGTGTTTGAGGATTAACTTAGAAGATCGTGGTATGGATCTCAAAGTCTATCGTTTGTAGGATACCAAGAATCATTGTATATCAAGGACGTTTAATTGGACTACAAGAGGTATATTTTATATCCATGTATATCTTTGATTTAATATAAAACTATATAACGGATCCGATCTGAAAAAGTATTTTTAAATTAAAAGATTTCATCTTTGGGATCTGTGACGATACGATCGTTTATCGTATATAATATTTTTTTTTAAAAACACCTCCATGTCTTCCGCCGTGCGTCGTGCCAGATTTCAATAGTTTGTATTTGAGCGGTCTTTATATATTTGTATATTAAATACTTTGTGGGTATTTATGCATCGTTCATAATATATGTATGTGTGTGTGTGTGTGTGTGTGTGTGTGTGAATAAATGGATGGTTTATTTTTTGAATGTATGGTTAATGATGAATCGTTAATTGTATGGTGACATTTGAGTTTAGGCTTTGTTCTTTAGTTTTTTTTTTTAGATCTTGTGTAAACTGTTTGGACATATGAATTTTTGTAATTTTATTTTGAATAGTCTGTTGTAAAATTTCGATCGCAAGAAGACCAAGAACGCACGAGACGAACGGGGAAGAAAAAATAGGAATTTCGCCACCGGCACTAGAAATTGGATTTTCAACATCGGCGTCCGTGAACGCCGGTGCCGTGAATTACGCTGGCGATTGTTGATGGCGGTGGTGACAGCAGTAGATGGGGGTGGCGATAGGAGAGTCCTATCATCAGAGGGAATTGTTTTCAGTGCAAGGAAAGTGTCACGAAAACTCAAATCCTATCTTTATCTTTTAAATTTTAAAATTTGATTTTGAATTTTGAATTTTAAAATTTGTAATTTAATTCTTAAAAGGATAATTATCGATTTTAATTTTTTTAAAAATTAAAATTAATTCATTGGTCGGGTTTGACGTCATTTTGATCAATCATCTACCAAATTCAATTAGTTTTGAAAAGATAATTAGTGAGATTATTTAATTAGAAAATATAATTTATCCGAATTAAAAAGGTTTTGATCAAAGCTTGAATATTACGAAGATGGACCTCTGGTGGATAATGAGCTATTTGAAAAATATGTATTTTTGAAATCCTCTTTGTAATTATTTCTATTTTTCAAAAGTTGTAATTTAGTAATACCCAATAATCACTTGATTCATCATTTATTTACTTAATTATTAAATAAATGTTTATTGATTTGATTGATAACATAACTATGCATTAGTCTATCACATGTCATATGTGAAACCCCAAACTATTTTATTTAATTATAAATCTCATTCGTTGAAACATGATTAATTAGGACTTTCCTAATATGTTTATATAAATTCTTTTGAGAAATCAATTAAATGTAAATTGCTAGGTTTTAATTAGTTAAAACTTAATAATCACACCACTCTAAAAGTTATCCTAACATTTCGGATAATCAACTTTATTAAAAGAGTTTTATTAAAATTTGATGAATGTAATTAATTAGTTATTCTAAGTTCACCTAATTTTGCCTAAGGCTCTTTAGAAGGTTAAATGAACTTAGACCAATTATATTGGATTAACTATTAATTTTACATTCATAGGGTTATTTTAAATAGTAATTAATTTGGAATTAATTGATTAGTTAAAATAGAAAGAAGTTATTATAATATAGTGATTGGGAGAAGGTTGACATGTTAATGTAACCTATGATCTCCATTATTAGTACAATACCGTGAGATATAGAAAGGAGTATGAGATGGCTTTGTTTTCATTCCCTATGGAAGATTTTGGAACTTTATCAATATCAATGTTGAACTTCTTAAGAAGATAGGATTAAGTGATGTGCTTTAGTTTTGACTGACTCTAAGGTGACATATTCTAAATCAAGTCATGGAATTTGAAATAATGGGTTACACTCACAAAATCACAATTAAGCATTGAATGGATAGTAACTTGACCAAATAAGCGATACCTTACTATTAAAAGAGAAATATGAGATACTTTGAGTTTTAATTAATAAGATGAGAATGACTCATAGACAGTCTAAAATTTATCTGATCGACCCTAAAGCAGCACATTAATTATTTGGTTGTCTTATCGTGGATTAGTAAATGTTAAATTTATGTGTTTAATATGTTACATTCAAGCACCACGTTTACTTTCTGAATTCTTGATATTTATTTCAATTATAGATGGACAAAGCCTCTGCCTCCAATCTGCATACAATGTGATAGTCAAAGTGCTATTAGAAGGGCACAAAGTAATATGTATAATGATAAGTCTAGATACATTTGTCGTAGACATAATACCATTAAACAACTACTCTTAAATAGGGGTTATCACTCTTGACTATGTGAAGTCGAAGGATAACATTGCGGATCCGTTAACTAAAAGGTTAAATAGACAGTTATTTGAAAAGTCATCGATGGAAATGAGGCTAAAGGCCATGTAAAAATAAGTTGATACAAAGGAAACCTGACCTATTTGACTGAAGATCCTAAAATCTAGGTTCACCTAATTGTATAAACTTAGCAGGATCATTGTGGGGATTTTCTCTATCCATTCCTATGATGAAAACAGTGATACCCATTGAGATTAGTTTAAACTGATCTTTTAATGATTCATATGCGTCAGAAATCGTGAGACCCGAACGACATAATGCGGGTTTACTCTTAAATTAAGAGATCACCTCTGTGAGAGTGAAGTGGAGTCGCTTCCATAGGAATTGTAAGGGCACAATTCTTTAGAAACTCTTATAGAACCAGGAAGATATTCATGGCCAAAACGAACATAATCATGAGAACTAAACTGTGCCAAGAATGACTCTTACGTGTAGTATGTCATCGTTAACACAAAAAGCCGACTAGTTCAAAGATATCGTGTCTACTGGTCAGCTAGTGAAGTTAATATAGTTATACAAGGGAAGGTTCAAAGGATAAATTACCAATCCTATCTAGGTTTCAGAACGTAGAATTCTATTACCATGTCTGTCGTGCCGTTGGTCGTCAATTTTCATTCATGTGGAGAATTGTTGAAAAATGGGTATTTTGTAGACCATTTTCGTAAACCCATTTTGGACAAATTTATGAGACCCACTACGTAAAAGTATAAGGTCTTAAGATATTTGAGTTCTCCTCCGTGAGTATATCAAAATCGACTATTAACTTGTCAAAATTGGTTTTGGGATGAATGAGAAATTATCTCTCAAAGTGAGCTAAAAGAGAATGAAAAATAGGTGGAAATTGTAAAAATCTCATATTGGAAAGGGAAAAAAGGTTCGAGCGGTATGCATAGAAATGCTTGTATCAAGAGTGGTAACTTGATAAACCTAAAGGCACTCACCATATTAGCCAACTCTATATGAGAAAATGAGTTGTCTTTTGCTCCAGATTTATTTTTCCTTCTCATAGAAAACATAATTCATAGAATATGAAATATTCTTTGTAGTTCCATACATAAATAGGCTCTTGTTAATTGAATTATCCAAAGAATTAAATATATTCTAAAAGACAGATTATTCAACCATTTGAAATTATTTATATGGATATTATATGATGATATGTACTATTAAGAAAGTAGTACAACACATAGATATTACTACAAATATGAATTACATACTCTTAAAACAAACATGCTTAAATAATTAGGGCATTCATAAAGCATCTTGAAATACGAATATGCATGATCGATTAAAGAAACCTTATTTGAGTTTGTGTAGGATGAGATGAGCACCATGTTGTGGTTGAAGAGTGAAAAATGTGTAAGGAGCGTGAGTGTAGGATGGAGAGAGCTCAAAGGAGAACATTTGGAGGATCATTGAAAAAACCAATTTTCCTTCTAACAACGAAAAGTTTTGTCCAATACAGCTTCGAGCACCGGATCCAAATGGATAGAATGTAATGTTATTGTTTGTCGCTTTTGAAAATCCGTCTGAAAACCGTTCTGGTTTAAACTCATGTACATCATCACCCCATGTTTCATGATCATGATGGTTTAAGATAATTGGCAAAGACAACATCGTTCCAGCTGGGATTGTTATATTTCCGAGTTTTCTTTCAGTATCAACCCTTCGTGCAGTTTGTATTGCTGGTGGATATAACCTGAGAACCTCGTACAAAATCATGGTTACCTGTAATATCCGAAAGTGTTTTGAATAAGATCATTGATCTTATGTTCGGTGTTCGCTTTTATTGCGTATAATAATAGAAAATTAACCAATTTTATCTTATAAGACCTACAACAAAAAAACCAACCACATAAGTATTGTCTAATAATTTTGCACGTCGAGCAACACGCCTAACACTTTTGTTCTCTTACGCCCAACCCAAAATGACCTTTGAAACTTATAAGTGTGACTTGGGACCCTAATCTACATATCCCTAAGTCATCCTTAATCGATATGAAATTTCTACAAATATATTTTAATCGACATGTACTCGATCCCAATTATGATATCATGATACCCATAACCTAACAACAAAAAAGTATCACCCACCATACCTTGTACCAACTTATTACACATCCATAGACCGTCATACTGGTTTGAGATTTTCAACAAGCTCTCAAACCAAAAAAAAAGTTCATTGATTTTTAACTAGAATATATATGGAGACTCGCGTTAGTTAAATTAAAGAAGGGATATACAAAATACTCATCTGTTAGATTTTTAAAACACAATCGTTTTATTCCTTAAAACCTATGTATTAAAAATATGGATACTAGAGTATTTTATCAACACAAAGTTCTAAGGCTAGCAATATGCGAGACACATTCCGACACAATCTCATTGACTACAATACACAACAATGATTTTGTGTTATTCACATTGCCATGCACTCTCATTGACTACAACACACACGACAATAGTTACGTGAGATATAAAAAAGGCAAACTATGCGAGGCACAACGACCTAGCTGTGAGGCATAAACAATCGGCTCCCAACCAAGCTATGATATCAAGTTGAAATGCACAGCTAGTTCAACTCTTTAAAACCTAGATATTAAAGATAAAGGTACTAGTGTACATTTTAAAAATGTAGATGATGTGAGACATACTCCAAACATGAGGAATTATATTTGAACTTGTGACACGATGGTTTAAGTCCTTTGCCCTACTAAATGAGCTCTCTTTACTGTTTCTGATCATGTATCATCCTTTTAGATGACGTAGCCCTTCATAGTTTGGCTTGTCACTACCAAAAACCTTTAGGACTTCTGCTCGTGCTCTCTCTTGCCATTCTTGGTGTTTACTCAGTAATATCATTGTCCAAACAAGCAAGGATGATGTGGTGTCTTGTCCAGCTGTGTAAAAAACTTTACATTCTTCAATTATATCTTCTAAGGTCATAGCATGGCCATTGTCTTTTTACCAAAAGTATGATTGTTAATTGGAGTGAGATTAAAACTTACTAGATTGAAGAAAATTGATTTGAAACGAGTAATTAGTGCTCCCGCTCACTAATTAATGTTGAGAAGAAAGAAGAAAATATTACAAAAAAAGAGGAAGAAGAATGTTTTGTTTCCAAAACAAGTTTTCTCTAAAAATGGTTAAGACTGGAAAACAAGATTTGAGGAACAGATGGAGTTCACCGGGAATCCATCACTTACATGCACTATTCTTTTCTACTAAAGTAAAATAGTTTACATTTCTACTTTTGACTAATTAAAGTAAAAGGACAAAAAAATACCTAATTATTTGACAACTAGTACAATAATTGTAAAAAAAGATAATTTATAAAGATTCTTTGATAATTGTAATCTTGGACTTTGCGTCTTCATTATTGCTTTAGTCTTGAAAAATCATTGTGCCTATTGTTGTATATTGGAGTCATTGTTGCCATTCCTTGATAATTGCTATCTTGAATTCTTGTGTTTCGATTATTGATTGTTGGAGAACTCATTATTACCAATGTTGAAAATCATCATGGCCGTTGCATTTGCTAGAAAGCCATCATGACATTTGAACTTACTATTTCAATTTTCTTGATTTCTTGATTATTCCAACAATGGCATTTTGCCAAAAGTAAATTATTTTTAAGGATGGAGTGTCATTTCCTTTATCTATATTTAAAATTTAAAATTTTTCCTCCTAAACGCTAACATCCATCTTCTCTATAAATACATTCAATTTCTCTTCACACAACACAAAAATCCATTGCCAAGAGACTTGCTCATAAAACTCTCCCAATAGTCTCCTAAATCTCTTTTAATATTTTCAACTTTATACTTGCAAGTTTCTTGAGTGAGCAAGATTATTTTTTTGTGAGCTTAGATTGGAGATTCTACTTTTTTGAGAGAGTTATTGTAAGGGGTCACTTAATCTCGAAACACATAGACTTGTGAGGTTTAGTTGGCACCCATAAAGCCAATTGAGATTTGTAAGGTTTGGTCTTCACCATTAAGAAGATCGTGAGATTCAAAATCTCCAAGGGGGGCCTTAGAGCGTGGACGTAGGGATATGATTTCTCGAACCACGTAAAAATATCATGTGCCTATCTTCATCTCCTTCTTCTCTTTTTATTTTGTGCTATTTATTTTCCGCACTTCAATTTCTCGCACTTAATTTTTACAATTTAATTTCCACACTTTAAGTTTCCATAATTATTTTATTTACTTGCTTTATATTTCCGCATTTATATTATCGCAAGCATTATTTACTTCAACACTTTTAGCTATTACTTATTTATCTTTTCAAGAGTTTGATTCGTGGAACATTGAAGTTCATTCTTGAATATTCATTTTCCACTTGAGTGAAAAAAAATTTTAATTTGAACACGATCACCCAATTCACCCCCTCTTGGGTTGTCATATCAATCCTACATTATGTTCCGCATTTGTTGGTAGAATTTCTATTGCTTCCTAATTTTCTTCTTCCTTCTCTCGTTTCATATTTTCCCTTTGTACTTCTGCTTCGATCTATATGAATTACTCTGTTTGTGCAATTTTTATTCTATCGAAAGGTTGGGTAATTGTAAATGTGGGTCAAATTAGTTGATCAAGGTTGTTTGGTAATTGGGTCTGATGGATTCAATAATGGTTAATTGTTTAGGAGTGGTAAACTTCTCTTTAATTTGGGCTTTGGGGGCCGATTGCGGAATCAAAGATTCTCCTTTGGTTCCATGCTTTGAGGCCTGAGGTCTAGACCCCATCTTGTCTACCCTGCAAAAATTCACAGGTAAGGAAGTCAGAAACTGAACTACTAATAACTTGAATGAATTCAATATTGAAATCAAATATATTGAGAATGGATTGCCATCGAGCAAAAATTTGTTTGAAAGCAATATTTTTAACATCCTTTTCCAAAACATGCTTTGCAGATTTACAATCAATTCTTAAAAGGAATTTTTGATTTAATAAGTCATCCTAAAATTTTTGTATACACAGAACGACCGATAAGATTTATTTCTTAATTGTACTATAATTGACTTGGGATTGGGTCCAAGTTCCAAACGTGAACCTAATAATTTGTTCAGGTGATTCTGGAGAGACATTTTGTAATATTATACCTTTGTATCCAAGTTCAGAGACATTAGTTTGGACAAATTTGAAAGAATTATTAGTAGGGATGCCAAGACAAGGAATTGTCTTAACATGAGCCTAATTCTTTTGATTAAATCAGTATGGACAGTTTTCCATGAGAGATGATTCTTTTTAAGCCTATCAAAGAGAGGCTTCATTCAAATCTTAATTTATTGTAAAAGTCAGATATGTAATTTAAAGATCCTAAAAACCTTTGTAACTGTGTTTTGTCAAGGATTTCATTATGAAACTTATCGGCAAATTGTATGACTCTATCAATTGGGTTAATAATAGAATGATGTATTTCAAATCCTAGAAATCTAATTTTGGATTGAAATAATTTAATTTTTCTTGCAGAGATAACTAAAACATTCTGTTTTATTATCCTAGCAAGTGATTCGAGGTGTCTCCAATGTTGATATATTATTTTAGAGAAACTGAGAACATCATCAATACATTTTTATTTAGAAGATCTGCAATTTCCTTTTTACAGAACTCAAGCATTTCTGAATTCATCTGAATCGGTCTTGCCTTTGTTAAGATGTTCTTCTCATCAAATCCTTTAATGTAAGGCAGGCTGACAGTATGCTACTTCCTGTACTATAAAGCATTAGGAATATCAGAATATAATTGTTTACAGATTCATTGTTCAAGTATTTTGATTTGGTTTTGAAGAGCAGGATTCTGGAGCTGTTCTTCAATCATCTTAAATTTTTAACTCATCATGTAGAAAACACAATTATTTTTCTTTGCAAGAAATGAGATTTATGAAATTGGAAAAATATTTTTCTTTTAAAGTTTTCAACTTTTCATTGTGAGGAAAAGAAAGAAATTTGAATTTTATAGGTTTAATCATGACATAGATTTTTATCCAATCATACTATGTTGTAAATAGATATAACAGAGAAATAAATGATAAACCTAAAATTATTTTATCAGTCATATTTTTTACTAAGACTAAATGATGTTTTGAAACATATATCGTCTTGGCAAATATGGACTTTGAGATTTCATAATTGATATGCATCCGAGTACCATTTACAGAAGACAAAGATTTTCACGTCTTCTTGAAGTACTTGGTAGGAACAAGTCCTTCCTGCATACAATTCAAATCTGCTCCTGAATCAACAAGAACCATTATGGTGAAATCAAAATCTTGAATAATTAATCTCACCATTATGTGCAATTTTTTTATTTTGACATGATTGAGGATTTGGTAAGGTTATCATTGTCCTGATTTTCGGTAATTGGTTCAACCTCACTATCAGAAATTAGTAATTTACTAGGTTCACTAGATTCTTATTTATTAATTAAATTCTCTATTTTTAAAGATTTAACTCTTTGGTTATTTCTATATTAGAATCTCTTAATTCTCTTATTTCAATTTTAACACTTTTAATTTCCTTCTGAAGTTCCTGTGGGCTAACTTCGTTTTCTTTTCCCTTAACCTGATTGAATTTTTCTAAGGTTTGTGAAAGACTTACAGTATTAGACTTAGAATTTTCTTTCTTCTGGATTACTTTCTTAAGTCTTTCTAGATATTCCTGTTTTAATTCTGATTTTCAATTTTTCTAATTAAGTCTAACAAGAGGTTTTCTTGTTCCTCATTTTTGTTTAAGATATTAATTTTTTGACAACAACTATCCCTACACTTCATTGAGATGTTAGGAGAATTATTGTCAGAATTTGAGGATTCAGATTTAGAGGATTCAAATTCTCCTAAATCTTCACTATCACTCTCATAATAATCTATTGTTTCTAAGATTCTAAACAATTCTTATTTATCTTCTATAGAAAATTTTAACTGATTGATTTTAATTTTAACTTGACAAGTGTTGAAAAATGACCATTCTGACCACATTTAAAACACTTAATTTTACTTTTGTCAAATCTTTTATTGGGTTTTCTTCTAGAGTAATTTTTATTCTTGGAGAAAAGTTTATCAAAATTTTTATTTTTTGAAAAGTATTGATCAAAACTTTTATCTTTTTGCTAAATTTTCCTATAAGGCTTATGGGCCCTTCTAGGGTACTATATTTCCTTGGTCATTACTAAGGATTATTCTAATTTTGTGTGCAAATAGATTGGGTAGTCCATTAATGAAAGTTCATTTCTAAAAGGGTTGATTGCTACCATTGCCATATGTTGCAATTTATTGAGAATTCCTGCTTAGAAAGTCCATCCATATTTCATTCGTACAATTTTTTGCAGATACAAAAAATTGATTAACGAAAGAAGATTCAATAATTTGTATATCTGGTGGCATAGGTTTTTTATGCCATTTTCTTTCTAAATTTTTAAATGTATCTTCACTATTGTTAATTTTTGAAGATTCATGCACTATGGATGATTCATAGGAGGATTCTGTCCTATGGCTATCTTACTAAGAACTACTGTTTTGCTTAATAACCTTAATAGAAGAAGATGATTCTATAGATTTATTCTTCAATTCTTGAAGCATTTTATCAATATGTTTATTAATGGGAACAATATTCAAACTGGTTTTATCTGAAAGATTTATTAAAAGTTTTTCTTCAGAACTTCATTAGTTTTTGGTTCATGAAGATCATCAACCTTATTCTCAATTTTGTCTAATTGTTTACCTATTGTAATTAGGCTTTGATTGGTGTAATTGAGTTGTTCAACTACTTTTTTATTTGATTCTTCTTCCTTTTCAATCTTGAAAGGAGAAGCAGTGATTAGAGAATTTTTATGATTAATCATAATTTTCTTAGGAGCAGGATGACTGATAGACACTATTCTGGAGTCTTTCTTGACCCATTTATATTCTGAAATCACTTTGATAGTTTTCTCATAATATGCTCGATATAATCAAGGAAAACATATCAAATCTAAATTCTTGCATGAATGCCTTTCATTCAGCAAGTATGATTTTTTTTTGTCCATATTATATTTTTCTCTGAACCTATTACATTTGTCAAGATTGGTTAGGTCATCATTGTGTTGGGTTATACCTTCTTAATCTAGTTTATATTCTTGACTCAAGGTACCTATATTTATGACTAAGAGTTGAGGATTAACAGGATGAAGGTTTCCTTGAAAACCTGATTCAGTGGGTGCTTCAACTTTGTCAGATTGTTCAGACTTATTATCAAAGACTGGCTGACTAACTTGAGAACTCGTGGCTATGGCTTTAGGTCTTAAATTTTTAATTATTAGTTTTTTTAGTTCTTGTTCTAATTGTTGGATCCTAAGATCTTGATCATTATTAATGGATGATCCAGGAAAGGAATTCCTAGGAGTACTAGACCGGCTATACTCTTTAATTTGTGGACTAGAACTAGAAGTTTTGAAATTAATTTTAACAGTACCATCCATGGACTGTAATCTATGTCTTCAATTAGTCTTTGTATTGGAGTAGGTTGACTTCATTGGTTAAAAGCCAATTTGAGGGTAATATAATATCAGACAACCTAATTATTTTATGAACTATAATAGTGGCATTACTTTGGCTAGGTTGGAACAATAGGGTTTGATTCTTTGGACTCCTATTGATGGCTTGGAAATTCGTATTTGTCTTAGTAACTTTGTAATGAATTCTAAAAATTAAAGCTATGGGTTTGATGCCTTCTAGGACTTGGTAACCACTAGTTTTAATATTTAAAGTTAAAGATTTTAAAATATAGGGGTCTGCTAAACTAACAAACAAATTTGGAAAACAATTAATGTGGATTGGTCCATTACGAAGTGATGATTCAATTAATCCTAAAATACTATCATTGAAATTTATGAATCTTGCATCTCGCAAGGCTGACAAGACAGAGGTATTTAGGCCTCTCCTTGTCAGTAGATCTGGACAAAACCAAAGTATGAAAATTATATCCTTCTTCAATATGATGTTTTATTGCATTAGAAGATAGTAATTGACAAGATTCATGTTCCTTCCCAAGAGCATTTATTTTTTTAATTATTTTTACATGATGATGAGGTTTGAAAGAAGCAACACACCATGATGATTTGTAAATATTTTTATTAGGGATTTTTGGTATATTCCATACTTTATAATCTACTTGATCATCTGCTAGGTATTCTAAATGTTCTTCATTTATTATGTCTGGAATTGACGTTATTGTAGACATACTGGTACTAGAATAATTACTTCTAAATAACCTATTCATGACTCAAATAACTAAATTATTCTTATGATTGAAAATTTCATACTATATTTTGATTGATAATCTGTTGTGACTTCTACAACCCTCTATCAGGTTCTCTCTTTGCCACTTTGCCTCTACAACCACCCTACCCTGAGGATTTACGTATCTAAGAAGTCTTATTGTGGTGCCTGAAGCTAACTAAATAGAAGCTGATACGTCAGCCATTGTTAAAGCAGATTCACAGATTAAATAATCAAATAATATAGAGAAATAATCAATTATAAAAATAACCAGCCACTTGGGCGGAGTGTGAGATTAAATATAATCAATTATTCAGGTAAGCAATTGAGCAACAATAAAAGTAATAACCAGCCATAACAAGCGGTGAAACAATTAATTAAGCAGATATTAAATAATGCTTATATATATTGGAGTAAGAAGAAACTTTGTTTTCAAAAAAGGTTTTCTCTCAAAATTGTTAAGAGTGAAAATAACCACTTGGCGTTCTAATAATTTAGCTATCTTGAGCATTGAGTAGTTTATTTAGAAATAACTAGCCACTTAGGCAGAGTGTCAGATTAAATAAAAATAATTATTCAAGTAAGCAAGTAAGTAACAATAGCAACAATAAGTTATAATATGTCTTCAGTCTTGTAAGTTTTGATCTTAATCCAATACACACTAATACTTTTGGTATCTTGCTTGTCTTAATACTCTGTCTTTAATTACCTAAATTATACACAATTTCACCTCGTTTGGTATTAGAGACAAACCCGGTAGGGTCTTTTACTATTTAATACTTGTTTAATACCTGCTTAATTATTGTTATTCATTAACATAGTGGCTGGTTATTGTTGCTATTGCTTCTTACTTGCTTACTTGAATGATTATTTTTATTTAATTTGACTCTCCGTCCAAGTGGCTAGTTATGTTTATGTTTGATTATTTTCCTGTAATATTTGATTTTCTAATATGTGAATCTGATGTATCAGTTTCTATTTGATTTACTTCAGGCACCCCCAATAAGACCTTTTAGATATGTAAATCCCAAGGGTAGGGTAGTTACAAAGGCAAAGGGGAGAAGAGTGACTTCATAGGAGGTTGTAGAAGTCCTAACAGGTTTGAAAATAAAAATACATGATGAAATTTTTAATCATAAGAATAATTTAGTTTTCTTGAGCAATGAGTAGATTATTTAGAAGTAATTCTTATTGTAGCAATAGGTCTACAATGAGTTTAATACCAGACATAATTAATGAAGAACATGTTGAATACTTAGGGGATGATCATGTAGATCATATGGTATGGAATATACCCAAAATATCTAGTAAAGAAATTTATAAATCAACATTGCCTGCTGCTTCCTTCAATCCTCAACATCATGTTAAAACAATTGAAAAAAATATACGCTCTTGAGAAAGAGCATGAAACTTGTCAATTACTCTCTTCCAATATAATTAAACATCACATTGAAGAATGATATAATTTCCTTTACTTTGGTTTAGTCTAGATTGGAGTTAAACCAATCACAATGAGAGACCTAAATACATGTGTCTTGTTAGCCTTGTAAGATACATGATTTAAAAATTTTAATGATAGTATTTTAGGATTAATTGAATCTTCATTTCATAATGGTTCAATCCATTTTGATTATTTTTCAAATTTGTCTGTTAGTTTAACAGACCCACATATTCTTAAATCTTTAACTTTGAATATCAAAATAGTTGTTACCAATTCATTGAAGATGTCCAACCCCTAGCTTTGATTTTTAGAATACATTACAAAGTAACCAAAACCAATATAATTTTCCGAGCCATCAATAAGAGTCTAAAAAATCAAACCTTGTTGATTTATCTAGCCAAAGTAATGCTAATATTAGAATATCTAAAACCATTAGGTGATCTAATATTACTTAGCCTACAAATTGGATTTTAACCAATGAAAGCCAACATACTCCAATTAAACGCTCAATTGAAGATATTGATTACATTCAGCAGTACATGGATGATAATGTCAAAATTAATTTCTAATTCAATCCTCAAATTAGGGAGTTTAGCCAGTCTAGCATTCCTGGGAGATCCTTTTCTGAATCCACTGTCAATAATAGTCAAGATCTTAGAATACATCAATTGAAACAATAATTAAAAAATAAAAAAATAAAAAATTTAAGACTTAAAGGCATAGCCAAAAATTTCCATGTTAGTCAGTCAATCTTTGATAATAAGACTGAACAATCTGATGAATCTGAATTACCAAATGCCTCTGATTTTCAAGGAGCCTTACCTCTTGTTAATTCTCAACTTTTGATTTTGAATTTAGACACCTTAAGCCATGAATACAAGCCTAATTGAGATGGTTTAACCCAACCATTCATAATATTGAAGAAATATTTTAAAATTTAGATATTAATAAAGTGGAAAGGAAGTGGCATAAAAGGCTTATTCCTCCAGATATTTAAATTACTGAATCTTCTTTAGTTAATCAATTTTATGTCATTGTAGGGAAATTCTATGAATGGAATATTGATGGTCTTTTAAAACAGGAAGTACTCAACAAATTACAGCACATGGTTATGGTAGCCAACAGTTACATTACCACACACAATTTGCTTCCCAATGAGGTAATAAAACTTTTAGTTACAAGATTCATAGGAATGCTTCATTCCTGGTGAGAGAAACATCTCACTGAAGATTCTAAAAATACCATCTTTACAGTAATAAATATTGATGCTGAAGGAACCACAATCGTTAGAGAGGATCATGAAACAATCTATGATGCCATTACTATAGTCTTCTACATAATAATTGAATATTTCATTGGAACACCAGGTAATGTTATTTCGCGTATCCATGACCAATTAACGAATCTTAGGTGTCCTACCCTAAGTCATTTTGACTGGTATAAAAATGTATTTTTGTCTAGTGTAATGCTAGAGATGACAGTAACTAGCCCTTTTGGAAAGAAAAATTCATAAACGACTTACCAAATTTGTTTGCCCATAAAATTAGAACAATCCTTAGTGATGACCTAGAAAATATGGACTTCAATAGTCTCACCTACGGTACAATTATTACTACAATACAAAAATAAGGTCTAAGAATGTGTATAGACATGAAAATTAATAAACAAATTAAAAAGGAAAAGAAAACTACCAAATATGAATTAGGCAATTTCTGTGAGCAAGGTGGATTACCTGCTATTGCTCATTCCCGGAAGAATAGAAAAAATTATCATCTAAATCCTATAAGAATTTACAAACCTTATAGGAAAGAATACCACAAATAGAATAATAAAAAAAATTGGAAAATACTTTTGCAAGAATAAAAATTATTCAATAAAAATTTGTTCATAATGTAAAATTAAGTGTTTTAAATATGGTCAGAATGGTCATTTTTTCAACACTTGCCAAGTAAAAAAACTTAAATCAATTAAAAATCTCTGACGAAGATAAACAAGAATTGTTTAGAATTATAGAATCCATAAATTATTATGAAAGTAGTAATGAAGATTTAGGAGAATTTGAATCCCCTAAATGTGAGGAATCAAACTCTTTAAGTTCTGATAGTGATTCTCTTAACATCTCTATGGGGTGCATGGATAGATGTTGTTAGAAAATTGTTAATGTTAAATAAAAATGAAGAATAAGAAAATCTTTTGTTAGATTTAATTAGTGAAGTTGAAAAGCCTAAATTCAAATAAGAATACCTTGAAAGACTTAGGAAGATAATTAAAAAGAAAGAAAATACTAAGTCTAATAATAATACTACAAGTCTTTCACAAACACTTGAAAATTTCTATAAAATTAAAGGAAAAGAAAAATAAGTTACTCTTTAGGAACTTAAAAAAGAAATAAAAAATATTAAAAATGAAATAAAAGAACTAAAAGACTCAAAGGCAGAAATAACAAAAGAATTAAATCTTTTAAAAATAGAGAATTTAATTAAAAGTCATGAATCTAGTGAACTAGGAGAACTTAGTAAATTCCTAATTTCTAATGATAAGGTTGAAGAACATGTTGTCAACATTCAAGATGAGGATAACTTCCTTTAAATCCTTAATCCCATAAAATTAAAAAATGGCACATAATTGTCAAAATAATAATATAAGTTTAATTTCACTTCAATGACAATTATTGATTCAGAAGCTAATTTGAATTGTATGCAGGAAGGATTCGTTCCTACCAAGTACTTCAAGAAAACTACATGCCTATGACCTTTTTGAAATACGTCGGGCATGACGAAGAAGGTTCCTTCTAGTATAAAAAATTCTTTGATTGATTTATTTGGAAATTCAATTTTAAATATTTCTTGTCCCAAAATATAACAATTAAAAGTTCTCTGTTATCATAACATATTTCATTATCTGTGTGAAAACCTATCTTTCTACATTTTTCACACCATTGAATTAATGCTGCAATGATGTCATGCTTCAACCCAACATCTTCTAAAATTTTATCTAATTCATCAATCCAGTCATTTCTTGGATATTCAAATCCATTATGACCATAGTTAATGATAGGGGATTTTGAACAAAAGCGGTTGCCCTGTCATTGTACTTCTTGATTTTAAAAGAATTTTGATTGAGTATTCTGGGTTCTACCTTTCCGTATTCTAGTAGGCCAGAATTCTTAAATTCCTCCATTGTAGAATCTTGAAATGATCCCCTGCATAAATTTATAAGAAAGAATGTCAGGAATTGGATTATTAACAAATTAAACATTTAAATTAAAAGTACTGAGAATAGGCTACTACCTGGCAAGAATTTGTTTGGAAGTAATATTTTTCCATCCAAAACACGTCTTGCAGATTTGTAGTTAATATTTAAAAGACATCTTTGAATCAAAGCAAATTGTATGATTTGATTAATGAAATAATAAATTTCAAGTCCTGGAGATCTATTTTTAGATTGAAACAGTTTGGCTCTATATGCAGAGAAAACTAAACTATTTTATTTTATTATCTTGACAAACAATTTCAAATAGTTCTAGTATTGTTTAACATATTCACAATTGTAAACAATCAAAAAACTCAACTAGTATTGTTAAATAAGAATGTTATTAATGTAGACAATTGAGAAATCAACAAATTGATCAAATATTTTAATCATTATATTCTGAAATTTACTTGGAGCAAATCTAAGATCAAATGTCATTAATTTCCATTTATAATGATCAAATATAATCTTAAATTTTTCAAATGTATTTATCTGAATTTTTCAAAATCCAGATTTTATGCCAAACTTATAGGATACACCAGCATTTCTAGGTCTGTTTATTAAATCCTTTCTGTTTTGATATTGAACATTTTATCCGTTCTAAAACATCTTTAATGGGCTTATAATTAATTACTAAACAAGGATTTTTTCTTTTAATGATTTAACTTGTTTTTGAAAAGCATGCTCTTCAATTTTGTCTTACAGAAAACATAATTGTTTTCTCTTACAAGAAATTAAGTTTGTCGACTTAAAAATTGAATTTGAATTTAACAGAAAACATAATTGCTTCAAAGTTTTCAATTTCTCATTGTGAGAAGAAGAAATAAATTTGAATTTAATAGGTTCATCCATGGGATAAGTAATTATCCCATCATGCTCTGTTGTAAAAGGATACAACAAAGAAATGAAAGATACAACAAAGAAATGAAGGATACATACATGAAATTTGGGGATTTCATAATTAATATGCATCCGAGTACCATTGGCAGAAGACAAAGATTCTTTGGTCATCTTGAAGTACTTAGTAGGAATGAGTCATTCCTGCATATAATTCAAATCTGCTCCTGAATCAACAAGAGTCATTGTTGTCAAATCAAAATCTTGAATAATTATTTTGACCATTATGCGCCATTTCATGATTTTGATATGATTAAAAATTTAGATGAAGTTATCATCATTTTGATTATTGATAATAGGCTCTTCATCATCTTTATCAGAATTGAGTTTACTAGGGTCTTCTAGTTCACTAGATTCATGATTTTTAATGAAAGATTCTGTTTTTAGAAGGTTTAATTCTTTTGTTATTTCTGAGTTTAAAATTTTTAATTCAATTTTAATATTTTTAATTTATTTCTGAAGTTCCTGTAAGGTAACTTTTTTTTCCTTTCCTTTAACCTTATTGAATTCTCCAAGGGTTCGTGAAAGGCTCGCAGTATTATTATTATTAGACTTAGAATTTTCTTTCCATTAAATTACTTACTTAAGTCTTTTAAGATATTCTTGTTTTAATTTTGAAATTTCAATTTTGGTTATTAAATCTAACAAGAGGTTTCTTGTTCCTCATTTTTATTTAAAACATTTACTTTGTGACAACAACTATCCCTACACCCCATAGAGCTGTTAGGAGGATGATAGTCAAAACTCGAAGAATTAGATTATGAGGATTCAAGATATTCAAATTCTCCTAAATCATCACTATTACTCTCATAATATTCTATTGACTTTATTATTCTAAAAATTGTTGTTTATCTTTATAAGAAATTTTTAATTGATTAATTTTATTTTTGATTTGACAAGTGTTAGATAAATGACCACTCTGACCACATTTAAAACATTTAAGTTTACTTCTATCAATAAATTTCTACTGAATTTTCTTCTAGAATAATTTTTATTCTTGGAGAAACGTTTGTCAAAATTTTTATGTTTATTTTTTAGGTATTGTCTCCTATGGGGCTTTTGAGACCTTCTAGAGCTTAAATGAATTTTTTTTCTATTTTTCTGCTTACAAAAAGTACCTAATTTATATTTTGTAGTTTTATTTTCTTTATTAATTTTTTATTTATATTTATGTCAATACATATTTTTAGATCTTCCTTATGTATTATTGTACCGTAGACAAGACTATTATTGTCTATATAACTTGGTTATTACTAAGGATTGTTTTAATTTTTTGTGTGAACAAATTAGGTAATCTATTAATGAATTTTTCTCTCAAGAATGGTTGATTATTGTTATCTCTTATTATTACTCTGGACAAAAATATATTTTTGTACCAGTAGAAATCACTTAAGGTTGGACACCTAAGATTGATTAATTGATCATGGATATGTGAAGTAATATTACTTGGCGTTTCAATGAAGTGTTCAATTATTGTGTAGAAAAGTGTATTGATAGTATCAGGTATTTTTTTCTGATCTTTTCGAATTATTGGGGTTCCTTCAGCATTAATCTTAACAGCTGAAAGGATGGTATTTTTGGATTCTTCTGTGATATATTTTTCACCATTAATGGAGTATTCATGTGAATCCTGTGACTAAAAGATTGATTACCTCATTGTGAGGCAAACTATGTGTGGTAATGTAGTTGTTAGCTTCCATTTTCATGTGCTACAATTTGTTGAAAACTTCATACTCAGAAAGTCCGTCAATATTTCATTTGTATAATTTCTCTGCAGACACAGAAAATTGACTAACTAAAGAATTTTTAGTAATTTGAATATCAGGAGGAATATGCCTTTTAGGAAATTTCCTTTCTCATTTATTAATTTCTAAATTTCTAAGTAATTCTTTAATATTATTAATATTTGAAGGTTCACTTATTGTGGATGATTCATAGGAGGATTCTGACCTATGACTTTCTGAATCTCAATTATTGTGTTGATTAATTACCTTTAATTCTTGAGGTATATTATCAATAGTCTTTTCAAATTTAATTTCAGTTGGTTCTATAGTTTTAAATGATACTTCATTATTATCAATGTTTGAAGATTAACTTATTATGGATGACTCATAGGTGGACTCGAATCTATGACTTTCTGAATATGAACAATTGTCATGATTGATTACCTTCAAATCCTGAAGCATTTCATCAATCTGTTTATTAAGAGGAACAATATTTATAGTGGTTTTGTTTAAAAGATTTATTAAAAGTTTTTCTTCTAGAGTTTCACTAGATTCAGGTTCATGAAGATCATCAACCTTATTCTCAATTTGTTCTAATTATTTACCTATTGTAATTAGACTTTGATTTGTGTAATCGAGTTGTTCAACTACATTTTTATTAGGTTCTTCTTGCTTTGAAATCTTGAAAAAAGAAGAAATGATTAAAGAATTTTTATGATTAATTAAGACTTTTTCAGGTTTAGTTTCAAATTTTGAATGATTGTCTTGGTTAATAATTTTAGCAAAATAAGATGATTCATTAGTTTCTAATTTCTTTAATGTTCCTTCAATTTCATTAATATTAGGAGGTTCATTGACTGTTATCTAATTCAGAGATATTGTCTTGATCAATAATCTTAACAGATGATTTAATTTCTAAATCTTTGGATGGTTCCTCAATATTTTATGAATATTCATCTATTGTGGATGGCTCATAGGTATATTCTATCATATAACTATCTGATTATAAGATATTGTCTCTTAAAATTTTTAATTTTTTAAGTATTTTTTCATTAAGAGTTTTCTGATAATGAATTTGGAAGGATTCAATGAATTCTTTTTTAGGTTGAGAATTTTTTATGATTAATTAGAATTTTCTCAGGTGGAGAAAATTTATATTTCAAAATTACTTTGATATTTTTCTCGTAAATATTCTCGATATAATCAATGAAAAATATATCAACTCTAAATTCTTGCATGATCACCTTCCATTCAATGAAAAAGTATTATTCTTTTTTGGTCCATATTATAATTTTCTCTAAACCTATTGCATCTGTCAAGATTGGTTGGGTCATCATTGTGCTGATTTAGACTTGCCCAATCTGGTTTGTATTCTGATTCAAATTTCTAAAATGTTTTAGTTCTTGTTTTAATTTTTGAATCCTAGAGTCATGATTATTAATATATAATTTAGAAAAGGAACTCTTAAGGGTGCTAGACTTGCAATACTCCATAATTTGAGAATTATGGACATTGATAATTAATTTTATTAGATTGTTCAGACTTATTATTAAGGTCTTGTTGACTATCTTGGGAACTTATTCCTTTAGATTTTTAATCTTTTAATTTTCTAATTCTTGCTCTATTCGAATCCTAAGATCTTGATCATTAATAGATGATCTAGAAGAGAAATTCCTATGGGTACTTGACTGGCTGTACTCTTGACTTTATTAGTACCATTTACATACTGCTGAATGTTATTAACAGTTTTAATTTTATTAGAAGAAAGTATTTTGCAGGTTTCATGCTCTTTTCCAAAAGCATATATGTTTTAATTGTTTTTTCATGATGCTGAAGCTTGGGGGAAGCATCAAACCATGTAAATTTGTAAATATCTTTATTAGGGATTTCTGGATATATCCCATACCCAATGGTCTACTTGATCATCTGCTAATTCAAAATGTTATTCATCCATTATGTCGGATATTGAAGACATTGTAGACTCAATGCTACTAGAAGAACTACATCCAGATAATCTACTCATTGCTAAAACATATTAAATTATTCTTATGATTGAAACTTTCATACTGTATTTTGATTGATAATATGTTATGACTTCTACAACCTCCTACCAAGTTCTCTCTTCGCCACTTTGGCCCTACAACCACCCTACCCTCAGGATTTACGTCTCTAAGAGGTCTTATTGTGGTGCCTGAAGCTAATCAAATAAAAGCTGATACGTCAGCCTCTATCAAAGTAGATTCACAGATTAAATAATTAAATATCATGGAGAAATAATCAAACATAAAAATAATCAGTCACTTGGGCGGAGAGTGAGATTAAATAAAAGTAATTATTCAGGTAAGCAATTGAGCAACAATAAAAGCAATAACCAGGCATAACACGCGGTGAACATATTAATTAAGCAGATACTTAGTAAATAATAAATCTCCCCATCAGGTTTGGCTCTGATAACAAAAGTGCGGAAAGAAGTATCAAAGCCAAAAAAACAAAAGTGCGAAATCAAGTATAATTTAAATCAATTAGAGTGGGGGTATTAAGATGCAAGAATATATCAACACAAAAATAGTAAAAAATTGTATTAATGTGTAAGATTAAAAACTTACACGAACAATGTTTATTACTATTTTTGTGTTGATATATTCTTCCATCTTAATACCCTCTCTCTAATTGATTTTAATTATACTTGATTCCGCACTTTTGGTATCAAAACCAATCCTGATTGGGAGATTTATTGTTTACTTAATTATCTACTTAATTAATCTGTGACCGCTTGTTATGGCTAGTTACTCCATTTATAATGATCACTCCTAGTTTACTAGATTCCATATTCTTAATTAAACTTTTTATTTTCAAAAGGTTTAATTCTCCTTTTATTTTTGTGTTTTCATTTTTTAATTCTTTTATTTCAATTTTGATATTTCAATTTCTTTTTGAAGTTCCTTAAGAGTAACTTCTTTTTCCTTTCATTTAACCTTATAGAAATTTTAAGGGTTTGTGAAAAGCTTGCAGTATTAATATTATAAGACTTAGAATTTGCTTTCTTCAAAATTACTTTCCTAAGTCTTTCTAAATATTCTTGTTGTCACTCCAGATTTTTAATTTTGCTAATTAGATCTAACAAGAGAATTTCTTGTTCTTCATTTTTATTTAAGACATTAATATTTTTACAACAACTATCTCTACACCTCAGAGTGATGTTAGGAGAATCATTGTCAAAACTTGAAGAGGTGGACTATGAGGATTCGGGGTATTCAAATTCTCCTAAATTTTCACTATCACCCTCATAGTATCCTATTGGCTCCATGATTCAAAACAATTTTTGTTTATCTTTATCAAAGATTTTTAGTTGATTAATATTATTCTTTATTTGACAAGTATGATGGCCATATTGAAAACTTTTAAGTTTATCAATAATTGTTTTTGTTTTTCCTTCTAGAATAATTTTTATTCTTGGAGTATCGTTTTTCAAAAATTTTTATTCTTTAAAAAGTATTGGTCAAAATGTTTACGCTTATTTTTATGGTATTGAATCCTGTTAGGTTTGTGGGTCCTCCTATTACGAAGGAGTAATAGTGGGTAATCCATATTACTCACAAACATTTCCTGATTTATATTTTGTAGTTTTATTTTCTTTTTTAATTTTTTTACTTCTTTTTATGTCAATGCACATTCTTAGATCTTCCTTATGTATTATTGTACCATAGGTGAGACTATTATAGTTTATATTACCTACGTTACTACTAAGGATTGTTCTAACTTTGTGTATGAACAAATTGGATAATCCATAAATGAATTTTTCTTTCAGAAGGGTTGATTACTGTTATCCCTTATTATTACTCTGGAAAAAAATATATTTTTGTACCAGTGGAAATCACATAGGATTAGACACCTAAGATTGGTTAATTGATCATGGATACGTGAAGTAATATTACTTGGAGTTTCAATAAAATTTTCAATTATTGTGTAGAGAAGTGTATTGATAGTATCATGTAATTTTTTTAATCTTCTCCAATTATTGGGTTTCCTTCAGCATTAATCTTAACTGCTGAAAGGATGGTATTTTTGGATTCTTCTGTGATATATTTTTCCCACTAGGAATGAAGTATTCCTGTGAATCCTGTGAATCCTGTGACTAAAAGATTGATTACCTCATTGTGAGGCAAACTATGTGTGGTAATGTAGCTGTTAGCTTCCATTGCCACGTGCTGCAATTCGTTGAGAACTTTCCGCTCAGTAATTCTATCAATATTCTATTCGTATAATTTCTCTGAAGAATTTTCAGTAATTTGAATATCAGAAGGAATAGGCTTTATAGGCTATCTCCTTTCCAATTTATTAATTTCTAAATTTCTAAGTGATTCTTCAATATTATTAATGTTTGAAGATTCACTTACTATGGATGATTGATAGGTGGACTCTGACCTATGACTTTCTGAATCTGAATTATTGTGTTGATAATTACCATCAATTCTTGATGTATATAATCAATAATCTTTTCAAATTTAATTTCAGATGGTTTTATATTTTTAAATGATTCTTCAACATTATCACTGTTTGAAGATCACTTATTGTGGATGACTCATAGGTGGACTCGAACCTATGGCTTTCTGAATCTGAACTATTGTCTTAATTGATTACCTTCAATTCCTGAAGCATTTCGTTAATCTGTTTATTAAGGGGAATAATATTTAGAGTGGTTTTGTCTGAAAGCTTTATTAAAAGATTTTCTTCTAGAGTTTCACTAGATTCAGGTTCATGAATATCATCAACTTTATTTTAAAATTTGTCTAATCGTTTACCTATTGTAATTAGACTTTGATTTGTGTAATTGAGTTGTTCAACTACTTTTTTATTAGGTTCTTCTTCCTTTGAAATCTTTAAAGTTGAAGTAGAGATTAAAGAATTTTTGTGATTAAATAAGATTTTTTCAGGTTTAATTTCAAATTATGAATGATTGTCCTTGTTAACAATCTTAGCAGAATAAGATGGTTCATTAGTTTCTAAATTCTTTAAAGTTTTTTCAATTTTATTAATATTTGGAGGTTCACTGACTATAGAAGAATAATAAGTAGATTCTAACCTATGGTTATCTAATTTAGAGATATTGTTTTGGTCAATAACCTTAACAGATGATTTATTTTAAAAAATTTGGATGGTTCCTCAATATTATTTTAAGATTCATCAATTGTGAATAGTTCATGGGTAGATTCTATCATATGGCTATCTGATTCTAAGATATTGTCTCTAATTTTTTTAATTTTTTAAGTATTTGTTCATCAAGAGTTTTCTCATAATGAATTTGAAAGGGTTCAACCAATTCTTTTTTAGGTTGAGAATTTTTATGATTAATTAGGATTTTCTTTGGTGGTGGATGACTGTCATTCATTATACTGGAGTCTTCCTTGAACCATTTATATTTTAAAATTACTTTGATTTTTTTCTCGTAAATATCCTCGATATAATGAAGGAAAAACATATCAACTCTAAATTCTTGCATAAATGTCTTCCATTCAGCAAGTATGATTCTTCTTTTATCCATATGATACTTTTTTCTAAATCTATGACGTATGTCAAGATTGGTTGGGTCATCATTGTGTAGATTTAGACTTGCCCAATCTAGTTTGTATTCTGGATTCAAATTTGTAGAATGTTTTAATTCTTGTTCTAATTTTTGAATCCTAGAGTCTTGATTATTAATAGATGATTTAGAAAAAGAACTCTTTGAGGTGCCAGACTGGCTATACTCCATAATTTGAGAGTTAGAAGATTGGTAATTAATTTTATCATATTGTTCAGACTTATTATTAAGGTCTGGCTGACTATCTTGAGAACTTAATCTATTAGGTTTTAGATTTTTAGTTTTTAAATTTTTTAATTCTTGCTCTATTCGAATCCTAAGATCTTGATCATTAATAGATGATCTAGAAGAGGAATTCCTAGGGCTACTAGACTAGTTATACTCTCTGACTTTATCAGTATCATTTACATACTGCTAAATGTTATTAACATTTTTAATTTTATTAGAAGAAAGTATTTTGCAGGTTTCATACTCTTTCCCAAAAGAATATATTTTTTTAATTGCTTTTTTTATGATGTTGAAGCTTGGGGAAGCATCAGACCATGTAGATTTGTAAATATCTTTATTTGAGATTCTGGGCATATTCCATACCCAATTATCTACTTGATCATTTGCTAATGCTCTTCTACCATTATGTCAGATATTGAAGACATTGTAGACCCAATGCTACTAGAAAAACTACTTCTAGATAATCTACTGATTGCTAAAAATTAACTAAATTATTCTTATGATTAAAAATTTCATATTGTACTTTGATTGATAATCTGTTGTGACTTCTACAACCTCCTACCAGGATCTCTCTTAGCCACTTTGCTCCTACAACCACCCTACCCTCGGGATTTACGTCTCTAAGAGGTCTTATTGTGGTGACTGAAACTAAACAAATAGATACTTATACGTTAGCCTCTGTCAAAGTAGATTCACAGATTAAATAATCAAATATTACAGAGAAATAATCAAGCCTAAAAATAACCAGCCACTTAGACGGAGCGAATAAATAAAATAAACTATTCAGATAAGAAATTGAGCAGCAATAAAAGTAATAACCAGCCATAACAGGCGGTGAATAGATTATTAAGCAGATAATTAAGTAAATAGTAAATCTCCCCACCGGGTTTGGCTCTGATACCAAAAGTGTGGAATCAAGTATAATTTAAGTAAATTAGAGAAAGGGTGAACATATGCAAGAATAGAACATGTAAGACCTCACCTTATGGAATAAGAGGCCTTGAGACTTATGGGGGGTTCTCACTATGTGATTTGTGATGAAGCATAGGCTCTTACGCTAGAGTATCCCTTCTTGGTAAGGTCCGACGTGGGTTGCACGTCAAAAGTAAAAAGGTTGAGAGGCTTGTGCATAAAATGTGGTTTTAGAGAGGCTACCTGTGGTCGCTGCCCAACTTTAAGTTGTGGTTAGAATGCACCTTTTGGTATCAAAGCCAAACCAGGTAAGGTGTATTTACTTTTTTCATTGTCTATTATGGCTGGTTATTGTTATTTTTTTTATCAATTGCTTACTTGAAAAATTTCTTATATTTAATCCCACTCCCCACCCAAGTGGCTGGTTATTTTTATGCTTGATTATTTCTTTGTAATATTTGACTATTTAATCTGTGAATCTGCTTTAACAGAAGCTGACGTATCAGCTTCTATTTGGTTAGCTTCAAGTACCACAATAAGCTTAGAGACGTTAATCTTGAGGATAGGGTGATTGTTGGGGCAAAATGGTGAAGAAAGTACCTGGTAGGAGGTTGTAGAAGTCACAACAGATTATCAATCAAAATACAGTATGAAATTTTCAATCATAAGAATAATTTAGTTTCTTGAGTCATGAGTAGATTATTTAGAAGTAATTCTTCTAGTATCAATAGGCCTACAATAACTTCAATACGTGACATAATAAATGAAGAAAATTTTGAATTAGTAGATGATCATGTAGATCATTAGGTATGGAATATACCCCAAATCCCTAATGAAAATATTTAAATCAACATGGTTTATTGCTTCCTTCAAGCCTCGGCATCATGTAAAAATAATTGAAAAAATATATGCTCTTGGGAAAGAGCATGAAACTTGCCAATTACTTTCCTCTAATGCAGTAAAACATCACATTGAAGGAGGATATAATTTTTTTCACTTTGGTTTAGTCCATATAGGAGTTAAACGGCTCACAAGGAGATACCTAAATACATTTGTCTTGTTTGCCTTGCAAGATGCAAGATTCATATTTTTAATGATAGTATTTTAGGATTTATTGAATGCTCACTTTGTAATGGAAAAATCCACTTTGATTGTTTGCCAAATTTATTTGTTAGTTTAGCAGATCCCCATATTTTAAAATATTTAATTTTAAATATTAAAACTAGTGGTTACCAAGTCCTAGAAGGCACCCAACCCCTAGCTTTGATTTTTAGAATTCATTACAAAGATACTGAAACCAATATGGATTTCCAAGCCATCAATAAGAGTCCAAAGAATCAAACCCTATTAATACAATCTAGCCAACATTAGGGTCCCTAAAACAATTAGGTGGTCTGATATTACATTACATTCAAATTGGCTTCTAACCAATGAAAGCCAACCCACTCAAATAAAACGCCCAATCTAGTACCCCTGGGGATTACAACCAGCAGTATATGGATGGCACTGTTGAAATTAACTTTCAATCATCTTCCAATTCTAATCCTTAAATTAGGGAGTATAGCCAATCTAGTACCCTTAGGAATTCTTTTCTAGATCATCCATTATTAACGATCAAGATCTTAGGATTCAACAATTAGAACAAGAATTAAAAAATTTAAAAATTCAAAATTTAAGGCATAACACAAGTTCTCAAGTTAGTCAGCCAATCTTTGATAATAAGTCTGAAAAATCTGACAAAGTTGAAGCACCCACTGAATCAGATTTCCAAAGAAACCTTCATCCTGGTAATCCTCAACTCAGTCTTGAATATAGGTACCCTAAATCAAGAATATAAACCAATTGGGAAGGTCTAACCCAACACAATGATGACCCAGCCAATCTTGACACACGTAATAGGTTCAGAGAAAAATAAAATAAGGACCAAAGAAGAATCATACTTGCTGATTTGAAGGCATTCATGCAAGATTTTAGAGTTGAATGTTTTTCCTTGATTATATCGAGGATATTTACGAGAAAAAATCAAAGTAAGTTCAAAATATAAATGTGTCAAGGAAGACTCCAGTGTAGTGTCTACATGTCATCCTCCTCCTGAGAAAATTATGATTAATCATAAAAAAATTTAATCACTGCTTCTCCTTTTCAAGATTGCAAAGGAAGAAGAATCAAATAAAAATGTAGTTGAATAACTCAATTACACCAATCAAAGTCTTCTTACAATAGGTAAACAATTAGACAAAATTGAGAATAAGGTTTATGATAATCAAGAACCTAAAACTAATGAAGCTCTGAAAGAAAAACCTTTAACAAATTTTTTTGATAAAACCACTTTGAATATCATTCCCATTAATAAACAGATGATAAAAATGCTTCAAGAATTGAAGAATAAATCTATAGAATCATCTTCTTCTATTAAGGTTATAAACCAAGATAGTAGCTCTGAGTCAGATAGCCATTTGACAGAATTCTCTTATAAATCATCTACAATCCATGAATCTTCAAAAACTAACAATATTGAAGATACATTTAAAAATTTATAAACAAATAAATTAGAAAGAAAATTGCATAAAAATCCTATGCCACCAGATATACAAATTACTGAATCTTCTTTCATTAATCAATTTTTTATATTTGCAGAGAAATTGTGCGAATGGAATATTGATGGACTTTCTGATTAGGAAGTTCTCAAGAAGTTGCAACATATGGCAATGGTAGCTAACAGCTACATCACCACTCACAATCTGCCTCATATTGAGGTAATCAAACTAGTAGTCACAGGATTCATAGGAACGCTTCATTAACATCTTATAGAAGAATCCAAAAATTGCATCCTTTCAGCAGTTAAGATTGATGTTGAAGGAACCCCAATTATTAGTGAAGATCAGGAAACAATACCTGATGCCATGAATACACTTCTTTACACAATAATTGAACACTTCATTGGAACGCCAAGTAATATCACTATGCGTATCCATGATCAATTAACCAATCTTAGGTGTCCAACCTTAAGTGATTTTGACTCGTACAAAAATATATTTTTGTCCAGGGTCAATGATAGCAATCAAATCTTTTGGAAAGAAAATTTCATTATGGATTACCCAATCTATTCTCACACAAAATTAGAACAATCCTTACTAATGACCAAGGAAATATAGACTATAATCGTCTTAACTATGGTACAACAAAGAAGGTTTAAAAATGTGTATTGATATGAAAATCAATAAACAAATCAAAAAAGAAAATAAAGCTGCCAAATATGAATTAGGCAATTTTTGTGAGCAATATGGTTTAACGAGGACTTAAAAGCCTTATAGGAAAATTTACCGCAAAGATAAAAATTTTTATCAATACTTTTCTAAAAATAAAAATTTTGATAAACGCTTCTCCAAGAATAAAAATTATTCCAGAAGAAAATCCAATAAAAGATTTGACAAGAGTAAAATTAAGTGTTTTAAATGTGCCTGAATGGTCATTTTTCCAACACTCTTTAAGTTAAAAATAAAATAAATTGGTTAAAAATCTCTGAAGAAGATAAAAAAGAATTGTTTAGAATCTTAGAAACAAAAGATTATTATGAGAGTGATAGTGGAGATATAGGAGAATTTGAATCACTTGAATCTTCTGAATATAACTCTTCAAGTTCTGACAATGATTCTCCTAACATCACTATGGGGTATAGGGATAGTTGTTGTAAAAAAATCAATGTCTTAAACAAAAATGAAGAACAAGAAAATCCTGTGTTAGACTTAATTAGCAAAATTGAAAATCCAGAATTAAAATGGGAATATCTGGAAAAGACTTGAGAAAGTAATCTAGAAGAAAGAAAATTCTAAGTCCAATAATAATAATAATACTGAAATCCTTTCACAAACCTTAGAAAAACTCAATAAGGTAAGGGAAAAGAAAAGGAAGTTACCCTACAGGAACTTCACAAGGAAATTAAAAGCATTAAAATTAAAATAAGAGAATTAAGAGAGATTCTTGTTTATTAATTAAATTCTCTATTTTTAAAAGATTGAACTCTTTAGTTATTTATGTATTAGAATCTCCTAATTCTCTTATTTCAATTTTAATACTTTTAATTTCTTTCCTAAGTTCATGTATGGTAACTTCCTTTTCTTTTCCCTTAACCTTATTGAATTTTTCTAGGGTTTGTGAAAGACTTGTATTATTATTATTATTATTATTAGACTTAGAATTTTCTTTTTTCTCGATTAATTTCTTAAGTGTTTCGAGATATTCCTGTCTTAATTCTGGATTTTCAATTTTACTAATTAAGTCTAACAATAAGTTTCTTGTTCCTCATTTTTGTTTAAGACATTAATATTTTGACAACAACTATCCCTACACCTCATTGAGATGTTAGAAGAATCACTGTCAGAACTTGAGGATTCAGATTAAAACAATTTAGGGGATTCAAATTCTCCTAAATCTTCACTATCACTCTCATAATAATCTATTTTTTCTCAGATTCTAAACAATTCTTGTTTATCTTCTTCAAAAAATTTTAACTGATTGGTTTTATTTTTAACTTGACATGTGTTGAAAAAATGATCATTCTGGCCACATTTAAAACACTTAATTTTACTTTTGTCAAATCTCTTATTAAGTTTTCTTCTAGAAGAATTTTTATTCTTGGAGAAACGTTTATCAAAATTTTTATTTTTAGAAAAATATTGATAAAACCGTTTATCTTTGTGGTAAATTTTCCTATAAGGCTTATGGGTCATTCTAGGGTTTAAATGGGACTTTTTCTTCTTCCAGTGGGAAAGAGCAAAAGAAGGTAAACCATATTGCTCACAAAAATTGCCTTTTGACAATTTTATTTTATTTTCTGATTTGTTTATTCTTTTTCATATCAATACACATTTTTAAACCTTCTTTTTATACTATAGTGATTATTGTACCATTGGTAAGACTATTATAGTATATATTTCCTTGGTCATTACTAAGGATTATTCTAATTTTGTGTTCGAATAGATTGGGTAGTCCATTAATGAAAGTTTCTTTCCAAAAGGGTCGATTGCTATCATCCTTTGTCATTACACTGGACAAAAATCTATTTTTGTACTAACCAAAATCACTTAAGGTTGCACACCTAAGATTTGTTAATTGATCTTGGATACGCATAGTGATATTATTTGCATTTCAATGAAATGTTCAATTATTGTGTAAAGAAGTGTAATGATGATATTAGGCATTGTTTCATGATCTTCACCGATAATTGGAGTTACTTTAGCATCAATCTTAACTATTGAAAAGATGGAGTTTTTAGATTTTTCTGTGAGATGTTTTTTCCACCAGGAATGAAGCATTCCTATAAATCCTATGACTAAGAGTTTGATTACCTAAGTATGAGGAATATGTTGAGTGATGATGTAGATGTTGGCTACCATTTCCATATGTTGCAATTTATTGAGAACTTCCTGCTCAGAAAGTCCATCAATATTCCATTCGTTCAATTTTTCTACAGATACATAAAATTAATTAACGAAAGAAGATTCAGTAATTTGTATATCTGGTGGCATAGGTTTTTTATGCCGTTTTCTTTCTAATTTATTTATTTCTAAAACTTTAAATGTATCTTCAATATTGTTAATTTTCAAGATTCATAGATTGTGGATGATTCATAGGAGGATTTTGTCCTATCGCTATCTAACTTAAAACTACAGTATTGGTTAATAATCTTAACAAAAGAAGATGATTCTACAGATTTATTTTTCAGTTCTTGAAGTAATTTATCAATATGTTTATTACTGGGAACAATATTCAAAGTGGTTTTATCTGAAAGATTTATTAAAGGTTTTTCTTTCAGAGCTTCATTAGTTTTAGGTTCATGAAGATCATCAACCTTAGTCTCAATTTTGTCTAATTGTTTACCTATTGTAATTTGACTTTGAGTGGTGTAATTGAATTGTTCAACAACTGTTTCCTTTGCAATTGACTCTTCTTCCTTTGCAATCTTGAAAGAAGAAGTAGTGGTTAGAGAATTATAATTTTCTCAGGAGGAGGATGATTGGAAGACACTACGCTGGAGTCTTCCTTTACCCATTTATATTTTGAAATTACTTTGATATTTTTCTTGTAAATATCATCAATATAATCAAGAAAAAACATATCAACTCCAAATTCTTGCATGAATGTCATTCATTCAGCAATTATGATTCTTCTTTGGTCCATATTATATTTTTCTCTGAACCTATTACGTCTGTCAAGATTAAATGGGTCATCATTGTGTTGGGTTATACCTTCCCCATCTCGCTTATATTCTTGACTCAGGTACCTATATTTAGGACTAAGAATTGATGATTAACAGGATGAAGGTTTCCTTGGAAATCTAATTTAGCGGGTGCGTCAAGTTTGTCAGATTGTTCATACTTATTATTCAAAGACTGACTTGTTAACTTGAAAACTTGTGGCTATGCCTTTAAGTCTTAAATTATTAATTCTTAAATTTTTTAATTCTTGTTCAAATCGTTGAATCCTAAGATCTTGTTCAGTATTAATAGATGATCTAGAAAAAGATTTTCTAGGGGTACTAGACTTGCTATACTCCCTAATTTGTGGACTAGAACTAGAAGTTTAGAAATTAATTTTAACAGTATCATCCATGTACTGCTGGATGTAATCTACGTCTTCAATTGGTCTTTATATTGGAAAATGTTAACTTTCATTGGGTAAAAGCCAATTTGAAGGAAAAGTAATATCAGACTACCTAATTATTTTAAGAACTCTAATATTGGCATTACTTTGGCAAGATTGGATCAATAGGATTTTCTTATTTAGACTCCTATTGATGGCTTGAAAATTCATATTTGTCTTAGTAACTTTGTAATGAATTCTAAAGATTAAAGCTAGGGGTTAAGTGCCTTCCTAGGACTTGGTAACCACTAGTTTTAATATTTAAAGTTAAAGATTTTAATATATGGGGGTCTGCTAAACTAATAGACAAATCTAGAAAACAAACAAAGTGGATTGCTTCATTACAAAGTGAGGATTCAATTAATCCTAAAATACTATCATTAAAATTTATGAATTTTGCATCTTGCAAGGCTAACAAGACAGATGTACTTCGGCCTTTCCTTGTGAGTGGTTTAACTCCTATCTTGACTACACCAAAGTGAAAAAAATTATATCATTCTTCAATGTGATCTTTTATTGTATTAGAAGAAAGTAATTTACAAGTTTCATGCTCTTTCCCATATCATATATTTTTTCAATTATTTTTACATGATGTTGAGGCTTGAAAGAAGAAACAAACCATGTTGATTTAAAAATATTTTTATTAGGGATTTTGGGTATATTCCATACCCTCTGATCTACTTGATCATCTGCTAGGTATTCTAAATGTTCTTCATTTATTATGTCTGGAATGGAGGTTATTGTAGACCTATTATACTAGAATAATTACTTCTAAATAACCTACTCATGACTAAAATAACTAAATTATTCTTATGATTGAAAATTTCATACTGTATTTTGATTGATAATCTGTTGTGACTTTTACAACCTCCAACCAGGTTCTCTCTTCACCACTTTGCCCCTACAACCACCCTACCCTCAGGATTTATGTCTCTAAGAAGCCTTATTGTGGTGCCAGAAGCTAACAAAATAGAAGTTGATACGTCAGCCTCTGTCAAAGCAGATTCACAGATTAAATAATCAAATAATACAGAGAAATAAAAATTATAAGAATAACCAGAGAAATAATAATGGGTAGAGAGTTAGATTAAATATAATCAATTATTCAGGTAAGCAAATGTGTAACAATAAAAGCAATAACCTGCCATAACAGGCGGTGAACAGATTAATTAAATATATATTAAGTAAACAGTAAATATCCCTGCCAGGTTTGGCTCCGATATCAAAAGATGTAAAAGAGCGTATAATTTAAAGAGGTGGTATTAAGATACAAGACTTAAAAAGTCTTAGCCATTTAAGAGTGAAACTGGTTTTTTGAGTAATTAATTTGTTGCTCAATTATTCTAGTAGCATTGGGTCTACAATGTCTTCAATATCTTACATAATGGATGAAGAACATTATGAATTAGCAGATGATCAAGTAGATCATTGTGTATGGAATAAACTCAAATTCCCTAATAAAGATATTTACAAATCTACATGGCATGATGCTTCCCCAAAGTCTCAGTATCATAAAAAACAATTAAAAATATATATACTCTTGGGAAAGAGAATGAAACCTGCAAAATCTTTCTTCTTCTTTTTCAACGTTAAAAAGTGAACGGGAGTACTACTTAATTGTTGCCAATATATACTATTTGTGTAAGTTTTTAATCTTACACCTTAATACAGTTTTACTGTTTACTTATTTAATACTTGCATCTTAATACCCCCTCTATAATTGCTTTAAATTATACTTGATTCCGCACTTTTAGTATCATAGCCAAACCTGGTGGGGATATTTACTGTTTACTTGATATCTACATAATTAATTTATTCACCGCCTATTATGGCTGGTTGTTTCTTTTATTGTTGCTCAATTGCTTTTATTTAATCTTACTCTGCCTAAGTAGCTGGTTATTTTTATGCTTGATTATTTCTATGTAATATATGTTTATCTAATCTATGAATATATTTTATCAGAGGTTGACGTATCATCTTCTATTTGGTTAGCTTCAGGCACCACAATAAGACCTTTTAGAGACGTAAATCCTGAGGTTAGGGGGTTGTAAGGGCGAAGTGGCGAAGACAGAACCTGGTAGGAGGTTGTAGAAGTCAAACACATTAATAACCAAAATACAGTATGAAATTTTTTATCATAAGAATAATTTAGTTATTTTTTAGCAATGAGTAGATTATCTACAAGTAGTTCTTCTAGTAGCATTGGGTCTACAACGTCTTGAATATCCGACATAATGGATGAAGAACATTTTGATTTAGCAGATGATCAAGTAGATCATTGGGTATGAAATATACCCAGAATCCCTAATAAAACTATTTACAAATCTACATGGTTTAATGCTTCCCCCAAGTCTCAGCATCATGAAAAAATAATTGAAAAAATATATGCTCTTGGGAAAGAGCATGAGACATGCAAAACACTTTCTTCTAATAAAATTAAAAATGTTTATAACATCTAGCAGTACGAGAATAGTACTGATAAATTCAGGGAGTATAGTCAGTCTAGTACCCTTAGAAATTATTTTTCTTGATCATCTACTAATGATCAAGATCTTATGGTTCGAATAGAGCAAGACTTAAAAAATTTAAAAACTAAATGTTTAAAACCTAAAGGTATAGCCAAAAATTCTCAAACTTCTAGTTCTAATCCTCCAATTAGAGAATATAGCCAGTTTAGTATCCCTAGGAGTTCCTTTTCTAAATCATCTATTAATAATCAAGATTTTAGGATTCAAAAATTAAAACATTCTAAAAATTTGAATCCAGTATATAAACCAGATTGGGAAGGTCTAACCCAACACAATGATGACCTAGCCAATCTTGACAGACGTAATAGGTTCGGTGATTCATATAATATGGATCAAAGAAAAATCATATTTGCTTAATGGAAGGCATTCATGCAAGAATTTAGAGTTGACGTGTTTTTCTTTGATTATATCAAGGATATTTACGAGACAAATATCAAAGTAATTTCAAAATATAAATGGTTCAAAGAAGACCCCAGTATAGTGTCTGACAGTCATCCTACACTTGAAAAAATTCTAATTAATCATAAAATTCTCAACCTCAAAAAGAATTTATTGAACCCTTCCAAATTCATTATGAGAAAACTTTTGATGAAAAACTACTTAAAAATTAACAATTTTAAGAGACATTATCTCAGAATCAGATAGCCATAGGATAGAATTTACCTATGAGACATCCACAATTGATAAATCTTCAAACAATATTGATTAATCATCCAAAAATTTAGAAAATAAATCATCTGTTAAGGTCATTGACCAAGATAGTATCTCTGAATTAGATAATCATAGGTTAGAATCTACCTTGAATCTTTCACAAACAATGAACCTCAAAATATTAATAAAATTGAAGGAACATTAAAGAAATTAGAAACTCATGAATCATCTTATTTTGCTAAGATTGTTAACCAAGACAATCATTTAGTAGTTGAAATTAAACCTAAAAAATCTTAATTAATCACAAAAATTCTTTAATCACTGCTTCTCATTTCAAGATTTGAAAGGAAGAAGAACATAATAAAAAATTAGTTGAACAGCTCAATTACACAAATCAAAGTCTAATTACAATTGGTAAACAACTAGACAAAAAATAAGAATAAGGTTGATGATCTTCATGAACCTGAATTCATTGAAACTCTAGACGATAAACTTTAATAAATCTTTCAGATAAAACCACTATAAATATTGTTCCCTTAATAAACATATTGATTAAATGCTTCAGGAATTGAAGGTAAGCAATCAAGACAATAGTTCATATTCAGAAAGCCATAGGTTCCAGTCCACCTATGAGTCTTCTACAATAAGTGAAACTTCAAACATTGATAATATTGAAGAATCATTTGAAAATATAGAACCATTTGAAATTAAATCCGAAAATATTATTGATAATATACCTCAAGAATTGAAGGTAATTAATCAACACAATAATTCAAATTCAGAAAGTCATTGGTCAGTTTGTTCACACACAAAATTCATTAATGAATTACTCAATTTGTGCACACATAAAATTAGAACAATCCTTATTAATAAACTAGGTAATATAGACTTTAATAGTCTCGCCTAAGGTACAATAATACATAATGAAGATCTAAAAATATGTATTGAAATAAAATTCAATAAATAAATTAAAAAAGAAAATAAAACTATAAAATATAAAAAAATTCTCATTTAAGCCTTAGAACGTCTCAAAAGCCTCATAGGAGACAATACCGCAAAAATAAATATAAAAATTTTGACAAACATTTCTCCAAGAATAAAAATTATTCTAGAAGAAAATTCAGTAAAAAATTTATTGATTAATTTTATTTTTGACTTGACAAGTGTTAGATAAATGACCACTCTGGCCATATTTAAATTTAAGTGTTTTAAATATGGCCAGAGTGGTCATTTATCTAACACTTGTCAGGTCAAAAATAAAATTAATCAATAAAAAATATTTGATGAAGACAAACAAGAATTGTTTAGAATCATAGAGTCAATAAAATATTATGAGAGTAATAGTGATTATTTAGGATAATTTGAATACCTTGAATCCTCATAATCTAACTCTTTAAATTTTGACAGTAATCCTCCTAACATCTCTATGGGGTGTAGGGATAGTTGTTGTAAAAAAATAAATGTTTTGAAAAAAAATGAAGAACAAGAAAATCTCTTGTTGGATTTAATTAGCAAATTTCATAATCAAGAATTAAAACAAGAATATTTAGAAAGACTTAAGAAAGTTATTCAAAAAAAATCTAAATCTAATAATAATAACAATACTACAAGCCATTCACAAACTCTTGAAAAAATCAATAAGGTTAAGGGAAAGGAAAAATAAGTTACTCTTCAGGAACTCCAAAAAGAAATTAATAGTATTAAAATTGAAATAAAAGAATTAAAAAATTCAAACATAAAAATAAAAGGAGAATTAAACCTTTTGAAAATATAGAGTTTAATTAAGAATCAAGAATCTAGTAAACTAGGAGAACCTAGTAAATTTTATTCTGATAATGAGGTTGAAGAACTTATTATCAACAACCAAGGTGATGATAACTTCATCCTGATCCTTAATCATATCAAAATAAAAAATGGCACATAATAATTATTCAAGATTTTGATTTCATCACAATGATGCTTGTTGATTCGGGAACAGACTTGAATTATATGCAGGAAGGACTAGTTCCTCCAAAGTACTTCAAGAAGATGAGAGAGTCTCTGTCTTCTATCAATGGTACTCGGATGCATATCAATTGTGAAATACCCAAAGTTCATATTTACCAAGACAGTGTATGTTTTAAAACATCATTTTTCTTAGTAAAGAATATGACTGATAAAATAATTTTGGGTTTACCATTCATTTCTCTATTGTATCCCTTTACAATTGAGCATGATGATATAATACTTATCCTATGGATGAACCTATCAGAATCAAATTTGTTTCTTTTTTGCACAATGAGAAATTGAAAACATTAAGACAAATTCTATTTTCAAATTCATAAAGTCAATTTCTTGTAAAGGAAAAGAATTGTGTTTTTTATAGGAAGATATAAAATTTGGAAGAATTGAAGAACAGTTTCAGAATTCTGCTCTTCAAAGTCAAATCTTTGAACGAGGAGTTCCTCATATAGTAATTAATTATAAATCTCTTAACAATATTTAGAATGGATTTTTATCCAATACCAAATAAAAGAAACTCAATCAACAGACTTCGAGATACTATTGTGTTCTCTGAGTTTAACATAAAATCTGGATTTTAGCAAATCTAAAGGAATAAAATCAATAAATAAAAAATTGCATTTGGATTGTATAAATGGCAAATAATGCTATTTGATCTTAGAAATGTTCCAAATAGAATTTTCAATCAATTTGCTGATTTCTTATTTGTACTAGCATTCTTATTAAACAATATTGGTTGAATTTCTTGATTGTTTATATTAGTAATATTATTGTTTTCTCTAAATATGCTTAAACATTGGAAATAATTTAAGCTGTTTGTCAAGATAATAAAACAAAATAGTTTAGTTATCACTGCAAATAGAACCAAACTGTTTCAATCTAAGTATAAATTTCTAGGACTTGAAGTTTATTATTTCATTAATCAAATCATACAATTTGCTTTAATTCAAAAATATCTTTTGAAAATTAACTGCAAATCTGAAAAATATGTTTTGGATGAAAAAATATTACTTCCAAACAAGTTCTTGGCCGGTAACAGTCTATTCTCAGTGCTTTTAATTTCAATGTTTAATTTGCTAATAATCCAATTCCTGACCTTCTTTCTCATAAATTTTTGCAGGGAATCATTCCAACATTCTACAATAGAGGAATTCGAAAAATCTGGTCTCTAAAAATACGGAAAGGTAGAACCTAGAATACTCAATCAAAATTCTTTTAAAATCAAGAAGAAGCCACTTTTTGCTCAAAATCCACATTCATTAATTATGGTCATAATTGATTTGAATATCCTAGAAATGACTGGATTGATGAATTGGATAAAAATTTAGAAGATGTTGGGTTGAAGCATGACTTTAATGCAACATTAATTCAATGGTATGAAAAAGGTGGAAAAATAGGTTTTCACAAAGATAATGAAATTTATTATGATAACATAGAAAATTTAACTGTGAACCTTTTGGGACAAACAATATTTAAAATTAAATTTCCAAATAAATCAATCAAAGAATTTTTTATACTGGAAGGAAAACCTTCTTCGTCATGCCTGACGGATTTGAAAAATATCATAGGCATGCAGTGAAGTCCTTAACTAAAATAATTAGTATCCCTTTTAGAAAAAATGTGAAAATGATGAATGGTTCAACAATAAAAGAGTCTTTGACTCAATAATTGGCCCTTAAGGCCTAAATCAAAGAGGAGTCTTCCACTCCTAACAAAACTCAATCAACAATACTTGCGTCCAACAGACTCAGTAACCAATCAACTCTAGTCAACTAGTTTGACTCATTCTCAATATCCTTTGATGTCCAATCACTTTCAAAATACAAGAAATCATAATTTGATTTTTAAAAAAATGGCAAGCGGAAATCTCTTTTATATTAAACCTTGCTCATCTGAAAGATCCTGCTCAAATTGTCAAAGTCCATTCATCTCTAAATTCCATTATGTCCCTGGTGATAGTAACAAAAATCTAAGTTTCTACAGAGACATTCTCCTAAAAACAGAATCCATAAAAATTAGCCCAATCAAAAATTTTGAAGAAAGAATCATTTACCATTCTTTCTCTATCCTCAGAATCATAACTATGGAGGATTGGAAAATTCATCCTTCAAGTTTCAAAGTACTTTTGAATAAAAACATAACACAAATATTTTGACTATATTGATGATGGTACAAGATTTTCTTGCATCAAAATAATGATTTTTTTTTCACTTTTGATTTTTAAATTTTGATAACAGTTTCAAAATTGAGTTTTCAAATTGATTCTTAAAATGATGTTCCATTCATGGTCCTACCTTAGAACTTTTCCCGATTGATTTATAACAATGCTTCAATTTATTTCTAAAAGTTCCCAAATACTTTATTTTAAATCAAATATAAGACACCTTGGATCCTAAAGTGACAATACTCGGTTGAAAATGGAATCCTCACCAGAAAATATTATGTTAAATGGTGGGATAAATTAAATACCCGGAAAATTATTGCATCCATCAATTATGAATTTGTAAGTATCCATCTCAAAGGTAGCAAATCCTTTTATTCAAGCTCCATTAAAAATAATGATCTCATTGACCTAGCTCCACAAATAAAACTATCAAGTTTAGATTCTTCCAAACCCAAATCAAAACTTGGTCCAAACCAAAGGGTAAATCAAAGGCCACCAAGCCTAAGCTCAAATTGGAGAAAGAATTAATCCAAAAAATACTTTTCCTTTTGAAAGACAATAATGAATCAGACTCTGAATCATCTACAGAGACAAGTTACCAAATTAAACCAAAAATCTAAAAAGATCAATCATCTAGAAAGGTTACTCCTCAACAATTGAAGGGTCCATTCAATAATATTGATCCCAGTAATAATCAACAAATTCATATCAATCAATGAATGAATCACAGAATTCACCTTTGAAAAAATGCCAATGTTTGAACAAAATCAAAGAATCAAAGTAATTTTGAAGATGTATTATGGTGACATCTCAGCACAATGCAACGGTCATAATGATCTTCAAGGCGAGCAATTATCAATAGCACTAATCATACTGACTTTTGCAGACATTAATTATGATTTCTTCAAAATCAACAATCAAAGCACAAGAATCTAAGATAAAAATGACCAAGGAATCCAATGAGCAACAGTCTCAATAACAATTCAACAACAATAATCAGGATAAAGCAATTATGAAGACACGAAGATCAATATAACAATTATCGAGGAATCTTTACATTTTATCTTCTTCTGTAATAATTGTACTAGTTGTTAAATAATTAAGAAACTATTCATACTTTTTACTATTCTTAGTCAAAGAAGATAAAAGTAGACATGTAAAATGTTTTTACTTTTGTAGAATAGAATAGTTCAGGTAAGTGATGTGGATTCCCAATAAACTCCACTTTACTTGGCTATAAATAGCCAGCACTCTCCCATTTGTTCCTCAGAACTCATTTTCAACTCTTATTTATTTGAGAGCAAAACTGGTTTTTAAGAACAAATCTTTCTTCCTCCTTCTTTTGTAAATCTTTTTTCTTCTTTTCCTTCAACGTTAAATAGTGAGACAGAGCACTAATTAATTATTACCAATAAATATTGTTTGTGTAAGTTTTTAATCTTACACTTTAATACAGATTTACTATTTTCTTTTTGTTATATTCTTGCATCTTAATACCCCCTCTCTAATTTCTTTAAATTATACTTGATTCCCCATCTTTTGGTATAAGCAATTAAAAATTTAAGACATTATATATATATATATATATATATATATTCAATTAAGTCATTTAGATAATGAAATATACAAATATTTTGTAAATTTTAATTTTCACAATATTCCATAATGATGAATGTGAATGTCCATAAATGTGAATTTCAAGATCCTTTTATAGAATGAATATCTAATAACTTGTTGTTAGTAATTTGTAAAACTGATATTATATACGTAATATTTTATGTCATTAGTAACATAAGATTCATATGAATTTGGAGAAAGTTATTAATATCTTTTCGATTAGAAAATTCTACTCTTAATAAAATAATTATTTCTTAAGAATGTGACAAAACAATCTGGATTGTGCGTATACTCGAAATCTTGTAGGATTGGTGGGATCGCGATCCGAAGTATGATCTTATGCGATCCCGACATTTTCTATTTTTAGGTCTTTTTTTTTGTTTAACTGCATGCTGTCAAAGGCAAGCCCAATTTTTCTAACCCCCCATTAAGTCAAATTTTATGGACATTTGGTCAATCCTTCCCTCCCTTCTTCTAAGCCATCTCGTCCAATTTTACTGCCCTAAGAAGAAATGCTCAACTATCTGTTGTTCTTCTAATCCCTCTCTTCTTCTAATTTTGCTGCCATAACCATCAAGAGTCTTTGAATAAGTGTCCGATAATCCTTCCTTCTTCTAAGCTGAAGTGTTCGTTCAATCCGTCTGCTGCTTTTTTGCTCTGTTTTTCTTCAGATCTGCGGCTACCTCTTAACAGTACCATCTACTGCTCTACTCCCTTGGTGAGTTCGGTCTCTCTACTGCATTTTTGCTCTATTTTTCTTCAGATTTGCTCTGTTTTCCAAATCTACGGCTGTCTCGACTCTACCAGTACAACCTTCTTCTAAGCCTCTATTTTTTTCTCATATTTCTAATCATATTTTTCTCTCATATTTCAGATCTTCAAGCATCATTCTTCGCGAGGCTTGTCTAGGTTAGAAATTTGTAGTAATATAAATCAGTATTATGATTGAAACTCGTTCAAGCATCGTTGTTGTTGTTTTATATTTTTGGGTAAGGCCTCGGTATGGTTGAAACTCTGAAAAGGAGTTGTAATTTTTTTGTGAATTTTTCTGATGAATTTTTGTTGTTGTATGCTTTATGGTGAATTTTTCTAGTTTTCTGGTTTTTGGTGTATATAAGTCCGTATTATGATTTATGTGTGGGTTGGTGTTTTAGTGATGAACACTCATAATCATAACCAAGGATATTTATTTTAAAAATACATTATATATTTTATTTTTAGACCTTAATAAAGTAGTCTAAAACTTGTTTTTATGTTGATTTTAGTTATAAATAGTTGTTAATTTGTTTTTGAATGATCTTATCTTTTTTAATTATAATTATTAATATATAGTAAGATCTTACGATTTTCGATTCGATCCTACGATCCGATCCGCAATGCGCCTCCACCGATCCGTGCAAAAAATGTGATCCTGACAATCTTGTGAATATTCATTAGCAGTATGAGATTCATAAAAATATAGTGGAAGAAATTAGTTTATCTTCAATAATAAAAATTTCTCTTATTGATAGAGTCAGTTTTTAGGAATGTGAAGAATTGATGAAATAAAATTATATTTTATATTATTCAAAGAGCAGTGTTAGACATAGTACGTTTTTAAATTATCACATCTTATTTATGTGAATTATTTTAAGAGCATTAAAACTTCTAAGATACGAAATAGCTAAATTTTAATATTCTTAGAGTTCTTATTGTCAATAACATTCTAGTGATGGACTACAAAGTTATTACTAATTCTTTCAGCTCCTTAACCCAAAGAGTCCACTTCCAACTTTTTAAAATAAGAGGTGGAATATTGCATTGATCATAAGTACATGACTGCTTATAGCAAGAATTCATGAATGTTGGTGGAAAGTGATTCATAGAAAGTAAGCTTTCTACACATATTACTCACCACTAGGAAGCCTACACTTGGAATCGGCAAACAAGGATGGTTACAAGAGACTTGACGTAATCTGCATGACCAATTTGCACTGGAAACACAATCAAAATAATATTTTCATCACAAAGGAGAACAAAAACAAGTGACGAAATAGAAAAATGGACATTAATGATTAACCATGAAGCTTCACCACCATCTTTATAAAAGACTAAAAGTACGAAAGATGGTTCATTTATGTATAATGATCAGTGATGTGAGATACCGAGGAAATTCTCAATCCACAAGTTGGAAAGGTCAGGGAATAAGTACCGTTGCCAAATAGAGTCAAGTTTGGACCTAAAACTGTTGACTATGTTTTCATTGGATATGTATGTAACAACGCTGCAATAGATTTTTAGTGATTAAGTCAAAAATTTCTGACATAAGTACTAATACTATAATGGAGTTCGTTAATGTTAAATTCTTTGATAATGTGTTTCCATTTAAGGAAGGAAGACACATTCAAACTGCCAAACGAGGTTTAGGAGAAAGTTCATCTAGAGCTCAGATTAATGAAGAATCTGAACTTGGGCCTAGAAGAAGTAAATGAGCTAAAATGAGTATCTCATTTGGTCCAGAGTTTCTATCATACTTGACGGAAGCAAAATCTCAAACTTAAAAGGAGGCGATGTCTAATCCTGAGTCTCCTTTTTCGGAAGAAAATAGTTGATAATGAGATAGATTCCATTATACAAAATAACACATGGACTTTGGTTCATCTCCCTTCTGAGAATAAACCAACAGGCTATAAATGGATCTTCAAAAGAAAGCTGAGAGCTGATGGTACTATTGAAAAGTATAAAGTTCGGTTGGTAGATAAGGGATACAAACCAAAGGAAGGTATAGACTTTTCTTTATACCTATTCTCAAGTGACAAGAATCACATCCATCAAAATGCTGATTGCACATGCTGTTTTACATAATTTGGAAATTCACTAAATGGATGTGAAGACTGCTTTCTTAAATGGAGAATTGGACGAAGAAATCTATATGGAACAGCCTTAAGGTTTTGTGGTTAAAGGCCAAGAACGAAAGGTCTGTAAACTTGTTAAATCCCTTTATGGGTTAAAACAAGCACCAAAGAAAATATATGAGAAGTTTGATCACACCATGTTATCTAATGGCTTTAAGATAAATGAGTGTGATGAATGGGTCTATGTTAAGGGTACTAGTGATCAGTTTTTCATAGTATGCTTATATGTAGATGATATACTCATATTGGGAACGCATAAGGATATAATATATTCTACAAAGAAGATGTTGAGTTTCAATTTTGATATGAAAGAATTAGGTCTAGTAGATGTCATTCTTGGAATTCAAGTAGAGAAACGAAAGATGAATATATCCTTACTCAATCCCGTTATGTAGAAAAGATCCTAAGTTGGTTTGTGCAATTTGAAAGCAAACCATCATCCTTTCAACCCAAAATATAAGTTAAGGAAGAATGATGGAGATGGAGTATCTCAATTAGAGTACTCGCAAGTAATTGGTAGCCTAATGTATATCATGAATTGCACTAGGCCTAATATAGCATATTTTGTAGAAAGGCTTGCAATATATACAAGTAATCCTAGGCGTCATCACTGGAGTGCATTGGTTAGAGTACTAAAGTACCTGAAGTTCACTATGAACTACGGATTGCACTACTCACACTATCAACCTGTGATAAAAGGATCTAGTGATGCTAACTAGATTTCTGACAATTTATAAACTATATCAACTAGTGGATACATTTTTACCCTAGGTGGTGGAGCTATCTCGTGGAGGTCTACTAAGAAGACCTGCATAGCTCATTCAACTATGGAATCAGAATTCATAGCTTTGGACAAGGTTTGGAAGAAGTAGAATGTCTCACAAATTTCTTGGAAGATATTCTAGTATGACCAAAACCTCTATCGGCAATATATGTCCATTGTGACTATATGGCTGCGACCTTTAGAGCGAAAAATAATGTGTATAATGGTAAGTCTAGACATATTAGAAAGATATAATATTATTAAGCAGTTACTCTCTAATGGGGTGATTTCCTTAGACTTTATAAGGTCAAACGAGAACCTTGTTAATCCTCTAACAAATGGTTTGTCAAGGGAGCTAATAAATTAAACATCAAGGGGAATGAATGATTCAGGTGGTAACCTAACCTAGTTGACTAGAGATCCCAAGATCTAGGTTCAATAGACAAACTGGAAGGAATGATTCACGTTGACACACTGAGAAACCTATGTCTCCTTCCTGTTCCTATGATATAAAGATAGTGTGTTGTATGTCGACGTAAAAGGGTATACGTAAGGATTTAATGACATTGACGTAAAAGAGTATACACAAGAGCAGTAATGACAGAATACTCTTAATCGTTGTCACCTATATGAGAGTAGAAGTGGGGTCACTTCTATGAGAGGTCTCAATCGCTTAACCTCTCTAAAACTCTCAAGAACGTGGAATCTATTGAGGAGCAAAATGAACAAAAATGTATGAAATATGATGTATTAAGAGGAGATATGTGTGAAATTTGTTGTCTTAGTTTATCTAAGAAAAATTCAGCTCACAAACGTAGTTCACTATTCTTCAGAAAAGTTAACTACGTTCAAGTCCATTGATGACTGCTAATTTTTGACAGCCTAAAAATTAGTTGTCATGGTAGAGTACACATTGATGACAGCTAATTTTTAACAGCCCAAAAATTTGCTGTCATGGTAGAGAACACATTGATGACAGCTAATTTTTCAACTGTCATCTTATCCGAATTACCCCACCCCACACTATTTTCCTTTGATAGATTTTAGATAGCTGTCATTGTATCATAGATGTGGTTGTCATCTAAAGCCAAAATTGTACTAGTGTACTCTTACATAAAAGAGATCTCGAAACCAAATTCCTACAAATTTCAGGCACATGGAAAACGTCGAAGAGAGTGAGTTATTTCATTGAGGTAAACATCAGCATAACCTTTCATTTTCCCTTTACAGCAGCCTTTGAGGCATTCCCCATATAGAGAACTTGATGGCAGTCTTTCAACCTCTTGATAGGATGAAAATATAGACTTGTCACTGCACACGTGCTTCGTAGAACTAGTGTCAACCTATCAATATTTGGTGTTAGTGACCATACATGTCTCAAAAACCGTAGCACAAAGATCGTCAATCTCCATCATATATGCATGGTTCCCTTTGCTGTTGTTCCCGGGGTGGTTACCATTGTTCAGGTCCTTTTTGTGATGGCAGTCTTTCTCTCTATGTCTGACTTTATCGCACACCCAACAACTACCCTTAATGCTTTTTTAAGAATTACTTTTCTGAGCACTGCTCGGTAATGTCTTCCTTTTCTTGCTCGGCTTGTTGAATTTGTCAAATTCTACTACGTTGCCTTCATCCCATATGTCATCCATGTTGGATCTTGTCATTCTTACGGTTATCTTCCTCGATCATCAGCCTCACAATCAGGTCCTCCATACTCAACTCATTCCGCTTATGTTTAAGATAACTTTTGAACACCTTCCATGATGACGGTAGCTTCTCGATAATTGCAGCGACTTGAAATGGCTTGTTAATGATCATTCCCTCGTTCTTCAAAATGTTGATGATAGTTTATAGCTCGTCCACTTGATTTACGAGAGTGTTCTTGTCTTCCATTTCATACTTTAAAAACTTCCCAACGATGAACTTCTTCGTTCCAGCATTCTCGATTTTCTATTTCTTCTCCAAGGCTTGCCATAATTCATTTGTTATAGAAGGTACCTACAAGACCGTTACGAATATAATTGCGTCATAGGAAATCAGAGTGCATCCTTGCTTCCTTCGTAGACTCAGTCTCCTTCATTTGCTTCTCCTTCGGTGTGACAGGGCAATCCTCCTTCAGTAGAGGCGCAAGATTCAGGGTGGTGAGATAAAATACCAACTTTTGTTACTAGCGCTTAAAATCTTCGCCTTTGAATTTTTCTAGCTTCTCAGCATGCACGGCTTTGATTGCAGCAGTTTGCTCCATCGCTATTTCTTTAAATTGTTGGTGGAAATGGAGCACGAATTTCGCATAAACCAATATTAATATTGAGAACGATTATAACTAAAAATTCAAACATCGAATGATTACAACAGGAATAAATGACAATGATTACAAAGAAATGTATGGCGAACGATTATAACAAAAATTAATGAGAACGAAAACAACTAAAAATAAATGATGAACGATGAAGAAAACAGATTAAGGATTGCACGAATGTAATTTCTTAAAGACAGATTTCACCATCCACACGGTGCTGGAGACTACGATGATTGTCTTTGCATGATACAACAATCTTAGATCCAGAACAGTAACTAGTCTCTCAATCTCTATATGAACTCACAATATTTTCTCTCTCTTAGACTCAAAGATGGAAAACAAAAATGGTAGAATAATAATGTATGTCGTATGCAGAAGCGGAAGCATAATGTCAAAAATTGTTGTGCACAGCTCTCTGTCCAGCACCTCTATTTATAGAGGGGAACAACTTGATTTGCAAGCAATGAAATTCAAAAAAATCGTGCAGATAAGAAGTTACACAATATCTGCAACTGAAGTGAGCGTTGGGGATATTCGTTGGAGTGTTTAACAGCTCTCACTTGATCAAAGTCACACGTGGATAGTGCTTTGACATATTCAAAGCCTTGCTCTCCAAGAAAATAAAATAAATTTTCAGAAAAAAGGTAATCTTTCATCTGGACTAAACTAGACCGAACCCAACCGAGTCAGCTGGTTGGAAGGACAGCGGCGACGATGGCGTGCACACGTGTGTGAGATGACGACCATGTGCTATCTAAGTTCTCCCTTCCCCACAAAATGCGGGGTGCTCCTTAGGGTAGCCCCAAGGGAGTTGTGTTAGGTTTATAAACCCCACAACTTTCTTTCATCTTTTCCATATGGGACAACTTCCCACACTAACGTTCACACTTTCATTCACACACCACTTTTCCTTTTTATTTTATTTTTTAATTTCTAAATCTTTTCTAACAATCCCCCACATGAATGAAATGTCTCCTAACTAGACAACAACATTTGGAGAGAGAAACAAATGAGATATGCATCAAGAGAAGTGTCTTTTGGACTTGAACCTTCCGTAGTGAGAATTCATCGGATTTATTCTAAGAACATTGAACTACGTTCTTGAACTGAACTTCCTCTGAGATAAACCGAGACAACAAGTTTCACACATATCTCCTCTTAATACATCAGAGTTCATATGTTTTTGTTCATTTTGATCTTGAACAGATCTCGCGTTCATGAGAGTTTTAGAGAGATTAAGCCATTAAGACCTCTCAGAGAAGTGACCCTACTTCTACTATCATGTTGGTGACAACGATTAAGAGTGTTCAGTCACTACTCCTCTTGCAAGAAAGAATCAATGAAGATACTATCTTTACATCATAGGAACAGGAAGAAACCATAGGTTTCTCAGTGTGTCAACGTGAATCATTCCTGCCAGTCTTCCTATTAAACCTAGGTCTTGGGAGCTCAATCGACTAAGTTAGGTTACCACCTGAATGATTTACTGAATAAACTTTGGTCTTATTCCACTCGATGTTTACTTTATTAGCTTTTTTGACAAACCCTTTGTCAGAGGATCAGTAGATTCTCCTTTGACCTTATAAAGTCTAAGGAAATCACCTCCTTAGAGAGCAACTATTTAATGGTATTATGTCACAATGGTCGCAGCCATATTGTCACAATGGACACGTATTGGCGATATAGGTTTTGGCCATACTGGAATATCTTCTAGGAAATTTCTGAGTCATTATGCTTCTTTGCAAGCCTTGTCCAAAGCTATGAATTTTAATTCCATAGTTGAACGAGCTATACATGTCTGCTTAGTAGACCTCCACAAGATAGCTCCACCACCTAAGGTAAAAACGTATCCACTAGTTGATTTAGTCTCTAAACTATCATAAATCCAGTTAGCATCACTAAATCCTTCTATCAAAGGTGGATAGTTTGAGTAGTGTAATAAGTAGTTCATAGTGAACTTCAAGTACCTTAGTACTCTAACCAATGCACACCAGTGATCACGCTCAGGATTACTTGTATATCTTGCAAGCCTTCCTACTAAATATAATATATCAGGTCTAGTGCAATTCATGATAGATATTAGGCTACCAATTACTTGTGAGTTCTCTAATTGAGATACTCCCACTCCATCATTCTTCCTCAACTCACAGTTTGGGTCGAAATGAGTTACTGTTGGTTTACTTTCAAATTGTCCAAACCTCATTCTGATCTTTTCTACATAATGGGATTGAGTAAGGATATATTTATCTTTATTTCGCTTTACTTGAGTTCCAAGAATGACATCTGCTAGACCTAAGTCTTTCAAGTCAAACTTGAAACTCAACATTCTCTTTGTAGAAGATATTATATCCTTATGTGTTCCCAATATGAGCATGTCATCTACCTATAAGCATACTATGACAAACTGATCACTAGTACTCTTAACATAGACATATTTATCACACTCATTTATCTTAGAGTCATTAGATAACATAGTGTGATCAAACTTCTCATGCCATTGCTTTGGCGCTTTTTTACAAGTTTACAGACATTTCATTCTTGGTCTTTAACCACGAATCCTTCAGACTGTTCCATATAGATTTCTTCGTCCGATTCTCCAATTATAAAATAAGTCTTTACATCCATTTGATGAATTTCCAAATTAAGTAAAGCAGCAAGTGCAATCAACATTCTGATGGGTGTGATTCTCGTCACTAGAGAATAGGTATCGAAAAAGTCTATACCTTCATTCTATCGGTATCCTTTAGCTACCAATCGAGCTTTGTACTTTTCAATAGTGCCATCAGCTCTCAACTTTCTTTTGAAGATCCATTTATAGCCTATTGGTTTATTCCCAGAAAGGAGATCAACCAACATCCATGTGATATTTAGCATAGTGGAATCTATCTCATTATTGACTACATCCTTCCAAAAAATAGCCTTAGGATTGGACAACGCATCTCTGTAAGTTTGAGACTCAGCTTCCGTCAAGTATGATAGAAACTCTAGACCAAATGAGATACTCGTTTTAGCTCGTTTATTTCTTCTAGGCTCATGTTTAGATTCTTCATCAATCTAAGCTCTAGATGAACTTTCTTCTAAAACTCGTTTGGTAGTTCGACTGTGTCTTCTTTCCTTAAATGGAAATACATTCTCAAAGAATTTAGCATTAACAGACTTCATTATAGTATTGGTACTTATGACAGAACTCTCTGACTTAATCACCAAAAATCTATATGCAGCATTGTTACATGCATATCCAATGAAAACACAGTCAACAGTCTTAGGACCAAGCTTGACTCTCTTTGACAACAGTACTTGTACCTTAGTGAGACACCCCCAAACTTTTAAGATTTTATAGGAAAGCAACTTCCCTTTCCAAACTTCATAAGGAGACTTGTTAGTCCTCTTATGTGGAAACTTGTTCAGTATGGTGTCAGCCGTAAGCATGGCATCCCCCCACAAATTATGAGGTAGTCTAGAACTATTTAACACATAGTTCACCATATCTTTTAGAGTTCTATTTTTTCTTTCAGCCACCCCATTCTGTTGAGACGTGTAAGATGAGGTAGTTTGATGCAATATTTCATGTTGAGCATAAAATTCAGACAGCATCATGGAGTCATATTCTCCACCTCTATAAGATCTAAACACCTTGATCTTCATATCAAGTTGATTTTCAACTTCAGACTTGCATGTCTTTAACATATTTAAAGTCTCATCTTTTGAATGAAGCAAATATACTTAACAATTTTTACTGAAATCATCAATAAACGTAACAAAATATTTTCCGCCTCCCCTATTAGGTCTTAATTTCATATTACATAAATCACTAGGTATCAAATCAAGTAATTCATTTTAGATTATACACAGATTTCACATTTTTATAGGTTAAATTTAGGTAGAAGTTCTAAATTAATCATACGTTGCATGGATCGAAAATGAACATGTCCTAGTCTAGCATGCCAATATATTAGACAACTCAACGGTATAAATAGAAGGTGCAGAAATTTCATTAACAGCAGCATAAATTATAACAGATACATTAAGTTTAAAAAGACCATCAGAACTATAACTCTTCCCAATAAACAACCCTCCCTTAGTCAGAATAAACTTTCCAGGATCAAACACAAGTTTAAATCCACTCTTACAAAAAAAATAGATCCTGAAACTAAATTCCTATGAATTTCAGGCACGTGGAGAACATCTAGGAGAGTGAGTTATTTCCTGGAGGTGAACTTCAGCACAACCTTTCCTTTTCCCATTACAGCAGTCTCTGTGGAGTTCCCCGTAGAGAGAAGTTCACCATTTTCAACCCCTTGATAGGCGTTCCCCATATAGAGAACTTCACCATATTAGACAACTCAACGATATAAATAGAAGGTGCAGAAATGTCATTAATAGCAGCATAACTTATAGCAGATACATTAAGCTTAAAAAGACCATCAGAACTATAACTCTTCCCAATAAACAACCCTCCATTAGTCAGAATAAACTTTCCAGCATCAAACATAAGTTTAAATCCACTCTTACATAAAATAGATCATGAAACTAAATTCCTACGAATTTCAAGCACGTGGAGAACATCGAGGAGAGTGAGCTGTTTCCTAGAGGTGAATTTCAGCACAACCTTTTCTTTTCCCATTATAGCAGTCTCTGAGGCGTTCCCCATGTAGATAACTTCACCATTTTCAACCCCTTGATAGGATAAAAATACATACTTGTCACTACACACGTGCTTCGTAGGACAGGTATCAACCCACTAATCTTTGGTGTCAGTGACCATACATATCTCAGAAACCATAGCACAGAGATCGCCAATCTCCATCATATTTGCATGATTCTCTTTGTTGTTGTTCCCAGGGTGGTTACCATTGTTCTGGTCCTTTTTGTGATGGCAGTCCTTCGCTCGACCCACCCAGTAACTGCCCTTAATGCATTTTTCGGAATTACCTTTCTGAGCACTGCTCGGTGATGTCTTCCTTTTTTGCTCAGTTGGTTGAATTTGTCACATTCTACCACATTTTCCTTCATCCCAAAAGTCATCCACATCATCTTTTTGTCATTCTTACGATTATCTTCCTCGATCCTCAGTGTCACGATCAGGTCTTCCATACTCAACTCTTTTCGCTTATGTTTAAGATAACTTTTGAACTCCTTCTATGACGACGACAGCTTCTCGATAATTGTAGTGACTTGAAATGGCTCATTAATAAGCACTCCTTCAGTCTTCAAATTGTTGATGATAATTTGCAGCTCCTCCACTTGATTTATGACAGTGTTTTTTTTCGTCCATTTCATACTTCAGAAACTTTCCAATGATGAAATTCTTCATTCCAGCATCCTCAATTTGTATTTCTTCTCCACTGCTTGCCATAATTCCTTTGTTGTCATTAACGATGAGTAGATGTTATAGAGAATGTCTACAATACTGTTAAGAATATAGTTGTGGTAGAGAAAATCAGAGTGCATCCATGCTTCCTTCGCAAACTCGGTCTTGGTTTGTTTCTCTTTTGGTGTGACAGGGCATTTCTCCTTCAGTAGATGCGCAAGGTTTAGGGTGGTGAGATAAAATACCATCTTTTGTTGCTAGCGCATAAAATCTTCTCCTTTGAATTTTTCTAGCTTCTCAGCATGCACGGCTTTGATTGTGCCGGTTTGCTCCATCGCTACTGTCTTTATATTGTTGGTGGTAATTGAGCACAGATTTTGCATAAACCAAAAATTATCCTGAGAATGATTACAACTGAAAATTTAAATAGTGAACAATTACAGCAGAAATAAACGACAATGATTACAAAGAAATCAACGGCGAACGATTACAACGAAAATTAATAAGAATGAAAACAACTAAAAATAAATGATGAACGATGAAGAAAACAGATTGAGGATTGAACAAATGTAATGTCCAAAAGATAGTTTTCGTCCTCCACACGGTGTTTGTAGACTATGATGATTGTCTCTGCAGGATACAACAATCTCAGATCAAGAACAGTTACTAGTCTCTTAATCTCTATATGAACTCAAAGTATTTTCTCTCTCTCAGACTCAAAGATGAAAAACAAAAAATGGTAGATAATAATGTATGCAGTATGTAGAGGCAGGATGTCAGAAATTGCTGCACACAACTCTTTGTCCAGCACCTCTATTTATAGAGAGAGGAACAACTTGATCTGCAAGCAATGCAGTTCAAAAAATCATGCTGATAAGAAGTTGCACAATATCTGTAACTGAAGTGAACGCTAGGGATATTTGTTGGAGTGCTTTGTTAGATTCAAAGTCGTGCTCTCCAAGAAAATAAAAGAAATTTTTAGTAAAAAGCTAATCTTTCATTTGAGCCCAGCTGGCCGGCGGTGCGTGCGAGGGGATGACCATGTGCCATCTAAGTTCTCCCTTCCCCACAAAATATAGGGTGCCCTTTAGGGCTTACCCCAATTGGGTTGTGTTGGGTTTATAAACCATACAACTTTCTTTCATCTTTTTCAAGTGGGACAACTTCCAACACTAACTTTCACACTTTCATTCACACACCACTTTTCATTTTTATTTTTCTTTTTATTTTCTCAATCTTTTCCAGCACAAGCATCAAAATCAGGATATGTAGCATGCTACAATAAGGAAGAGTACATTTACATATATTCATTACATCATAAAGATATCACTACATCATACATTCAACGAATTAATTTACTCCCTAAAAGAAAATATGCAAGATTTTAGCAAAACGGGAAAATGATATAGTAGTATTGCACTGTTAGCAAGCTTATTGCATCAGCAGACTGGATCTTGTACACTTAAAGTCCATCTCAATGCACAAGTGGATTAGTGAAGATGACATGGAACTATATAAATACTTTTTTGAACAACCATACTACTCTTCTAAATTTAGAATAAGAAAAGAACACAATTTGTAAAACATCATTAAAATGATATAGTAACCAATTTTTTGAAAATCACTAAAAGAAATTGTATACCAAAGAGAGACATAGAGATGGAAGGACGAGAGAGAGAGAGAGAGAGAACAGGTAAAAAACACTTCACTGCCATGTGGAATAAAAGAAACCCACCAAAGACTCATGAGAAGAGTTGAGAAAGTAGAAACAAGAGGTCATCAAGTCCAGAATGGGAAATCGACGTCTCTAGAATGAGTGGCCATCGACTCCAGAACGGGAGCAGACATCTCGAGAACGGGAGATCATCGTCTCCAGAATGGAAGCTGACATCTCAAGAATAAGGAACCATCACCCCCAGATTGGGAGGCCATCGAGTCCAAAACATGAGTAGACATCTCGTGAACGGGTCTTCAACTCTAGAATAGGAAATTGATTTCTTTAGAATGTGTGGCCATCGCCTCCAGAACAGGAGTAGCCATCTCGAGAATGTGACATCATTACCTCTAGAATGGAAGCCGACATCTCAAGAACGAGGAACCATGACCCCCAGAACAGGAGTCCATCGAGTCCAGAATGGGAGCAGACATCTTGAGAACGGGAGGTCTTCGACTCCAGAACGCGAAACTAACGCCTCTATAACGGGAGGTCTTTGAGTCTACAATGGGAGCAGACATCTCTTGAATGGGAGATCATTGCATCCAGAATGGGAATCGGAATCTCGAGGATGGGAAATCATTACATCCTGGCCAGGACATCAGAGTGAAAAAGTGGATTCAGATTGAAAATTAATTGGTCGTGATTGACTTGGTAAGCTGCATTACTCAGGCAAGAAAGATTGGTAAAGTCACCAAATGGCTCAACACAATTGGCTCGGAACCACAGGGAACTATCATGTGGTAGCAGTTGATAGAGCGGGTGAGCGTGACAGATGAAAGATAAAGAAGAAAGAAGATCTCACGAAAGGGTGTGATCCAAGGCCTGACCTTATCTGATGTTTTGGTTACTGTTTGGCTATTTTTAGTTAAACTCATGTAATGAGAGGTCTATATAAGGCCAATCTACTTAATAAAAAAAGGACTAGGAGCCTTAGAGAATTTTGGAAATTATCAAGCCTTTCTTTACTTTTCACAAACAATAATATAAGTTTGATCGATATTAACATATTTTCCCTGAGTTTTCTCAAAGTCTAAGAAAAATCCTTTACATTTTGGTGCTTTCACTAAGAGCCTGAGAAGAAAGGCTCAAGAGACCTACCTACAAGACCATAAACATGCCTAGAACCAGATCTAACACAACCCTAAATGAAAACAATAGATCCATAAATGAAGAAGAACGTGCGAATCAACCAACCCTACCCACAGAAATGATGCAGACGATCCTTAACGGGATGCACGCGATGGAAATAAGGAATACTAAAGCAATGCATAATGCATGGTAAAACGTATAAGAGAAAATCAACTCGCTACAACAAGAACTCATGAAAACACAAGTAGAAGTATGCCAATGGGTGAATGATGACGAACAAGAAATCCACACTGAGGGTGACCAACAAAACGAAAGGGAAGGGGACCACAGGAACGCAGGGACACACGACGAGAAGAAGAGGTCCAATCGTAAAATCTTGTGAAGGAAACTGCGGAAGAGGTTCGACAACCCCGAATCATGTCAAAAGAAGCATTAGAGGAATTGTTCGACTAAAAATGATGGAGATAAGGAATATAGGGAGTACGTGAAAGAATGACCTTGATTCTCTTACCAGGACACCGTTAGGCCCAGAAGTTTTAGCGGCCTCCGTACCCAAGAAATTCATCGTACCCAGGTTCAAATGCTATGAAGGAAAGTTTGATCCCGTGGACCACCTCTGACGATTTAGACAAGACATGGCATTATACCAACACGACAACAAGATGATATGTGGAATGTTCCCTACCAGTTTAGACAGGATGACTTTGAAATGGTACCACTCCTTACCAATGCACTCAACCACTAACTACGCTACTATGTCCTCAGTTTTTATAGAATAGTACTCAACATATTGTACTATCATGGAAGACTCAACTCATCTGATGGTAATCTCCACCAAGGAAGGGGAGTCCTTGAGAGAGTACACTCACCGCTTCAAAGACGTAATGGTCAAGATCGAGAACTACGATGATCGGTTTGGGTTTGCCATATAGACCTTGCCTTTCTTTAAGGACCTGTTTAAAATAAAGCTCGTTTCCATGGAAGAGGTTTTTCAACGGACAAGAGCTTATATTACGCTGGAAGAAGAAAAAAGAATTATGTGAAGAATGGTTAAAATGAAGGAAAAAGAATCTTAGAAACGGGAAAGGAGCTCAAGACCTGAAGGGAGGAAACAAGATGAAACAAGAGTGGATGGGAAGAAGACCCAACAGAACAGAAGTTCCCAACGGAGATGAGATTTTGATAGAATCCACCCATGAGACAAGGTCTATACACCATTAACCATCCCAGTCAACCAAATACTAGAGACAATCAAAGATAAACATTGGCTGAAAAGACCAGTCTCGTTCACCAAAAAACCTAGCTACAAAGACAAAGACAATTATTGCTCTTATCATAAGAGCAGCATACATTACACACAGGACTGCTTCCAGCTCAAAGACTATATTGAACGACTGAGAAAGACAACCAGGAAGAAGATAGGAAGGACAAGAGGAAACAACCCTTCTACATCGTCAACATAGTTGTAGAACTAACCGAGTAAGAAGGGACGATAAAAGAAGAAAGGAAGATAGACTCTAAACGGCCAACGTTGGAAATACATCAACTAAAGCACTGAATTAGCAACGGGAACTCGTCGCTTGTGTTTGGTGACTCCGACCTATAAAATGAAGAGCACCACAACGATGCCCGCATTATTTCATTTCAGGTTGATAATTGTTTGTTAAGGAGAGTAGGTTGATGACAGAAGTGCAGTGAACATTTTATATTTGGCAACCGTGGAGAAAATGTCCATAGGCGATAAAAAATTACAAGGAACATCACAACCATTGATCGGGTTCAACGGAGCCATTAGCTATTCGGAAGGAACTCTAACGCTCTCAGTAAGCGCAAATTCGTGTAACTATATGAGTGAGTTCGTGGTACTGAGAATAACTTCCCCGTACAATGTAATCCTAGGGAGGATTTGGCTCCACAAAATGAAAGTTGTACCTTCAATATTCTACCAAGTGTTGAAATACATGTCCCCAGAAGGAGTGAAAACAATAAAAGGCGACCAGGTCGCGACTCATTTCTGCTCAATAATCCCTTTAGGATATGCAAGGGAAAAAGATGCAAAAAATATCGAAAGACCCGCAGATCAATAATAATTACAGGGAGATGGGCAGGACGACATAAGGTATGAAGCCGAAGAAGAAATAGAGCACCTCCACTTAGAGGAAGGGACTCAAAAGATAACAAACATCGGTGCCGTCTCGAAGAAAATGAGAAAAAGAAGTTGATAGAATTCCTAATAAAAAATAAAGATGTGTTCGCGACAGCAGCATAGAAAATGCTTGGTATCCCAGAAGAAATCATCTGCCACGGGTTAAACACTAATCCCGCTATGAAAGGCGAGAAACAAAAAAAGAGAAGCTTCACCCACGAAAGAAATCAAGCGATTAAGGAAGAAGTTGAGAAGCTTTTAACAGCAAGGTTCATTAGAGAGGTGAACTTCCCTGAATGGGTCGCTAACATAGTCATGGTGGGGAAAAGAATGGAAAATGGAGAATCGATGTCGACTTCACTAACCTAAACAAAGCATGCCCCTAAGATGAATACTCATTGCCAAGGATAGATCAGATGGTAGACGTTACTTCTGGTCACGAACTACTCAGCTTCACAGACGCTTACTCAGGTTATAATCAGGTAAGGAAGTTCCAACCTGATCAAGAAAAAACTTCCTTCATTACAGAGTACGGTGTCTACTGCTACAAAGTCATGCACTTTAGGCTAAAGAATGATGTCACGACTTACTAACGGTTGGTGAACAAATTTTTCCGCGAGCAAATCAGGAAGAATATGGATGTATACGTTGATGACACGGTGGTTAAAAGTAAGAAGCGGGTACATCACATTCAAGACCTTGAAGAAGCCTTCTCTATTCTAAGGTAAAATTCCATGAAGCTAAACCCGACAAAATGTACTTTTGGGGTGCTAGAGGGAAAGTTCCTTGGACATCTAATTACACAACGGGGAATTGAGGTAAACCTGGACCAGGTAAAGGCAATTATGAAAATGGGGTCCCCGCGGAACCTCAAAGAGATCTAGAGGTTAACGGGAAGATTGGCCACTCTAAACAAGTTCATCTCCAAGTCAACGAATAAATGCAAACCTTTTTTCGAAAGGTTGCGAAAAAATTCCATGAACGGTTGGAATGAAGACTGTGAATAAGCATTTATAAAAATTAAACTGTACCTGACTACCCACCCTTTACTCTCCAAACCTATTCCCGGTGAATAAATTCTGTTATACATAGCCGTATCAATGGGGGCAGTCAGTGCAGTACTCATCAGAGAAGAGCAAATGAAGCAAAAATTGTATACTTTGTAAGTAAAAACCTTGTAATGGTGGAAAACGAATGGAGAAACTAGTGTTAGCAATTATAACTACCGCACGAAAAATTAAGGCCCTACTTCCAAGCCCACAGCATCAAAGTATTAACTGAATCTCCCATTAAAGGCCTTCTGAAGAAACAAGAAGAAGAATAGCAATATGGTCAACTGAGCTAAACTAATACAACATCAGCTATGAGCCCTGAGCATCAATAAAAGGACAGGCGATAGCAGACTTCGTAGCCAATTTCACAGGAAAAGAAGATGAACAGGAAGCTCACCAAACATGAGAAAGTGGAGCATGGACGCTCTTTGTAGATGGGGTTTTGAACAATAGAGGAGCAGGAGCAGGGGTGGTGGCACAAATTCCCTTTAGGGAAATATTGGAGCATTCCATCTACTTTGAATTTAATGCCACAAATAATGAAGCAGAATATGAAGCACTAATTGCGTGTATATGCCTGCTACAATAATATGAGGTAACTAAAGTTAAGATTTTCTGCGATTCCATGTTGATCGTAAAACATGTCACGAGAGAATATACAACAAAGGATGAACGGATGATGAAATACTTACAATCTCCTTAAAACGATAAAAGATTATGAAATCCAACAAATTTTAAGAATGAAGAACAAACATGCTAATGCCCTAGCAAATTTGGGATCTTTATTACACCTCCCTTATAGAAGGAACGTCCCCGTAGAAATTGAACGGGAACACAGTTTGCAGGACAACATAATCCACTTGCTAAAAAATGGGACACTCCCCGAAGATAAGCTACTTGCCCAAAAAAAAAACACAACAATGGAGTACCAGGTTCACAATGGTTAACAGGGTACTATATAAAAAAAATGTTTGCAGGACCCTACCTAAAGTGCCTACGAGAAAAAGAAGCTCAGTACGTGCTAGCAGAAATTCATGAGAACATATGCAAGAACCACACTGGAAGCTGGTCACTAGCCTATAAGGTCATGAATGAGGGATACTACTGGCCCTAAATGCATCAAGACGCCAAACAGTATACGAAAAATGCAACAAGTATCAATGTTTCACTCATGTGGCAAAAATGGCCTCGGGGAACTCAAGAGTGTAAGGGTCGTTCATACAATGGGCCCTAGATATTGTTGGGCCACTCCCCATGGCGCCCGCTCAAAAACACTTCTTGTTAGTAGCAATGGACTATTTCATTAAATGGATCGAGGCTAAGGCTTTTGCTAGGGTTCGTGAGGAAGAGGTAAAAGGATTTCTATGGAAGAACTTTGTGTACAGATATAGGATCCCTCAGATCTTGGTGTCTAACAATGAACTTCAGTTTATCGGGAGCTTAGTAAATACATTTTATAAATATCTGAAAATCACGAATCGATTCTCCACACCTTACTACCCCAAAGGAAACGGACAAGCAGAAAGATCAAACTGAGTCATACTTGATAACCTGAAGAAACGTCTTGAATCCGTAAAAAGAAAATGGGTAGAAGAGCTAGCTGTCCTATGGGCATATAGAACGACCCCGAGAGGAACAACGGGAGAAACCCTGTTTTCATTAACATATGGAGCAGAGGCAGTCAGCCCCGTAGAAATTAGAAGCCCTGCCATCAGGTCTGAACTAAACGAACAACAAAATGAAGAACTCCTAAGAAACGGTCTCGATGAACTAGAAGGAAGACAAAAAGAAACCCTTATCAGAATGGCCCATTGCAATCAGAAAATGAAATTCTATTTCTAGAAGAAAGTAAGGAAACGGGAATTCCAAATAGGAGATCTGGTCCTTAGAAAAATCTTCCAAACAGAAGGAAAACTCGGGCCATCATGGGAGGGACCATATATCGTCAGCAAAATAGGAGGAAGCGACTATTACCACCTAAAAATGGGAGAATGAATGGAATTACAGAAATCATGGAACGTGATTCATCTGAAAAAAGATTTTGTATAAAGAATGTAAACAATCCATTATAGTGAGTCACTTTTTCCACAAGGGTTTTTCTCCATATAAAAATGATAATGCCAAATTTTCTTTCTTCAACTAAATTATCACTAAACGGAACTAAGGGCTTGAAAAGTCCTTGAGAGGGGTCGTTCATAAGAGCTACTCTCAGAAAATTCTAAGGGCCTGAAAAATCTTTGGGAGGGGCAATTCATAAGTCCTACTCTTAGAAGAAACTAAGGGCCTGAAAAGTCTTTGGCAATTTATAGTGAGACACTTTTTCCACAAGGGTTTTTCTCCATCTAAAAATGATAACGCCAAATTTTCTTTCTTCAACTGAATTATCACTAAACGGACTAAGGGCTTGAAAAGAATTTGGGAGGGGCCGTTCATAAAAGTTACTCTCAGAAAATTCTAAGGGCCTGAAAATCCTTGGGAGGGGCAATTCATAAGTCCTACTCTTAGAAGAAACTAAGGGCCTGGAAAGTCTTTGGGATGGGCAATTCATAAGTCCTACTTTCAAAAGAAAATTTAGGGGCATGAAGAGTCCTCGAGGGATATCCCATAAATCCTATTCTCAAAAGAGAAATAAGACTAAACGGAAGGAAGGACGGATCCATTATCTTGCAATAGGAAATGAAATTCCAAACAGATGGAAAGTACAAACGGCAAAAACAGGAAAGATATGTTATCGCCGTTAGGAAAGACAAGAAACACACATTGCTAAAAGTCTGCTTCATCAAAAAGAGAAACTAAAAATGAAGTACAAAAAAATAAAAACAACAACGGGCTAAGTTTCCCCTTCGCAAGTAGTTTCAGCAAGAACCTTTGAAGTAGCCCCAGGAGTCTCTGTTATGATAACCCAGAGAATAAGCCATCTTCTCAACCTTGTTGACAATGGCTTGGTACTGACCCTCGAGACCGGTTTCCCATCTCTTCACCTCAGCCAAAGTCACCTCGGTTGAGGACAATTTCATCTCTATCAGAGACAACTTAGCCTTATCCTCAGCCAAAGTCGCCTTGGTTGAGATCAGCTTCGCCTCTACCGCGGACAACTTCGTCTCAGCTTCAGCCAACTTCTTTTCAACTATTTCCTGATTTTCCTCGCTGGTTTCGGCTACCATCTCCACTTCCATCATAAATGCTTCCAACTTCACCCGTTCAACTACAGACGCGTTCAAGTCAACAGTCAAATGGATGTTAGCCTACGCAACTCAGCCTCAACCTCTTTTTGACGTACCCGTTCGGCGACGACCGCATCATATACCCGATTAATCTCCCGAACCTCATTCATGCAGCTCGCCAGCTAAAGCTCCATCACATGCAAATCCTCCTGAAGCCCATTATGATAAGTCACGGCCTACCAAAAATAGAAAAAAAATGTAGCTGAGTGATTAACCGAGCAGACGCAAACCAAAAGTGAAAAATAAATAAAATGGTTAAGAGTTTTTTACTTGCATTAAACCGTGACTAAGGCCAATGAGCTTATCCATAATAGACATCTATCGCAGTGCAGCTGCATCCACATCTGACTTGATCTACTTTGCCACGATGTGCGAAGGAAGGGGATCCTTGAGGAAGCTCATTGAAGCTCTAACGGGCGAGGCCGTCTAGAAGCACACCCACTTCCAAAGACTGTCATCCTCCGTAGGTGCACCCTGAGAACTAGTGGGAGGTGAAAACAAACTCTAAACAGGTGTGGGGGAAGAAGATGTAACGTCCTCTCGTCCCAGAACATCCTCATTTAAAGGGATTGAAGGGTCATTCGAGGTTGATGGCGGCACAGTAGATGGAAAGGGGGGAGGAATAAGAGCACTGACCTGTTTGGAATGCTGGTGGTCCTAGTTTTGCAGTGAATATTCCTCTCCTCCCTATCAACTATCCCAAACAGATTGCTTTTGAGACGCTTCAACATCCCTAGTTCGTAGTAAGCAAAACGGAAGACCGTGTCTTCTTCTTCATCTTCTTTCTACCCAACTTCCCACTGAGCCTCACTCTCTCTCTCTCTCTCTTCCCAGTCGAAGTCTTCTTCCTCCCATTCAGACTCTGAGGATTTGGAAGAACTGGTCTGGATTACCCGATGTAAATGAGAAATGGAGATTGCAACGGGGATAGCCCTAGGAAATTTTGTTGCAGAGGTTGAAGGGGCAACAGACTCGACGACCGGAGCGGGTACGACCGTGATTTTAACATCTCTTCTTGGATCAAGGAGATCTCTCCAGTCCCGTTCTAGACAACTGTAAGTGGCGCGAAGATGGGCTGCAACATCTTTCGAAACAAAGGGATTATTATTCAGTTAAAAATATGCACGAAGAAACAAGATACGTCAAATAAAAATAATGATATATAAATAAAAAAAAATAGGAAACAAAGGACTCAGGCCACTTACTGAACTCCCCCCAGAACTAGGGAATGATCCAGCGGCCGTCATCGCCCCAATTCCCGTCGATCCAGAGAGTCCCTTCATCCCAGCCTTTATCCCTGGATGGCAAATCAATGACTAATCCCCCTGTTTCTCAATGGCACGAGGGGCCAGGTAATAAGAAGTATCACGCCGCCGGACGGAGTATAGGACCAGATCTCATCCACTCCTATGGACAAATTGTTCCTCCTATTGAGGGCTTCTATACCTAAAAGAATTCTATATGTACTAGGAGTATACTGCAAAGAAGTAAGATGAAAGGTACTAAAAAATTAATGAAATAAAGGAGAAAAATGTAGTTTTAGCCCTAACGCTATGTACATGGGGGCTAAGGAAATCTGGTACAGAGGATTACAAGGAAAGGATTTGGGTATCCCATCCCTGAAACCACAAATAGAATCAGACGGGAAGGCATCTTTGATATGGGTGATAAAACGATCAAATTCTTTCTGATTCCTAACTAAGGGGACCGTAACCCAGAATGGTTTTTCTGCCATAACTAAACCAATAAGAAGAGAAGAAAACAGATGATGTGAAGAATAAGAGAGGAGATGAAGAACTTACGAAGTAAGGATTAAACGTGAAGGAGAAAACGTGGAAAATTAAGGCTCTATATGGGTAGCAGATGCAAGAACCTGATTCAAAGTGGTGAACGAAATTCAAAATAAATGAAGCTTTATGGCAGAAAAACAAGCATATAGAAGGATAGATGACGAATGGACACGTCCAATTTGTTTGAAAGACAAGCCAGTGGCGACATGATAGCTGGATAAAAGGAAAACCTAGCGGATCAGAAACGCACATGATGAAATAGCCGTAAAATGAAGCAAGGAATATGGAATGAAATAACGAAGCCCACGCGCACACGTGTCATTTTGGGGTAAAAAATTAAAAGCAATGGAGTTTCCAAGTAGCATGTCAGCAACCCCAGGAATGAGGCAATGATGGTACATTATCTCATTATTTAAATATATTTATAATCTTTCTTGCACAACACTTAATATTTTGCAGAATTAAAAAAAAACCTGAATTGATAAAAGTAGATTACGTATAACCCTTCTCCAAAAATGGGGCGTGTATTAAGAAGTATTCATTACACATCGATGAATATCGTTGAAGTGCGATGGGGGCAAATGAACAGGTGAAAAATACTTCATTGCCACGTGAAACAAACGAAACCCGCCCAAGACTTATGAGAAAAGTTGAGAAAGAAGAAACGGGAGGCCATCAAGTCCAAAACGGGAAACTGATGTCGCTAGAATGGGTGGCCATCGCCTTCAAAATGGGAGCAGACATCTTCAAAATGGGAGCAAACGTCTCTATAACGGGAGATCTTCGAGTCTAGAACGGGATCAGACAACTCGAGAATGGGAGATCATTGCATCTAGAATGGGAACCGCCATCTCGAGGATAAGAAACCATTACTTCCTGGGTAGGACAGGACATCAGAGCGAAAAAGAGGATTCAGATTGACAACCAATTGGTCGTGATTGCTTAGGTAAGATGCATCACTCGGACAAGATAGATTGGTAAAGTCACAAAGTGGCTTTGACTAATTGGCTCGAAACCATAGGGAACTGCCATGTGGTAGCAGTTGATAGGGCGACTGAGCGTGACAGTTGAAAGATAAAAAGAAAGGAGATCCCACGAATGGGCGTGATCCAAGACGTGACCTCATCTGATGCTTTGGTTACTATTTGACTATTTTTAGTTAAACTCATGTAATGAGAGGTCTATATAAAGAAAATCTACTCAATGAAAAAGAAGACTGGGAGCTTTAGAGAATTTTGGAAATTATCAAGCCTTTCTTTACATTTCACAAACAATAATACAAGTTCGAACGATATTAACATATTTTCCCTGATTTTTCTCAAAGTCTAAAAAAAATCCTTTACAGAGATCTGTCTGGTCAGGGCTTGTCGAAGCACAATACCTGGTGCCTCTAAGGCTTCAGTGAACCATGACTATTTGATGATTGAAGATTCAACATATTGCAACTCTCTACGTCTATAGCTTTAGTGAAACAAGTTGTGGTTGGCAGCTTCACCAAACTCCACTGCAGCAACAAATATGAGATTCTATAGAAGGCAGAAAACCCTGTAAAAAAATAATCCACATAGTTCTCACGGCCCTTGTGGTAGCCGATCTTTTAGAAAGTTCACATTTTTCGTAAGGGTCGCGACCAACGCTATGATTTTTCACTTTTAATAGGGTTTTGCAATTCCTATATAACGTTGTTTAATAGAGTTTTTTTCTTCTATCGAATATGTTTAACAAGTGTTTTTAACCCTCATAAAATTAAATGTGAACCTTTCCTAAATGTGAACCTTTTACAAATGTTATTTTTTATAGTTAATTCTGTGAATTATACTTAAAAAATTACATTGAAATAAATAGTTAGAGGAAACAATGTGTACCTACAGTTCATAAATGTGAACCTTTCCTAAATTACTTTTAATGACATTTTACAAATGTTATTTTTTATAGTTAATTCACATGTACCTGATTTACATACATATTTAACACATTAAAAATTATATACAACATCAATGAAATTCTTAATAACATTATTATATTATTTCAGTTCCATAAAAATACAATACGAAACTAAAAAATATCTAAAAGTATTATCACTAAGTCTAATCATCAGCATATCATCATCATTTGTTCTAAAAATTTAAAAGCATCTAAGTGCTTCATAAAATACTACAAAATAATAGATTCAAATATGTTCTAAAAATCTAAAAGCATCTTCAAACTTTGGACGTCCATGTTCAATAGCCTCAAGTCATTATAGGTCTTGTATTTTAAAGAGAACTAAGTCACCAACGTTGAATTTAATAGTAGATTTCAAGAGGTACTCCAGGTTTGGAGTGGCATTGTTGATAATAGGTTCTAATTTGTGTTCATGAACTAAATAGACAGATTAATTCAACTTTTTAAAAGTGATCTAAGTAGACAAAGATCAAAAAGTCTTTTACTGACTCTACATGATAACCAAACGTAACTCCATCAAAAACCTTAAAAATAATGCTATTACAAGGATATACTTGTAGTAAAACCTTAATAACAATGTAATATCTTACCTTGGTAAATCTAATAAAACTAGAAGAGGCTGCCCCGTGTAGTATCTCAACACTCGGAACGCAAAACCTACAATTCTGTGAATTATACTTAAAAAATTACATTGAAATAAATAGTTAGAGGAAACAATGTGTACCTACAATCACATCACTTATAATATCTTCCCTAACTGGTTAGCAGTGGTTGGACTAAAGCGCAGTGACTGGACTAAAGTGCAGTGACTGGACTAAAGCGCATAAGCAAACTATGACAATTATTTTTTAGTACACCAAGGGTAGAGTCCTAAAGAAAATGGTGATGTATCTATAAAGGGTGTAATGATTTTTGGGATCCTAGAAAGCAACATGCAGAAATGGCAGTGTAACAAGCTCGTACATCAATTTTTCCTGCATCATGCATCCTGAGATAACCGATGGTATCAATTATCATCAAGAAGACTTCAAAAGTAGAAGAAAAAAACTAGAACTTTTTCTTTAAATTCTGAAATCCAAATATAACCTAAAAGAGAAAAGAGACCCCAAAATGCTTGCAACAAACTTTGTAGAAATTATACCATCCTAATCATAATGGATAAAAAGCTTGGCCATTGGAGCTGACGATCAACAAGGAATGAAGCCGGTTCATATATTGAGTAAAATAGTAAAAGCATTGATCAAACGAATTAATTCATTCAAGATGTAAAATATGTATAGGGATAATCTATTTGATCTTCACAGGAAATAGAAATTTAAGCAGAGATGGGCAAAGAAATTTAAGAAAGAAGTAAAGAATGGCTGACATAAGCCAGAAAAATTACAAGAAAGCTCAGCTTGGACAAGGACAACTACCTGTAATTGTAGTCCTTTCTTTTCTATTCTCTCAGTCTACTAATGTGTTTTATAGACAATGCAACACAAGTAGTCATTCTGCTTGTAACATCACGTACGCAGAAAAAATGAAAAAACAATATAGAAACTTGTCCTACCAATCTATTTAACTCCCCTCTCTTCAATTGTTATGTTCAAAAGACAAAATTCATAGAGAACAAGCACTACTTTTGGAACGAGCTTGGTTCTTTCACAAACAAAAGAATCAACATTTTTTGTCAAAAATGGAATTGAAGAATGAAAAACGTAGCCAAACCAAGCCCTAAAAGTTCAACTTTATTCCCTTACAAAAAAACATAAATCCTCATCTCCTCACAAATAATCAAACTAGCAGCAGAAACAACACAGTAAAGAAATAAATAGAGAATTAAGGCTAGCATTCCCAAAGTATGAGGTAAAGTACATAAAAAAATTCAAACTCACTTTCTTTGAAAAATGGGTTTTCAGCACAACTATTAAATATTCAACACGACTTAGTCACCATAACCATTGAAATTAGATTGGGAGTGAAATAGAAAAAAAATTACTCAGTCACCATCACCATCATTGCTGAAATTAGATTCAGTATTCACAACACAAGCATTTCTTCCATAGAAATTAGAAAAAAATCAGATTAAAACTCATTGAGAAATATAGGGGATGAACTCTAGCCTTATTTTTTACAGACAACTAGTGCAAGCTCGATTAAGAGTGGTTCACCTCATGACCAAGCACGATAGAGCTTAGGGCTGAGCTCACATGGGCCGAGTCGCCTGTAGAGTCGTCATCAAGAGAGAGAGAAAGAGAGAGTCGTCACTTGTAGAGAGAGAGTGTGCGAGTGTGAGCTAAGAGAGAGTGTGTGTGAGATGAGAGAGAGAGAATACCTTCAATTTCTTCCCAAGGTTATCAGCATATGTTGTCGTCTCTATCATAAAGGATTAATAGAACAAAGCTCAGCAAAACTCAGTACCCAAACACGATAAACTGATTACCAGTATTGATGAAGGTCTAATTCGAACCCAAAACTTACTGATTACAAAGAACCTATACAATATATCAGGAGTTTTCCTTACAAAACTTACTCCATGCTCAGAAATCAGGGACCTTAATCGACTTAGAAAAACTCAAAAATTACAAAATCAGATAAATATCACTAAAATCAGAGAGGAATTTGAGAATGAAACTCTTACCTCTGGTTCTAAGTTGCAAATCGAAGTAGCAGAGAGCTAGCAGACAGAGCTGAGAGAGTGAGAGCTGCGAGGGAGAGCTTGCTGCCGTGAGAGAAATCTGCGACGAAGCTGAAAGAGAGAGCTGGAGAGTGCTTCACGAGAGAGAGCTAAGAGAGAACAATTCTCGAGAGTGAGCTATTGTGAGCTTCGAGTGAGCTCGTTGGTGAGATCGGGAGAGAGAAAGAGCTATTGTACTTAGAGACGCGGGTTGGGAGAAGTTTTCATTTGGTGACAACGGTGAAAGAGAGACGTGAAAGAACCCTAGTTCATTGTTTCATTTTTTGAGAGAGATCGAGGGAGAAGCTAATCAAGAGAGAGAGGGGGGGGAGGGAGAGAGGGCAGCTAAAACAGTGCCTTTTTCGTTTAAAATGTAGTCGCGCTTTTCATTTTCTAAGTCCCGCTTTTTTTTTTTTTCAATTTAACCAGATTTTTCTAAAGGGTTCATGTAAAGTGTAAACTCTTCTTTTACTTTTTTTATAAGAGAATGCAACGAACCCTATAGTCAAAACTGTTGAATCTCATATTTATTGTAGTGCCCTGATGTTGTTCTTGGTACTCACCAATGTCAGGGCTTTGAATGGATTGGAGAGGCTAGGATTCAATCGTCGGGGGAGTAGAGAAGGTAGGGCTCAATCGAGAGGGTGTGGAGAGGCTGATAGGCTATGGCTTAAGGTTTTTACCTAAACTAGACCCCTAGGAAAGTACAATGGCCAACCTAGAGCAATCCCTAATATTCATTTTTCAAAACCTCATGCCCACCACCAATATTGTAGATTTCAATATGACTTTAAGATTACGTCAAGATCATCTTAAAATAATCTTGTAGACTTCAATATGGCTTCAAGATTATCTTGAAGCCAACTGGTAAATTTCAATAGAGCTTCAAGATCATCTTGAAACCATCTTGAAGAAATCTTTAAGATTTCAAGATTGATTTTGAAGACTTTATCTTCAAGATACTGCTTGTTAAGTTCTTTATCAACAACATTTTCGTAGTAAAACTCCGTAACAAAAAAAAACCCAAAAGAACTTCTAATGAAACTCAATAACCAACAAAAAAACTCCATACCTTTTAGTTTGCAAGCCGTTCTTGAGAATGAAGAAGTTGAAAGTTTCTCTTGCAGGGAGTAAAAATCTTGAAAATGAAACAAAATGGAAAGTAAAGTTTTTTTGAAGAAGATCGTGTGAGAATGGACTGCCGATGAAAGAAAATACAATATATTTGGATGACGTCCTAAAAAAGCCATTGATGTTGAGTGTTGAAGTAGAAAAAGTTGACATTTGATTGGATGGTTGTGTAAGAAGGGTAAGAGGGGGAAGTATTTTTTACGGTTGGTGAAAAGTTAGTTGGATGGCGGGCTTGAGGTCTAGATGAGTGAAAAACAGAGACTGTGTCTAGTTTATGCATTTTACTTTTGTAGAGGTCTAGTTTAGGCAAAAACCCCTAGGGCTTAATTAGATGTGGGAGTATAGAGAAGAAAATAAAAGGTTTTGATATTTGTTCTTGTGATTTAAGGAACAATGCCGTTATACTAGAATATAACGGCGGTTTCAAAATCGCCAGAAAAAATTGACCGCCAAATTTTTTTCACGACGATTGCTCCAATTGCCATTAAAAAATCGCCGCTATTGACTGATTTTCATGTAGTGATAATTTATGAGGTTCGAACTTAAATCACATAAATTTAGTTGTGTATTCATGACTTGAGGCCAATGTTACTGAGGCTTGAGCTTTGAACAAAATTTATAATGTTATATAATTGGGTTCAGGGCTGGCCCATGCCTAAGTTGCCTTAGGCTTGGGTCTAGGGTTTCCAAATTTGGAGTGCCCCATTTAGACATAAATAGGATTTTCATCAGAAACAAGTCAATTCAAATAATAAATGTCAAAAATGACCCACATATAAATTATCATAAAAATAGCCACTAAATATTTAAGCTCGCTCAATGAGCTGCCACTCAGCCTGAACTCCCTCGTCCCCTCTCCAACTTCCTACCTCCTAACCCACTCCACTCAGTCCACTCTCCACTCTTCCCTCACGCTCATTTCACCCAGCCCACTCCCCTCACCCCATATCACCAATCCATTCACATTCCCATTTATCCCATTTTCTCTAATAAATTTAGTAGTTAATGAAATAACTTATTATTTTAGTTAATTAAATTAACCAATTAATTAGCTTAATAAATCAGTTAATATTTTAGCTAATTATCAGATCTAGGTACGTACCCACCACACTTACCACTATCGTCTCACATAATAATATCAAAATAACTATGAATTGAAGAACATGTGTGGTATCTCTCTCTGTCTGAAATTATGAGTATGTTTGTATAAATTTTATGTTAATACAATTTAAGATATTAATAAACGATCATGTAATTATATTTATTACAGAATATATTATATTACATATAATAAATAATGAAAAGTATCATCTAATATTCCTATTAACACAAAATATAACTAATGTGAAATATACTAATTAAATACATATCATAAATATACTAAAGATACATCATATATGCTTTAAAATTCATAGATTTTATAATAAAATAAAATGTCAATATAATATATATTGTATTTATAATATATATATATATATATAGTATATATCATGTATATTATCTACTCGCGGTCACTTTTTTTGCCGATGTTTTTTGTTTAATGTCAATTTTTTTTCAGGAAGCACGCATGTAGCTAGTTTTGATATTTTTCATACTTAAAGATTAGTTTTTTATGATTATTTTTCAAAAATAGCTTAGTTATGATAAATACTAAAAAAGTATACATACTATATTTCATTCTCTGCTTTCTTTCCATCTCTTCAGGTCCATTTAAAAAAAACACATGTACTCTTTTCAACTCACTTTCATCTCTTGGGTTCATTTGAAAAAAAAAACTTAGATACGTCTTCAGATTAAAACTTGAGTATGATATTCCTATATTTTCGCCAAGGCCCCATATTGGGTTGACCCGCCCCTGATTGGCTTAAGACATGAATATATTAAACAATTAATTTTGGATGGTGTAGTTACTATTATATATGTAAGATCAAGTAAAAACTCGGTTGATCCTTTCACAAAAGGACTTTCCATTGATTTGATAAGAATCACATCAAGCAAAATGAGTTTAAAATCTCATAATGAATTAAGTCACTTGTAATACAAATCCTACCTTATACTAGAATAATTGGTCTAGGTTTAACGAGTAATAATATGTTACCGATAGTGAATGGATTAGCAATTAAAATTTTACACGATATTGAGGTTAATTATTATGTGTCCAAAGTAACGTGGACTTACTAGAACTTCACTTACAGGAACATAAAAGTAGTGCCCCTTCTGACAAAGTATAAAGATCGACTATTGTTAATCTTCATTAATGCCATGAGCAGCACATGTCCAGTGCTAGAATATACAAAACATGAACTACTCACTAACATTGGGACGATATTATGTCTCATTTTCAGTACTACTTTCAGAATTATGTATAATAACATCAATATTTATTTTTCTTATTCATTATTACAATTTATGTGGGGGATTGTTATAGTTAGATTGAATAGTGAACTGGTTTATGAAGAAAGACTTCCATCTATAAGGAAGTCTTGTCCAACATTGGAAAGTTAGAAAACTTCTCACTAATTTATAACTTTTACCACAAACCAATGTATCACTTTGAAAAGAAAGAGATTTTAGAATTCAAAGCCTCACAATGCATACATGCTCGACACATCGTGACACATCGTTGGTGCTTTAGTGGCGCACTTGGCACTTGGCACTTAGCGTGACAAAAAACCGAGCTAATACACAATCTTTTTTAGTTTGATTATCTGACAGATTATGGGTGGTTAATTATAGGTAGTTATTGGAGGTTTTCTGATAGTTAGTTTAAGTTAATTAACTTGAACGAATAAATTATTTCATCGAGAAATTAACTAACTTGACGGTGCTGAATGCTTCATTGCAACCAAATTATGTCTGTAAAAGCCTACATGTATTCATTCCAAAGGTTAAGAAAATTAGCTGAGTTTGACGATTGAAAATTGAACTTTTGCATCTTCTTGGAAGCGATTTGCTATTATCCTTGAGCAAAATTGTTTTTGGATGAAAATCCAAAATTAAGGTAGGTGCCACTTTTTGTAAACTAAAAACTCACTTGTAAACTAAAAATTCACTTGAAATATTTAACTTTTGTATTCCTCTAAGTTGTGTTTTCCAATGAACTCAACAATGCCTTTATATAGACTCTACTCTTGCCAAAAAAACTGAAAAATAATTAAACCTATCACCCATTGGCCTTTCATCTACAAAGACTCTTGACCTTTTATGTTTCCACTAACTTCTAAATTGTAACTTCTAAATGAAAAAAACCCACTAAAATTTAACATTTAATGTTTATTCAACAAAACTCCCCCATAAACTTAAATGCTTCTACCATCCGTCATGCCAATCATTTTCTTGCATTTGTCGAGAAGTACTTTCGGTAGAGGTTTTGTGAAGATATCCGCAACTTGATCCTGACTTGCCACATGCACCAATTCCACACATCCTTCCTTCACATGATTTCGGATAAAGTGAAAATGAACGTCAATGTGTTTGCTTCTTTCATGGTTCACTGGATTCTTTGCCAACTCAATTGCTGATTTGTTGTCAACTTGAATCACGGTTGCAGCTAGTTGCTTTAGCTCCATCTTGCTCAACAAATTTCTAAGCCATATCGCATGACATACACACCAAGATGCTGCCACATATTCAGCTTCACACGTCGAGAGTGTCACGATCGGTTGCTTCTTTGAAAGCCAAGTAAATGCAGTATCTCCCATAAAGAACACATATCCCGATGTATTTTTCTGATCGTCTATGTCTCCGCACCAATCGATGTCGGAATAGCCAACCAACTTGTAATCTTCTGCTTTCGAGTAGAACAACCCAAGTGACGCCGTTCCTTGGATGTACCATAGGATTCGCTTCACCGCCTTCCAATGTGAATAAACCGGCTCCTCCATGAACCGACTTATAATACCGACACTTAATGAAAGATCCGGCCTTGTGCATGTGAGATAGCGAAGGCTTCCTACCAAACTGTGGTATCTACTTGCATCGACACGTTCTCCTTCATCGAACTTCGAGAGTTTTGCACCTGGTTCCATTGGTGTTGATACCGGGTTGCAATTTGCCATCTTGTACTTCTTCAAAATCTCTTTTGCGTATGTCTCCTGTGATACAAAAATACCTGTCTCTACTTGTCTAACCTCCAAACCAAGGAAAAACTCCATCAAGCCCAAATGTGTCATCTCAAATTCCCGTGTCATTGTACCCTTAAACTCTTCTATCATCTCATCATTGTTTCCCATAAAAATGAGGTCATCGACATAAAGAGCAAAAAATAACACGTTACCTCCATTCTTCTTTGCGTAAAGGGCATGCTCGTAGGGACATTGCTTGAACCCGTTCTCCTTGAAATATGTATCGATACGTGTATTCCATGCTCGCGGTGCTTGCTTCAACCTATAAAGCGCCTTCTTCAATTTTAGCACCTTCTTCTATTCTCTGATTTTCATGAACTCGAGTGGTTGTTAGATGTAGACATCTTCTTCGAGCACACCATTCAAGAATGCCAACTTGACATCCATTTGAAATATTTTCCATTTGAATTGAGCAGCTTGTGAAATGAGTAATCAGATTGTATCCATTCTTGCAACAGGAGCAAACACCTCGTCATAGTCGATTCCTATCTTTTGCTTGTATCCCTTCGCAACAAGTCTCGCCTTGTACCGTTCTATCTCACCTTGAGCATTCATCTTTTTCTTGAACACCCACTTCATACCAATAGGATGACTGCCTTTCGACAATTCTGCTAGCTCCCATGTGTTGTTGCAGTCAATCGCCTTAATCTCCTCGTTCATGGTAGTTTGCTACTTCTTGTCTCGCACCGCCTCTTCAAAGCTGATATTTTCAGCATCTTCCAAAAGACATACAAGGTGTACCTCATTTGTCGCATCATACAAATCTTGCAAACTTCGCATTTTTGGTTGTTGTGGTTCATCTTCATCATCGGTAGTTTCAGAGTTTGTTGGTATACTTGTTGGTGCAATGACTAATGATTCTCCAACGTTGATGATAACCTCAGTCGAATTGTTCCAGTCCCACTCGCTTGCTTCATTTACTCGCACATCACGACTCACCATCACCTTTTTGCTTATCGGGTCGAGTAGCTTGTACCCTTTTGTCTTCTCATCATACCCAATAAAAATATACCTTTTGCTTTTGTCTTCGAGCTTCATTCTTCGTTGATCCGGTACGTGTGCATAAACCACACTACCGAATACTTTGAGATGAGAAATTGTCGGCTTTTGTCCGCTCCATGCCCCTTGTGGTGTTTGATCATCTAACTTCACATGTGGACATCGATTTTGTACATAGATGGAACATTGCACGGCTTCTGCCCAGAATTCCTTTAGCATCTTCTTGCTCTTGAGCATTGATCGAACCATGTCGAGAATAGTCCAATTCTTCCTCTCGGCCACACCGTTTTGTTGAGGAGAGTATGGTGCGGTTAGAAAACTCCTTATGCCTTGCTCTTCGCAATACTCCATGAAAGCTGTCGAAGTATACTCGCCACCTCTATCGGATCGTACGGCTTTGATGTGTCTACCAGCTGCCTTCTCCACCATCACTTTGAACTTTTTGAACACCTCGAATGCCTCGGATTTTTCTTTCAGGAAATAAACCCAAGTTTTTCGTGAGAAATCATCGATAAAGGTAATGAAGTACATTTTACCACTGAAAGATTCAGGGGCGATTGGGCCACATATGTCGGTATGAATCAACTCGAGAGTATGTTTAGCTTGATATTCTGCCTTCTTTTGAAACGAGGTTCTCGCTCGCTTGCCAAGCACACATTCTTCACAAAATTTGCCCTCAAAGTCCATGTCCGGCAGCCCGTGCATCATGTTCTTCTTTGCTAACTCTTTTAGACCACCTTGATGTAGGTGACCAAAGCGGAGATGCCACAGAGACGTCTTGTCTTCTACGTTGACTCACAAACACTTTTCTCGCACGCTTCTCAAATTCAGTTCGTACATCCGATTTCTTCCCATCTCGACTAGAGCAACCAGACGCCATTGCTTGTCCTTCAAGTGTAGTACTCGGTCTTTTAAAAGTATCGAGTAACCTTTCTCCGTGAGTTGCCCCATACTCAAAATGTTGGTCTTGAGGTCTGGTACGTAATAAACATCTTGGATTGACCCTATTAAGCCATCCTTTTGTAAGTAATAACCGTACTTCGGCCTTTGATCTCCACCTTTGATGCATCTCCAAATGACACATGACCATCTTCAATCTTTTGTATCTCTTTGAATAGGTACTCGTGACCGCACATATGGTTGCTTGCCCCCGAGTTGAGGTACCACAGAGTGTCATTGTTGATGTTGACTTCATTTTGAGCCATCAAGCTAAGGCCCTCATTTTTGTCTTCCAAGACTAGGTTGGTTGTTTCTTCCACCTTTTTATCGGCTCAACAATCTTTTGCAAAATGCCCCACGTTACCACAATTATAACATTTGTCGGAGTTTCAATCCATAGTGACCATACTTGTAACACTTGTAGCACTCGATGTTGGAATACTTTGACCGGCCGCATCTTCCTCGACCGCGTCCTCTTCCACTCCAATTTGATTGGCTCGACTGTCCCTTCTCCTTATAGTACCTCTCATGACTGCTGCCTTGACCACCGCGACCATTTTCACTACTTCCACAGCCACGCCCTCTACCTCAGAAATTTTGAGAATAGAATACCTTTTCGTCTTTGATTGACGCCTTGGTTTGAAGTGCTTGCTCGAGTGTCTCCTCCTTTTTTTTNTATTTCTTTTTCGATTCATCCCTGGAGTTGAATACCTCATTCAAGAATGGTTTTTGATCCAATCCGTAGGAATCAATAGAAAAGGCAAATCCCTTATGATACACCAGATCCGGCTCGGTTATTGATAGAGTGAATAGATCTGCCATTTCTTGAAATCTCTCTTCTGATTCAAAATCGTGGTGTAACGTGTATCCCCTCCTGTTCCGGTCATGGAATAGATGAAATAAATAAAAAAATGGATTTTTGTTCAAGAATGAAATCTTATTGGAACTGTCCATATCCAGTTCATCCTTCGGAACCATATCACATCCCGGATCTGATGAAATAGGATGAATTGAGACGGTCTTTTGTAAATACGTAATTATCTTGAATATATTAACTATTTCTTTCTTTTCCGATCGCCTGGAAGGGACAAAAGAAACATCTTCTTCTTTCTTCAACAATTTCTGATCTCTAGTGGACCTCTCAATAGGATTCGAACCCAGATGAAGTTCTGACCATCTGTCAGAGAAAAAAGAACGAATGGATCTTGTAGGATTCCCAAGAAATTCTTCGATTTCTTCCGGAAGCAGATGATTATTCATCTGCTTCTCACGTTCCGTGAATAGCCGGGACATTGAGGAATATCCAGAAAAGCATTTAGGGAATCGGTCTGATTCTATCTCTGTTCGTTCCGTTTGAAGAAAGGAAGGATCCCAAAGAATCGATCTTTCTTTTAGTTGTTGAATCTCTCTTTGATTGATCAATGTGTGATATTCCGAATCCTCATTACTAATGGAATCGAAATGATCTCTGGATTGATCAGAAGATCCTTTCAATTGGCTAGAATCCGTTACTTGAACGAAACTAGATCTTGTGGAATCATATTGAATATTTGACAATACATTCCGTACCTTGCTAAAAAACCGATCCTTGTTTACCAACCACACATTGTCTAACCAAATCCAATTCTCTCTCGATATGTTCCTCAAAAAATCCGATTCGTGCGGATTCTTCCCCCAACTAAAGAAGAGATCTTGGCGGAATTGCCACATATGAAATTGAGCACAATTTTGCAAAGAAATAGCCCACTTGTTTCTCGAGAAGAGATGGGAAACATGCTCAATATCATTTGATTGAATAGTTGACCCAGCTGCTTGTTGTTTGAAGAAGCCCTCCACTTCAATTGGTATTTTTTCACGAAAAGCAAACATGAGATAACAAATCCAGTCTTTCACTAAGATTTCGAATAGCTGTCCCGAATTCAAGTTGATTATGTTTCGCCTCTTCCTCGGAGAAAGACGATCAAACAATTCCCAATCATGGTCCTTGCGGATCTGATCATCCATATAATATACAAAAAGAAACTCCAGATATTTGATATCTTTCTCTTTGAATGAGATCTCAATTCCAGCGACGGTTTCATTAGATATCTTACAACTGGAATCCCTCTTTTTTCCGATCCAGTTCCTCCACCACCGCGAACCCCAGTTAGATTCAGGCATGATACACTTTTTAGTTATTGGGAGAACCCAAGTACTCTCTTTCGGATCCAGGAAACAGCTCTCAGAGATCTTTTTTCCTTTTGGAAGATACAGGAGCGAAACAATCAACCTATTGATATTGGAAGAGCCAAAAGATTCTTCCAATGTCTCATTTCTGGGTCCAATGAAATTCATAGGTATAGGAAGAAACCCTGTCAAATAGAGATTTTTTCTTTCGACCATCTTTCGATTGTTAATACGATATATAAGGACCGCTACTACAAATAGTACTACACCCTTGATCGTGAAATATCGATTGCTTGTTGAACCCTGTGAATTGCGTGAAAGTAGGATACTCCAAATTCGGGAGTCTAAGAGTTTTATAAAACGTTCTTGATGGAAAAAAATGTGAATGAAAGATCCCACTGAATTGAATTGGGTCCATGAATCTAAGAAATAGTGAGAATTCTTGATCTCTCTCAATATCTCTCTCAATTCGAAAATCCAGGATTTGAATTGATGTCCTTTCATTGAGTCCTCCTAAATTGCATTGATTTATCCTAAAGATTTCATTTCAATTGGAATTTGGTTATTCACCATGTACGAGGATCCCCGCTAAGCATCCATGGCTGAATGGTTAAAGCGCCCAACTCATAATTGGCGAATTCGTAGGTTCAATTCCTACTGGATGCACGCCAATGGGACCCTCCAATAAGTCTATTGGAATTGGCTCTGTATCAATGGAATCTCATCATCCATACATAACGAATTGGTGTGGTATATTCATATCATAACATATGAAGACCCCATCATCTCCACCCTGTAGGAACTACGAGATCACCCCAAGGACGCCTTCGGTATCCAGGGGTCGCGCAGTATTTACAGACAAAAGTATTCGGTTATTGGGGGAAAATCAATATACTTCTAATGTCGAATCAGGATCCACTAGGACAGAAATAAAGCATTGGGTCGAACTCTTCTTTGGTGTCAAGGTAATAACTTCTAAGTGAAAAAACCCACTAAAATATAACATTTAATGTTTATTCAACACTTATCATTGGTATAATGTGTCATTAATCATTTATGATCATACTTTTGATATTCATAGAGATTCGAGTAAGCTGTTTAGTTATGTAGATGGAATGTGTTAAACATTGCTAGCATCCATTAGTCTAGGCTTACTACATTAAATTTTAAGTAATTAAAAACCGATCAAGTTGTAGAATAAATTTTCTTTGACTAAATTATGTGTCAATTATTCATTGACCAATTGATAAAGTGATCATAAGTGTTCAAATGTCAACTACCATATTACTTAATCAGCTAAAACTTGATCGTATAAAATTTGATCACTCTAAAATTATTCTTTAATTTTTCTAGTAACACCAGTGTGTATATTCTTGCTTTCGTAGACCGACGGTCGAGACCTCACGATTAAATTGTCGAAGTTAGTGTTCCTTTCAGGTTGTGATTTGATTTTGATTAGTTGTTTATGAGTGCATGCAGCATGCTTGTGAAGGTATATTAACCCAAAATAATTTTTATTTGGGATCTTCCTTTGGGAATTCATGGTGTGGTACCTGCCAGCATGTAATGTATGTCAAGCTTTCACAGTTTCGTTCATTTCTTTCCAAAATCCAAACATCATCCAAACATCTCGAGCATCCATGCTCACCTCTTTAGAAAACCCGCAAACGTTGCACTGGGAGAACATGCCAATGCCGCAAAAGAACCCTTCAAATTGGCGCATCAAGTTATGGTTGCAAATTCTCTGTACCGAATATGCCAACTCTTCCGTCAAACCACCAAAATAGATATAAAAACGTAGGTGGGAAGAGGCTAAACCTCTAGGAGTCATGAATTTCGATCTCTTACGTGCTTATCTTACTAACTTGCCAGTACATGAAATAACAATTAATCTGAATCAATTCATGAAGTATACTACATTGGTTGGTGACAGATATTTCTGGTCCAAGAGCCTCACCCTTCATTAAGAATAATTATCTTGGAGTTGTAAAACATTGAAAGCTTATGCCTCAGTACAAATCCTGTCCATAAATCTAGTAATCACTTTCCTTCCTTGTGAACTTACAGAAATCTAGTATTCAGTTTTATCCTTAATAGAATGCAGTACTAACTACGTCTGGATAAATTCATATAAATCACAGACTCGCATTAATTTGAGCCTTCCAAAGCATTCAAGCCAATTATTGAAATCACCTTCATGCAAAGAAAAATTAGTTCGATACTTGTAATTCATCAAATTAGCAATGCTACTCTATACACAATGTACATGAGGGTTGACGACCTCAACATTGATTTTTCGTGAAGCGCAAATCTTATGGCGTATCAGGAGTGTCTCCCCCAAGGATGCACCATGCAGTGTCGCCGCTAAGGTGCACCCCATGAGGTGCCGCCACTGAGGTAGCACTCATGGGTGCCGCCCCTAAGGTACCCATGGGGTGTCATCCCCATTGCAGCACCATGGGGTGTTACCGCCATGGTAACATCCTTGGATTTCACCCCATGGGTATACCATGGAGATGCCTGGATCACCCTTTGTAATGTAACTCGAAGACAACAATGACGTACTTCGGACAAGATGTATCGCTATGCTATTACAAGTGACAAAGACTTGGGTGGACGTATGGTTGCATGAGAACGCTTGGAAAGTTGTGTGCTTGTAGGATTAGGAGCAAGGCTACGTTATATTGGAGAGGACATGCCTCTTCCAATATGACCACTATGAACATTGAGGGTGTGCTACCCTCCCACCTTTGGGGAGGGGGTTTGGTCTTGAGAGCTCCCTTTGAAAGGAGGCTTTGGGTGAATACAGTCATTGAGCCCCATCGGTTAGGCGTATTCCTCCTAGATCATGGTTACTCCACAAAGACCCGCGTGGTGTCATCCTATTATCCACCTCAGCATGATTAATTAGTTGAGGTGACGCGCTTGCATAGGTAAGCTTGCTAACCAAGGGATTAGTTGCAATGGTCCCCCCTCCTTTTTATCACCTATAAAAGGAGGGCCTCTCCTTTATTTAAGGGGATGAAAATTAACCAGCCAACAAAACTACTTGTTAAAAATAACATCTTATTGTTGCATCGAAACAGATAAATGTTGACTAATCTGACTAACATTGAACTTGGTAAAATGAAATGGTTGAATAATTGAAAAATGAGACATTGGGGCCAAAAAAGGAAATTGAAAAAAATCTAGAGGGAGAGTCCCGCTTCTAGAGAGAGAAAGTATTTTTTTCACCAACCCTTGAGTGCTTGGAGTGCTCCTCCTTCATCTCCCGGCGTTCTCAGGCGTTGTTCTGGTCACTTGCTAAGGATTAGACCACTCTCACACTAACCCACATGACACCTTACATCTACATTTGGTGACTCCACTGGGGAGTGGTTTATCACTCTAGCAAAGGACCACCATGGTCTGACGTGCAAAGGGAAGAGCAACTTTATCACACATGGAGGGAGATGGACCCATACTCAATGATGAACGTGGACAAGAGAAGGAGAACACCTCTCGTGAGTTACCACCAAGTGAACCTACACAAACGCAAGAGCAAGTCGAAGCCATCCGGGAGCTCCAAGCTTCTAACGCTGAGATGAGAAGAGTCATTGATACACTAAACGCATACATCAACAGCACTCCACCATGGGCGTGCAACCAGCCTCCATCATGGGAGTGCGACCAGCCTCCATCACGGGATTGCAACTAACCTCTTTCATAGGTGCGCAACTGACCTCTCTCATGGGCGTCCAACCATCCTCCGTTGTAGGCGTTCAATCATAAGCATCCACCCAAAACCATGTTCAACCGAAGGTTCAAGCCAACACTCAGACCGTCACACAAGCAAATGCCACACTAACACTTTCCACATTTATCATCGGTGGCCTTCCTACACCCATTTACCATGGTCGATGCCCCACCTCTAGATAACATCACTACCCGACTACTACAATGGCACAGACCAACCTTACCTCAAGCGCGAACTACATCCTTGTTGGGAGTATTCATTTCATTACCCATGAAGCCCTTCAAAATGTACTTCAAGAAGAGAGAGTAAGAGTGTCTCTGAATGAGTCCGTTATCAACTTTAGAACACCATATCCGGCTGACATAGCCTTGAGACCATACCCGACAGACTATATTCCCCCAAAGTTTGAAAGTACAATGGTAGAAATGGGTGTGCCAAATATCATGTGATACTTTTCATTGATGACATGGGACCCTATACGATGAGTTCATGCATTTCAAGGAATTCTCCAAGTCCTTGACGAAGCGAGCCTACACTTGGTATGCGAGCTTGGCACCTGAGTCAATCTTGACATGGACGCAAATGGTGTCAACCTTTTTGGAAACGTTATTTGTCATAGAGGAGAAGACCAGCATACTAGATCTAGAAATACAAAAGATCATTGACAACCTGGTGTCATATGTTCAACGGTTCAAGGAGAAGGCCATAGATTGCCAAGAGGATTGCAAAGAGGAAGCTCTTGTGAAGATGTGCATTGGAGGGATGTTGGACAATTACAAGGTTTATCTTAAGAATTTGGGGATTGTCACCTTCGCTCGCTTGATAAAGGCCTCTAAGAGAACAAGTGCTTCGGTACGTAGGCCATGACAACCCAAGAGAGGTGACTATCCTGACCGCCCTTGGAGGCCCACCACATCACGCTACCATCCTCAAGTGGTGGCTGCACAACCACAAAGGCGCGACCGTAAGAGAGGTAGAGATGAGATGAATGACCCACTACCTTTACCTTGCACCATGGGAAATGTGGGAGTACTAGTGGAAGTATGGATAAAGGATAAAGAGATCACTTTGCCTTGGGTCACCCTGCTATCTACAAGGGAGGAAAAGAGTTCCCTAAACTTTTACCGATATCATCACATTACATCACACCCTACCCAAGAGTGTAAGTTTTTAAGGAGGTTCTTTGATGATAAGTAGAAGAAGGGCGAGATCACTACAGAAGATGTCGAGAACGCAGATCCACTAGATTTTCCCCAACATGTCAATGTCAACATGATTAGCGTTGGCGCAATAGGGTCTACCTCATATGTTACCATAGAAGAGAAGGAAGATGAGGAAGCAACCATAAGGGGAGACGTTTCTTTCATAGATAAACTCTTCAACACAAGGACTTGTAAGAACATTTTTATACGCTTGGGTTGGATGATGTTGCACAGTGTCAAGTCTCCAAGGCACTAATAGATGTCGTTCAACAAAATTATGCTCGGATGAATTGTTGTTTGGCACAGCCGCCTTTGATCAAGATGAGGTGGAACGAGGAGAGTGTCATCACATTCACCAATGCCGATCGACATGTCAAGAGGATGGAGCACAATCACCCCCTTTTGTGGAGGCAACGGTCAATGGCGTGCGAGTGAGGCACGCCCTATTGCACAGTAGATCGGGAGTGAATGTCATGTCCTATGCTACCTTCAAGTTGGTTGGCATCCTAGAGAAGAGACTGGTGATACAATCAATTGTTGCGATGGGTTTCTCATCAGCGTGTGTAAGGATGATGGGCTATGTTAATGTGGAGTTATAGGTTGGACCGATAAGAACCACCAATTGCTTTCATGTGATTGAGTACAATACGGTCTATCACGTACTGTTGGGGAGGCCATGGATTCACGATCATGAATGTGTCCCTTCAACCTTGCATCATTTTTCTGAAATCACGTTGGCGTGGAAGGAACATTGCAGTAGAGGCTACCAAAGCGCCATTTGATGAGATTGAGGCTCCTTTGATAGAGGCAAAGCTTTTTGATGAACTTGCAATAACAGGTCCACCACATCCCAGGAGGATTACGGCCACCCCTTTGACAAGGTGGGAGATGGAGAAGAAAAAGGAAGTGTTTCCACCCGGGACGAAGCTAGTAACCCGCATGACATTGCCAAATGGGAAAAGGGCATACTGTTTATGATGGTACGCGGGGTCAGGCGCACAGCCTGATCCCCCTGATGGTGAAAATGATGAAGATATAATAACAGATGAGGCATTCGCTAAGGCAAAAAGACTTATACAAAGGATCTATGTGATGAATTGTGAACCACTAGAGGTGCTTCTACCAACCAACCCATCACTACAACAGGAGGAGCTAGAGGAAGTTCATATAGGGGAGGGAAGCACAAATAGGTCGGTGTTCCTAGCAAAAGCATTGGAGAGTAAACAACGAGATGACTTGATAAATCTTTTGAGTGACTTTGAGGATGTATTTGCGTGGTCGTACTCTGAGATGTCGGGGTTGGATTCTACCTTAATGACGCATAAGCTAGGGGTCTTCGAATAGTGCACACCTGTCAAGCAACACCCTCGCCATTTTTCGCCCCGAGGTGGAGCTCCAAGTCAAGTCTAAAATTTCAAAGCTCATAGAAGCAGGATTTATCAAGCCTATCAAACACCCCACGTGATTAGAGAACATCGTTCTGGTAAAGAAGGAAATTGGTCAGATTCGTTGTTGTGTTGATTTTAGAGACCTGAATAAGGCATGCCCTAAATATTACTTCCCACTACCTAATGTAGACACCTTGGACATGCTACAGCGGAACACGAAATGTTCTCTTTCATGGATGTGTTCAGTGGGTACAATCAAATCAGGATGGCAACGGACACAAGAGAACCAACGGGCTATGGCAATGATTTTACATGACATGATCCATGATTATATTGAGGATTATGTTGATGATCTAGCAGTTAAGTCCAAGAGTGCGGGTTCACATCTGAAGCACTTGAAGAGTGTCTTTGAAAGGTGCAGGGCGTACAAGCTTAAAATGAATCCATTGCAGTGAACTTTTAGTGTTTCATGAGGGAAGTTCTTAGGATTTTGTGTACATAAACAAGGTAAATGTAATCAGGGACATGCCCCCACCACGATCCGTGAAGGAGTTAAAGTCATTCTTAGGGAAAGTATCCTACGTCCGTCAGTTCATACCTACCTTTGTAGAGTCTATCAGCGATATACAACCACTCTTAAAGGGAGATTGCATCTTTTCATGGACACAGGAGCACCAACAGAAATATGATACCATAAAGGATATGCTCCTCGCACCGGCCACCATGGTGCCATCGCGTAGTGACTTACCATTGGTGTTCTACATCAACTCAACCTCCAAGTCCATTAGAGCATTGTTGGCACAAGAAATGGAGGGGGCAGAGCGCCCAGTGTATTACTTAAGTAGGGTCCTAAGGGATGTCGAGCTTAGATATACACCTTGTGAAATGCATTGTCATGCACTTGTATTTTTCACGCTAAAATTCTGACACTGCATGTTGGATAACCGAATTCATTTAATGACTAAGTATAATCTTATTTGTTTTATTTTAACTAGGCTTGCATTGAGCGAGAGACTTACCTCATAGACCATGTTGTTGAATGAGTTTGACATTACGCCCATCACCCTGAAGGCGCAAAGGAGTCGAGCGTTGGCTGGAAACGTACATGAAGTCAACAGTTGTGAGGGTGTGCCATGGGCTCTAACATTCGACGGGTCATCAACTCATTCTAGTTGTGGAGTAGGACTTGTCTTGGATGATCATTCAGGCAACATTTTCTCAATGGCATACAAGTTGACTTTCCCCTGTACAAACAATGAGGTAGAGTATAAAGCTCGTATATTGGGACTTCTATATGCAAAGGATAAGGGTGTCACCACTATCAAGGTCAAAGGGGACTCCAACTTGATCATCAACCAAGTTAGAGGAGATTTTTCCGTGAAAGAACTCGCTCTCGCACAATATCGCCATGAGGTCCAAACGTTTGTTGCTATATTTGATGATGTTATTTTTTAACACACCTTCAGATCTAACAACCATCATGCGGATGCCCTGGCAACTATAGCCACCAAGCTCCCCCTCACCAACCTCATTCCAATGGTCGAAGTTGTTGTTAAAGCCACAAGCGTCGTGGCTGAGGGTAACGTTGAGCCACCCTAGGATTGGAGATGCAAGATCAAAGCGCAATTATCTCAAGGGGAGGCCACTATGAACAAAGAGTACTTTCACGATGCGTGATTTTGGAGGAAGGCCACAGTCACCTCAAGCGTTTACATGAAGACTATTGTGCCAGGGATGGGCCAGTCCTACACCGCCGTCTCCAAAGGATTGGTTTCTATTGGCCAAACATTACCATGGAGGCCACGACCATGCAAAAGAATTGTCTTAAGTGTCCATTAATCCCCAACCCAAAGGAGTTTCATCTAGTGGTAGTTGTGATAGATTGGCGACAACCTTACATCTCGCATTTGAAAGATGGTACTCTCCCGTCGAGCACAACATATGCCTCTGTTATTAATAAGCGGAGCCCTCGCTTCTTTATGCTCAATGGAGAATTATGCAAGGTCGGTGTAGGCGGTCGCCCGTTTAGGTGCTGGGCTATTGATGATCAACGAACTATCATGGAGGAAGTACACAAAGGGGTACGTGACGAACACCAAGGAGGCATGAGGCTATATAAAGGATTGCTCAGGATAGGGTACTATTGGCCCACCATGGAAGTTGATGCATTGGACTATGCACGAAAATGTCACGCTTGCCAAGTCCTCGAAAATGTCATACACGCCCCATCCATGTCCTTGCACCCAATGGAGGTTCCTTGATCGTTTCATACCTAGGCTCTGGACTTCGTTGGACCCATCTCGCCTGCGTTAAAAGTTTACATATGGATCCTTATCGCTACAGATTGTTACACTGAATGGGCAGAGGCCATAGCTCTCAAGAAGGGGATAATAAAAAAGGTCAATAACTTTATCAAGGATCATCATATGTCAATTCGGGCTTCCAAGATGAATCATCGCAGACAATGGGACGAGTAGTGGCTGAACTATTGGAAGTATACAACATCCTCCATGATAGGTCCATAACCTATATCCCAAGGGGAATGGTCAAGCCGAGGTAACTAACAAGACATTACTGAGGATACTTAGTCGTATGGTCCACGACGCCCAGAATACATGGCATGAGTTACTTCCCTTAGCACTATGGGTGTATCGAACAACGAAGCGGTCTCCGACGCTAGCAAACCCCTTTGCTTTGGATTATGGTTGTGAAGCAGTCATACCTGCAGAAGTAATGGTACCATCGATAAGCTAGCATCTTCGGCAGGAGTTGAGTGAGTGCCCATGTGTTTTGGGGATCTAGAAGCTATAGATGAAAGGAGAGATAAGGCCAAGGAAAACATCCAAGCTTATTAGGAGAGAATGATCAAAACCTATGAGCCAATGATACGTCCGCGGGTGTTCCACGAAGGTGATCTGGTACTGAAAGCGACAGATCACGTCAAGCGGGATATGCACGCTCAAAATTTCACACCCAAATGGGAAGGCCCCTATGAGATAGCATCTTTAGTTGAAAGTGGATATTGTCGTTTAATCAATCCTCAAACAAGACGTCCATTACCATCACGTATCAACTTCAAGTTTATTAAGAGATACTATGTGTAGGCATTTTGTCAGTTGTTTCTTTTTGTACATGAAAATATTTTGTCAATATCCACCGAGGCAACTAGGCGTGATGTAAGCCAGTTGGCCCGCTCTTCTATACACAAACTTGGAATGAACGGAGGAACTTCAGAAAATTTTGACTCTAAAGATGTGCTACGAAATATTGCTACTTAATGGGGCTCCAATGCCTTTCTTAAGAACACCCATGATAAATACATGCTTGGTGAGATGCATATGCTTTCACGCTTCTATTTGAGAACACCCATGATAAACGTCATGCTTGGTGAGTTGCGTAGGCTTTCACACCACTACTTGAAAACACCCATGATAAACATCATACTTGGTGAGATGCATAGGCTTTCACACCTCTACTTAACAGCACCAATGATAAACGTCATGTTTGGTGAGTTGCGTAGGCTTTCATGCCTCTACTTGAGGACACCCATGATAAACATCATGCTTGATGAGATACATAGATTTTCACGCCTCTACTTGAGGACACCCACGATAAACATCATGCTTGATGAGATACATAGATTTTCACGCCTCTATTTGAGAACACCCACGATAAACATCATGCTTGGTGAGATGCGTAGGCTTTCACGCCTCTACTTAAGAACACCCAGGATAAACGTCATGTTGGTGAGTGGCGTAGGATTTCACGCCTCCACTTGAGGACACCCATGATAAACGTCATGCTTGGTGAGATGCCCAAGCTTTCACACCTCTATTTGAGAACACCCATGATAAATGTCATGCTTGGTGAGATGCACAGACTTTCACACCTCTATTTGAGAACACCCATGATAAACATCATGCTTGGTGAGATGCACAGACTTTCACACCTCTATTTGAGAACACCCATGATAAACATCATGCTTGGTGAGATGCGTAGAGTTTCACCCTTTTTTAATTGAAAACACCCACGATAGGCGTCATGCTTGGTGAGACGCATAGGCTTCCACATTCCTTCTTAAAGAACACATATGATAGACATCATGCTTAACATTAAGAATACTTGTAATGCACCGCTCAAGTCCGCGTGTTTGATGTATCACCGGGACTCGCATGTCGCCTCATTGAGCCTGATCTCACCATAATGAAACCTACACGCGCCCCTAGGCACACTAGGTGTCGTGAATAAGGCTCTCACGCCCCTAGGCAGATCACTCGCTAGGTGAATTGGTGGGAAAATAAAGTCTTGTATACTCTAACGACCTCACACAATCTCAACAAGGACACTCGCAATGTGCTACTGCATAAAGATTACAAGGCAAAAAGCAAATAAATGATGCATACAAAAATAGAGAAATAACGAGTCAACATTTCACATGTGAAGATAAGAAGATGGCATCTCATTCATGAATAAAAGTTCACAATAGTATGAGTTATTATTACATCAAAGTCATAAGGGGTATAGGAAGAAACACAAAGCAATCCAACTGTGGTTCCCAAAAACATCACCCGCTACATGCTCCTCAGAGTCAAGCCTAACGATGGTGCTCTTCGCTTGGAGCTGATGATGCTCGTTGATCTCCATGTCTAAGTTCATTATTTTCGCTTGCGCTGCAAGCACCCGCACTTGTTGACAGGGACGTTGTTCTTCTAAATGCTCTATGTACACCTCCCTCGCCAATCGTCAGTGCAACCGCTGAAAGTTACAAATGGCAGGCCTCAACTAGTCCAACTTCATATGCAATAGCTTCATCTCCTTCCACATGTTCAACACATAAGATACCACCTCCAAGTGGGCATCCTTGTACTGAAGGTGGGCCAAAATGAATAATGTCTCGCCAACCATAGTAATGCAGGATTGGCAAATTTGCATGGTAAAGTTCAAGAATTGAATGTCGCAATCAGAATGAGTTTCAACGACCTTATGAAGATACGAGATCAACGTCTCATCTATTAAACCTGGTCATACTCAACCATCTGTCCAGAAAGCTCCAGCTTGAATTCGTGTGCACTGTAAGCTTCGTAGCTCATGTTGTCGCTCCCGGAGCTGACTCTGTTCGACCTCTCCCTACTCAGGTTCTGAAGAGGGGTCGCAGCATGATCACCATCATCCAATGGAGGATCCTTATCAACAGATGCTCGACGGGGTGGAGATGTTGCTACCCTAGTCTCAAGCTCCTCTCTCACGATCGCATCACCGCGGGAGCTTGCATCGGTTATTACCATAGTAGTAAATGCGTTGGAGGCCGCAAGAGTCACATCCAATGAGCGTGTTGCCGCACTGTCAGCTCCATCCTCTAACCTATGGGAAACCCCCTGTCGCTGTAACCAGCTCGCACTCATTCACGTCAATAGACCCCTGCATGGCGAAATGCAACATGTTGTCAATATAAAGTATTTCTCCATAATAACCAAACAAATACATGTTGGCAAGGCATTTACAAATAAGCTAGACTACGCTATCAAAGCATGCAATAAAAGTGTTACCTCTACCCTCGCGTGGGAATCTTCCACGAGAGGAGACTCATCTACCTTTCCCAGTTGCATGATATCAAAAGGGGAAGTCGCAGAATCAGCTGTCATTTTCTACCACGACAATGGTAGGAAGGGCCCCTCACTCACTAGACGGAGACAAAGCCCTTCACTTAATTCATTCTCGAATGGGGATAATTGTGTTGGCGTCGGTGCTATGAAATCCTGCATATGGAAACATCATTTTCAACTTAGACCAAGAGGAAATGTACAAACATGGCACAAACGACCAAGACAAAATTCCCACACACCTCGAGATAGGCCTTCACGCTCTCTAAAACAGCTGGCACGTGCCCGTCGATCCTTTCTACCATGTGATGATCCTCCCCGGTTAGGCCATGACCATGCTCCTACCAAAAGGAAGAAAGCAAATAACAATGCTATGAGAACTAGTTAGCAAAAAAAAAAAAGAACGAGAGGAAGATATGTATATACCAACGTCTTCGCCTTCTTGGCTTGGATTAACCCAGCTAAGGATGTGCCCTCCAATGCTAGCGCTGCTCTTTTCTTTTTCCGCACTAATTGTGGGAGCTCATCCTCCCCACTAACCAGCTCTGAAACAAATACAAGTACCAATCATCCAGTTCATCATAAAGGTGCACAATGAATGGTAAATAAGAAACTATAAGTCTTCATAAAAAAAGAGACATACCGTTGAAGGTGATGATGGACCATCGCGAGGAGGGTCTCTACTAGAGGCACTCGTGAGCGGACCCGTGACAATGCCCTCGCTACAATCTTAGACTTTAGAAAAGCACCAGCTGCAAGATTGGTCTTCATGCGAATAGTTCTGACCGTCTGACTCTTACCAGTAGGGACAACATCGACTGTAATAAGGACTCTAGATGTGCCTCCCTTCTGCATCGCACTCGAGTCTCTAACTGGCTCAATGTCTGAAGTGACTCCTTGACCCGTCTCAGAATGTACCACCCCGAACTTAGCCTTGGGAATAAGGCCCAATGTTATGTCACCCCTATAAACCAACAGGACATCTAACATCTTTGGAGGAAACGCTAAGCTTCTGGTCCATCTCGACTTCTGACTCGGGCAAAATCCTCTATTTTGCAGGTCTTTATTCATAGTCATGGCCTCTTCAATGATTGATCTTACTGCAAGCAAAGCTGAACCGGTTCCGCCCAAACCATGGTCCACGATGAAGCCTATCGTCGACCGCATGATTAATAGCATGTCGAAATCGATTGAGGGAGAGGTTAGTTCTGGAGCTTTGATGGAAGAGGAGAGCGAGAAGCCTGAGTACCTCAGGCTTGAGCAAGCATCATTCCTTGCGAATGCTCGTGGTAATTTTCCGACCTTCCCCATTGACTTGGGGAGTCATTGCAAACTGGCGATTGTCTGGGAGGATTGAAGTGCACACATATTTTATGATCCTGAGCATGTCGACTTGCTAAAGAGAGCTAGGATTTCAGAAGCATTGGAGGTGGAGTCCAGATTGTCAATTCAGCGTGACACCCCTCTAGTCCATACATTACTTCATCGTTAGTGTAACTACTCACATATTTTTATTGCTATTTAGGAGGATTTTGCCTCCACATTAGAGGATGTGCACATGCTGCTGCGCCTACCCATGTTCAGCGATCCCCACGCCTTGTTCACCACTATGGGACTTGAGTTAAACAAGGTGATCAATCTTCTTGAGGATGACCTGAAGAATTCTTACAAGCCTTCTTTTGGTGGTAAACGTGGGAAGAGGAAAAACTTTTCTAGTTGAAAGAGACATTTCTTCAAGGATTATGATGCAAAGTAGAAGAAATTAGCAAGACGTTTTCCCATTGATGGTGCCAGGTTTAGGAATAGGGCGGTGGAGTTGGTTGCGTTCCTGTCCATGTGGCTGTCAAGATACATTTTTCCGGGTAAGGGTCTGGTGATGATTTTTGCAGCCATCATCTTTTGCATCTGTTGTGTTCTTTGCCTAGTTAGTCTAACGATGTTCTCCTCAAACATTTTAGGTACGCCGACAGAGATGGTGAGTAAGCGCGTACTCCCAATGGCAGCCATGTTAGCGACGAGGCAGAGGATTACGCTATGGGTCGTGTTCTTAGGCAATCTTTAGTACTTGCTTGATCGCTCTCATAGTGATCTAAAGAGGTCCATGGACAGGTATGAGGTCATGACCGACGTGGACTGCTCATTCTTGCAAATGTTCGTATGGGAACGATTCATCCATTGTGCCCCCCAGAAGTTGATTACAAGAAGTAAGAGCACCCTTCTGAACCGCCTCATGCATGGTCCTAGTGTGGGATCAAGACTCCCGCTCGTGTCGACTTTTCGCGAGACATTGACGTGTACAACAACATCCGACCTCGCCCTTATCTTGACAGTTGCATGGGTTACACTCATATTGTGTTTTGGGGAACGGTGGACAGCCATATTACGCTTAGCAGGGAGGTCGTGCCTGGTTGGTCCAGTATTAATAGGCTTTTGGTGGCGATCATGACACCTTTCACTCTTCTTGTGATGTGGAGTTAGAGGATGGTCAGGATGGGAACCATTTCACGTCAACGCGCTATCAATGTAACCGGGTCGCCTGTCAGTTCGATTATGATCAAAGTACCGTCAGTGTTAACTTAGAGCGCGTGCAACACAAGGAAGCATTGACACCATGGACAGGTGATAGGGATTATGGGGACGTAGCTCCCACAAGCTACTCGCCCCCCGTGCTTCTCGCATGCCTCGTCGAACAATAAAGCTCAAAGTATTTTGGCTGAGTCAGAAGTCGAGATGGACAATAAGCTTAGCATCTCCTCTAAAGATGTTAGATGTCCCGATGGTTTATAGGAGTGATATCACGTTGGGCCTTATTCCAGAGCCTAAGTCTTGGTGGTACATTCTAAAACGGGTAAAAGAGTCACTTCGGACATTAAGCCAGTGGGAGACTTGAGTGCAGTGCAGAAGGGAGGCACATCAAGCGTCCCTATTACACCCGAGATTGCCCCTACCAATAAGAGGCGAAGAGTCAGACGGCTAGAACCTTTTGCATGAAGACCAATCCTGCAGCAGGCGCTTCTCTAAAGTCTAAGCCTACAGCCGAGGGGATTGCCATGGGCGGGCTCACCCGTGCCTCTAGTAGGGACCCTCCTCGCAGTGCTCGACTTCTGGCTCAGCCAAAATGCTTTGAGCTTTATTGTTCGACGAGGCATGCGAGAAGCACGGAGGACAAGAAGCAACGTCCCCATAATCTGTCACATGTTCATAGCGGTAATGCTTCTTTGCCCCGCACCCGCTCCAGGTTAATACTGACGGTACCCCGATCATAGTCAAACTGATGGGAAACCCGATTACATTGATAGCACGTCAATGTGAAATAGTTCCCATCCTGACCATCATCTAACTCCACATCACAAGAAGAGTGAAGGGTGTCATGATCGCCACCAGAAGCCTATCAAGATTGGACCAACCAAGCACAGCCTCTCTGCTAAGCGTAACATGCATGTCCATTGTTCCCCAAAACACAATACGGGCGTAACCCGTGCAACCGTCCAGATAAGGTCGAGGTTGGATGTAGCTGTACACGTTAATGTCTCGTGAAAAGTCGACACGAGCGGGAGTCTTGATCCCACACCAGGACAATGCACGGGGCGGTTTAGAAGGGTGTTCCTACTTTTTATAATCAACCTTCTGAGGAGCAAAGTGGACGAATCGCTCCCATACGAACATTTGCAAAAATGAGCAGTCCACGTAGGTCGTGACCTCATACCTGCCCATGGACCTCTTTAGATCATTGTGGAAGCGATCAAGCAAGTAGTAAAGATTGCCCAAGAACACAGCTCCGAGCGCAATCCTCTACCCTGTCGCCAACATGGCTGCCATTGGGAGTACACGCTTACTCGCCATCTATGTCAGCGTACCTACAACGTTTGAGGAGAACAACGTTAGACTAACTAGGCAAAAAACAACAGCGAATGCAAAAAGATGATGGCTGTAAAAATCATCAGCAAACCCTTACCCAGAAAAATGTATCTTGACAGCCACATGGACAGGAACGCGGCCAACTCCACCGCCCTATTCTTGAACATGACACCATCAATGGGCAAACGTCTTGCTAATTTCTTCAGATTTGCATCATAGTCCTTCAAGAAATGTCTCATCCAATCAAAAAAGTTTTTCCTCTTCCCACGTTTACCACCAGAAGAAGGCTTGTAAGAATTCTTCAGGTCATTCTCTAGATCGATCACCTTGTTTACCTCAGGCCCCATAATGGTGAACAAGGCGCGGTGATCGCCGAACATGGGTAGGAACACATGTTACGAGTAAGAAGCACAAATACAATGAAAGTTGATAAGTTAAAGCTCTCAATGGAATTCCTAAGGCATGAATGCCTCAAGGGAGCGACATATTACAAATACTCTATGGGGGAGGCACATTCAATGGAGGCATGTCCAATGGAGGCAAAAAAAAAATTTCCTAAGGGGGAAGCATATTACAAATACCATTTATAGGAGGCACATTTAATCCAAGCATGTCCAATAGAGGCAAAATTTTCGAATTTTTGTTTCCTAAGGTGGGAAGCATATTACAAATACACATTCAACGTACACATGTCCAACGGAGGCAAAATTTTTGAATTTTTTTTCGAAGGGGGGGAAGCATATTACAAACACACTATAGGGAAGGCATTTCATCATGAAACATCCTACTTGTAAAAGTTCTAAGTATGATAATGATTACTTCACTCACCTAAAAAGGAGAAGTCCAAGGTAGCGAGCTCGACGCTTATTGTTCATGCGATGACTCCTTGATGGTCCACGAGAGCAAAATCTGCAACATAAACAAAAGACTTGGTTAAACCAAGATATATGTCAATCATACAAACACTTGGTGCCACACTCAATGGAACCCGGTGATCAATCATGGTGTGATCGAGGCATTCCATCAAACACAAATCATGCACCATCAACAAAGCTTACATATTAAAGAAAACTGACTAAGGCATTGTATCAAACACTTAGCGTGCAGCCCAAATTTCTCCACAATTCACTTTCGTTGGGAACGCAAATCACCCAACCAAGTCATGGAGCAAAACTCCATCCTCAAGGGCGGCATTATAAATGCGGCAGGCTGACCCCCGCGACTCCCCCACTCGAACCCAACGACGGTGTGATACCCAACTCAATGCCACTGCTGAACCCCCTCCCCCACGCCAACTCGGATCATATTTCTCCCGCTGTTGGACTCCCACCCATCGAGCGAGTTCGATGCCGCCACTAAACTCCCACCCATCGAGCAAGTTCGATGTTGTCGCTGGACTCCCGCACATCGAGCAAGTTCGACGCTACCACTAGACCTTCCCCTCAAGCAAGCTCGTCTCGACCTCCCTCCCTACTTCAACTAGACCTTCCCCCCAAGCAAGCTTGGGTCGCGCTCGACCCCATCCCTCCCCACAACCATTGAACCGACCCCTTACACCCCCATTCATGACTGCAATGGCAGCGCTAAACACACCCCCCAATCCAAACGATGGACGAGTCCCCCCCTCTCGACGGTGACATGGTAATAAAATGGAGAAACTACCCAAAAAAAAATATAGCAAAATAAAAAGAAAGAAAATGATGGAAACCTTACCTCAACCCTAGCCAAGGAGGAAGAGGACTCATTTGTTGATTTCTCTTTTCCAAATGTGAGGAAAAGAAAGGATCAAATAATGGGGTGTGTTGGAACCTTTTGTATAGGGGGAGAAGGGAGAGGGGACTACCCATATTCCAAAAATTTGAAATTGTTTGAAATTTGACCCCCATGAAATTCGTCTAGGTTCGTCGAACCTAAGGACAAAGAGAAGCCTACATCACATAAAGAAGGCACATTGGGCATGGAGTGTCTCCCCTAAGGATGCACCATGGAGTGTCACCACTAAGATGCACCATGGAGTGTCGCTACTGAGATGCACCATAGAGTGTTGTCGCTGAGGTGCAGCATGTAGTGTCATCGCTGAGGTGCACCTCATGGGTGGACGTATGATGGCCTGGGAACGCTTGGAAGGGTGTGAACTGGTAGGATTAGGGGCGAGGCTACATCATATTGGAGAGGACATACAACTTCCAATAACCACTAGCACTATGGGGTGTTACCCTCATGGTAGTACCATTGGATATCAACCCATGGGTGTACCATGGAGGTGTCTGGATCACCCTTCGTAATGTAACTCGAAGATAACAATGACGTACTTCAGACAAGACGTATCGCTCTACTATTACAACATGTCATCACATCACAAATCACAAAGTCAAGTGACAAAGATTTGAGTGGACGTATGATGGCATGGGAACGTTTAGGAGGCTGTGAACTGGTAGGATTAGGAGCAAGGCTACGTCATATTGGAGATGACATACCTCTTCCAATAATCACTTTGAATATTGAGGGTGTGCTACCCTCCCACCTTGGGGACAGGATTTGGTCTTGAAAGGTCTATTTGAGAGGAGGTTTTGGGTGAATACAGCCATTGAGCCTCATTGGTTAGGCATATTTCCCCTTGATCATGGCCACTCCATAAAGACTCACATGGGTCATCCGATTGGCACACGCGAGATCCTTCTCTTGTCCACCTCAGCATGATTAATTAGTTGAGGTGGCGCATTTGGATAGGTGAGCTTGCAACTAATCAAAGGTTTAGTTGCAATGGTCCCCCTCATTTTTGTCACCTATAAAAGGAGGGGTCTCCTTCATTTGAGAGGATGAAAAAAATCTTAGAGAGAGAGTCCCAATTCTAGAGAGAGAGTATTTTGTCACCACCCTTGAATGCTTGAAGTGCTCTCTCTTCACCTCCCGGAGTTCTCAGACGTTGTTCCGGTCACTTGCTAAGGATTAAACCACTCTCGCACTCAACCATGTCACACCTTGTATCTACAGACTATATAAAAGTACTTGATTTCTCAGTCATTGGGCAGAGATTGAAAAGGCCAACATCTTTACTTCTAACATTTTCAATGGATACTTAAACACTTGAGTAGCATAGATGGCTCAAGCATAAACTGCCGAAATTTGTACTTGCTACAAGCTACGTGGAACAATCATCAACTGGTTGAGTTTTCTGCCGATTCCATTTTAAGAATTCAAAATTTTATAGGGATAGGTAAGTCAGGATCTTGATCAGGAGATTAGGCTGGCAAAGTATAGCTTTAATTACTATGCTCACAGAGAATCAGTGGACATAAAGAAGGATACAGGGCATACACCAACCCTGATGAATATGAATGACAAAAGTTTAATAACACTTAGAAAATGGAAATTCAACAAAGTAAATTTATAACCCATATCATGTTTTTTAGATTGGAGAATTATGGGTGGAGCTATGACAGAAGGCGAGAATTCTTTCCTATATACAACCCTGTATTGTTTGTTTCTCTTCCTAGTTTCTCATAATTGTGACAATTTCCTTGAAATAGCTATTTTGGAAGAACATTTAATTAAATTACAAATGTGTTTCAATTCTTCGTCTTGCCATATAAGCCATTATACATGATGAATAACAAAGCATTCCCACTTCCATAACAAAACTTACCACTGCCAACAGTCAAACAGAACAAGACAAATGTTTCTCAAGAATTGATAGATATATCAATTTTATAAGGTATTACAAGGTCAAATAACGATTCTGAACAGTAAATTTCCCAAAAGAAGGTAAATTGTTGGACAATGTAATTGCATCTTCAAAATTGTAATTGAAAGAAGGTAAAGTGTTGGACAATGTAATCCAATGAAAATCTTATATAAAAATCCCGAAAGAAATCCCAAATAGTAAAACCCAGCATTCCACTACAAATCCCTAGCAAAAAAAGCTCCCTCCAAAAAGGGGGGGGGGCGAAAAAATAACCTGGGTTTAAAAACGCTGTCGTAAAATCAAGGATCAATCAGAATCATCGTCCTTCTTCTTCGGCTTCCTGTAATTCTCTTCAATGTGCTTGGCTATCAAGAGACCAGTGTTGGTGAGCTTCTTAACATTAGGAACGCTGTAGTTTTGAGCTATATAGACGCCGAATAGAGTGCCCGCTAAGAACGAAAAGCTGCTTCTGATTAAACCCATTCGTCGCTCTCTGCTGCGCTTACTCTGATGGCGTGTTAAGCCTTTCACCTATCGGAAAATACAGTTCATGAATGGATCTGAGATTATGAAGCAGAAGATTTGAGAGAGAGAGACTTTCTCGTACTCTTCACTCATAGTTAACCCCTCTCCCAAGAAGGAGAGATTATTGAGTCAGCCGGACACAACGTGGCCTTAGACTAGCGGAGAGTGATCTGAGCCGTCAATCCGATATTTTTTTTATATTTATAAAACTGAAAAAAATTTATGTACAAATATATTAATGATAATATATTCTAATATATCATCAATATATCATAATATATTTTTAATATATATTTATATATCATTTATGGTATACTATGATATATTTTTATAGCATAATATATTTTAATATATTACTAGTATATTATAGTATATATTTAGTATATTTATATATGCAATATTTGATAATCATATATCATACCAGTACTTTATATCGTCCAACACTCAAACTCATCTCCTATTTATTCTTCTTCACCTCTCTCGTCGTGATTCCCCAATTCTTCACCTTTCTCATGCCTTAGCTCTAACAAGTTTTCGACCATATCCACAAAGTAGAAAAGAAAGTCACTAAACAAAAGTAAATAATAAACTAGTCTAACTACCTAATTTTTCTTTAAAAAAAAACTTTAAGACTTAACCGTAAAGATTGGACCCCAACTTTACAACCCAAGAGTCGATATGGGCATTGCTTAGGATGAGAGAGTGTGCGATATGGAGAGACGATTTTGAAAGGGGTATTGTATGGAGGTGAGCGCAAAGAATAAGTAGAGTAAATTAATGATGGTCGATGATAAAATACATTTGAACAAACGTATGCCTCTTATCACGTGAAATTCCCATCATGCTCAGAATTAGTACTATAAATGCTCTTAAGTTCATCTGAATTCTCATCATTAAACTTATAGAGGGTTACTTGTAAAAAATGGGTAAACTTTCAAACTCATTAATCCTATCAACATTTCTGTCAAACAACAAGTCATTGTTTATTTCATACTCGCTCTGAACAAACACATGAAGACCCCTTTACAAAGTTAGGGTCCTTAGAGTCAGAAGACGAGAACCATGCTACTTAGGGTTCAGATTCAAGAAAATCACCTGTCAATCCCTACAAAAACTAAACGTAACAAATAAACAAAAAGAATGTAAAATTATATGAAACCTAAAAACCCTATAGCCTATACAAAAGTAGAAAATCGGGACTTCTGTGTACCTCAGTTTCATGAATTCATCCTTGTCGAGAGATTGTCGCGTGGTTATCTACAAATGAAGGGTAATTGCGAAGAACAATATTTTTTTCTCTATATGCCTAAGACGAATCCTTTCAACTAAGAGCGTGAAAGGTAGTGAAAAGTCATTTAATCAACTTCCAACTAATCCAGGTTAAACTTAACCCATTCGCTGACGTTAGCTATTAAAGAAACCAAAATATGACAATTCATTACTCTTGCATTGTCCGATCGGTATTAGTCACGGCTGAAAATTTTAGCTTTAGCACATTACTAGTCGTTTGATAGAAGGGCATCTTATCCAAGATGTCTGGAATGTTAGTAAAATTTAGAGATCTATTTGTTTGATATGATAAGTTGTAAAAATTTTGGATACCTGAAATATAAAGATACCCTCATTTGACAGTATCTTGATACCCCCATAATTGAATGGTATTTTCATGTTCGGCATCTCCCATTAATTATTTCTTATGATTTTTCTCAAACTAACATTCATCTCTCCCTCACATCATCTTTTATATACATGTTAAACAATGGGTAATTGGATAATTAAAATATATTTTTAATGTGATCAATTAAAATTTGTTTACTAATTACCCAATATAGCTATAATTTTTATTTTTGAAATACCAATATGAATATGAGTATGGTAAATTATATGTTTATGAACTTTTAGATAGATGAAATTATTTTTCATTCTATTATTATTTATTGGTCTAAGAATAAGGATAAAATTATAAATTGATAAATTTTTATAATGTTCCCTTACAAATTCAATCAAAACAAATAAAATAATTTAACATTATCGTTGTTTATTTTACTTTCATCTTTTCTCAGTTGTCATCATTTGTTATTATTTTATTTGTATCTTATTAGTTAATTATTTCATCCTCAATCTTTTTTAGATAAATTTACAATGGAACCATTATGATAAAGTAACAGTTCAGTCATTAAAAATTAATAAGCATACAAGTAAAGATGAACAAAAAAAGAATTTAAAAAATTACTTTACCAAAGAAATAAATTAACAATTATAATTTATCATATTATAAATAAAGTAAATAAATAATAAAGAAAATTAAATTAATATACAAGTCATACATAAACATAATTAAGTTCAAGGGTAAAATTAGAATTTTATAATTATACTTATAACACTCCCTTCCACATTCCATCAAAATAAATAAAATAATTTAACATTCTTATCATTAAATCACAACATTCCCAAGTGTAACAAATAAAGTAATCTTAACTTTCCGGACATATGCTTTCTCACAATTATATTCCAGCAATATTATTTCAGAAATCAGTTACTTGCAATCTTATATCAAACAACCCCTTAGTGATTTAGAAGTTGGAGATCTAATGTGTCCATTTTCAAAGTACGGGAGAAAATTATCCATACACTCCATGTTTGTAGGGGTATTTATGGCTTTTGCCCAAAAATGAAAAGAAAGAAAACTAACGATGGATTGACCATATATAAAAATGACATGTGGTTTATTCAACTGTAAGACATGGTTTGTCGCAGGAGTTTCCTCAAACGATATATCGCCCTCAGTATACCTCCTTTAGCTCCTTTGATGCTCAACGCAAGAAGAGAAATATGGGTGAAATTTTTGTACCGAACCGGTCAAATCAAATAAAAAATGATCGGTTCTGTCAGTTTATTTTGTAAATTCGGTTCGGGGAAGTTAAAGAATTGAAGTTTTTTATTCTATTTGAAATTTTGACAGTTTTCAAACTGAACCGAGCCGAAATTTTAATTTTATACTTTTTTTTAATTTTATATATAATTTTATATCAAACATAATCGAACTGAAATAAAATTTTAGTTTTATATTTTTTAATAATATCCTTTGAAAATTTTAACTTTTTTTATTATTAACGTCAAATTGAAAAACGGAACCGAAATTTTTGGCTCAATTCGACTTGGTTCTTTTTTCATGAACGGCTCGGTTCAATCTGGTATATGATCGAACCGAAATTTTCAGTTCAGTTCATTTTTCCCTCAAAAAATGACCGGACCGAACCGTGAACCGTACTAAAGAGAAAGACAACAAGATCTCATAAACCTCCGATGAACGTAACTTATGCTCTTGAACTAGGGTGTTTTATTAAAGTAGACCCCTACACTAACCATTTTGGAGAATTTGACCCCTACACTAATTTTTGCTTACCCTGACCTATGGACCACCTTCAATTCAAAATCAATTTATGAAGTTACCAAAAGGCCCCTTCACAAATTCCAAACGACGGTTTGAAAAAAAAGGTGATGATTACACACTACATGAAACTCCACCCCATTCGTGTATCTCACTTACATTTCCCTCATTTCTTTCTTACTATTACTATCTCTCACTCTAAAAAATCGCAGCATCTCTTGCTCTCTCCAAATTATTGAGTTTTCGTCTCCCACAACAAGGTAAGTTTTTTGGTTTCTGAGGTGCTTTTTCGGGTTTCTGTGGGGTTTTTTTTCTGGATTTTTGCGTCTCTGTTTTTTGTGGATGTCTAAATCACAACAAGGTTATTTTTTGGGGTTTCTAATATTTTTTTCTGGGTTTCTGAGTATTTTTTCTTCTGGATTTCTGAGTGTTTTTTTTCCAGAGTTTCTAAGATTCTGGTCTTGCATCGTGTCTGTTTTCTGGGTACATATCACCGTGTAACCATCATGTAGTCTACACGATGATCGTGTATCTTGTGTACACTACAAGATGGTTACACGATGAACGTGTCCCCCTCGTGTAGTCTACATGAGGACTTCACGAGGGTCATGTAAGTCTCGTGTAAACTATATGAGGACTACACCTGGGTCATGTACCCCTCGTGCAGTCTACACAATGACTACACCAGCATCATGTACCCCTCCTACACGATGACTACACGAGCGTCGTGTATATTTTCTGATCTTATGCTTGCCTTGAATTTTCTACAGGTTATGGCATCATCAAAGATGCAACTAAGATACATCCATGACGTTACCACTGCTTTCCTACCTCCACCTGTGACACGAAAGTCGTGGATGTCCAAAGGAAACAATGATAGTGATCATGATGCAAGATGCTTCTTTTTAAGCTCAGTTTCAACCCTCTGTCATCTACGAGGTCACTTGACAGGCAGTCGTCAGTCGTTCATAGAACCACCGTTGTAACATGTCACGGATATGTCCTATAAGACATGTTTTCTCAACACATACAAGTACCAATATTGATTGGTTTGACTTGAAGATCCGAAACTTAAAATTTTTCTAGATGGCCATCATACGAGCAACCTTAAGTAGCTCAATTTTATCAGTGTACAAATAATCCATATTTAGTGTCTGTTAGAAGCTGATTCAAATCTGTCTGTTGCTCACTAGACCTAGGACGTTGTTCATTCAAGTCAGGTTATGATGGCAATGGACAAGTGGTCTCGGGTTCACCACTAGTATTCAAGTCTGGAATTGTTTTATGATCGTCTCCACTGATGGCTTCATCATGATCATCTCCATAGATTGCATCATCATACGCCCCCTGGTCAAAATCATCATCATTATCACCATCACCATCACCATCACCATCAACATCCTCATCCTCGAAAACATCATTCTCGTCATGACAAAAAACATCATCATAATGATAGTTACTTTTAAAATGATCAACATTATCAAAGTGAGGAATGCTTTCAAGTAGAGATTGTCATGACATTTATGTTTCAGGAACCTAAATTTGGTATAACCCTGTAGTTTTAGGAACCCGAGGTTGTTGTGACATTGTGATTTCAGGAACCGAGCTTTGAAATGAAAAAAATTTAGGCTTGGTACTTACAAATAATGGGATTCGAAGTGATTCTGATTCATTCTCCTTAATAAATAACTGTAAATCTCTATCATTTAGAATTTCAGGAGGAGGGCAGGGGACATGGATTTTATAAAGAAGTTTGATGGACATATCATACTTTGAGGGGTCTATTTGGAGTTTTTCATGCAATATATCCAACAGCCTGTGGTAAGTGCAGTTAGTTGATATCCCCAATAATTTGGTATTATCTCACTAAAAGACCATGTTATACCATTTTTCACCCAATCTCCATCATGGATTACAGAATTTCGAACTTCAGACATATCTATATATACATCAATGAAGGAAGTCAGTACAAGAAGAATACATAATGAAATGAAATATTACACGATGATCGTGTAACCATTGTGTAGTCATCGTGTAGTCATCATGTACTGTAATAGGTCATACACGATGATCATATAGTGTACACGAGTGTACTACATGATGATCGTGTAGTGTAATCGTGTAAGGCATACGAGGACTACACGATGCTCGTGTAGTTCCATCGTGTAGACTACACGAGTACTACACGATGGTCGTGTAGTGTACACGAGTGTGTTACACGATGCTCGTGAACTGCTGAATAAGTTCCTGATGTACTACACGATGATTGTGTAGTGTACACGAGGTATACACAAGAATCGTGTACCCTGCGTGTAGTCTGCACGAGGCTCGTGTAGACATCGTTTACATTACACTATTATCTTGTAGTGATCATGTACAATAAATGAACTTCAAACAACGTTCCAGAAAGAAAAAACAAATAAATATTCCTAGAAAACTCATGAACATGAAAAACCCATGAAAATTCAAGCTTTCAAAAAAGAAGAAAACAAAACTTATTCCTGGTATAGAGAGAAGAACTAATAATCATTCATTGTTGCATGAAGAATGAAGAAGAAGAAAAAGAAGATGAAGAAGAAAATGAAGAGGAAAACAAAGAAGAAGACGAAGAAGAAGTATAAAAAATGAAAAATGAAGAAGGAGAAATGTGGTGGGTAAGGAGGTTTTGAGTGTTAAGTGAGTAGACTATGACATTTAATTAGACAGCTTATAAGAAGGGTAATGGAGAAAAAAATGAAAAAGTGAAAGAAAAAGTAAGTCATGGAACAGGTTAAGCAAATATTAGTATAGAGATTAATTTCTACAGTGAACGAGTAGACTATAACATTTAATTTATTCAAGAATGGCGGGGATAGCTGCGTGGTGTATTTTCTGCCAAATCATCACCAAGTTACCTCCCCCACTCTTCTTCAATCTATATGTCCTTTTTCTCTTTGATTCACTTTTTGTGGGCATTAAATTTCTCTTTTTGATAGATGAAGATACCTGAGCAGTTGATTAAAGCAGCTCCTCCTGTTTTTAGTTGTTCTTTTTCCTTTTTCTTTTGGCAATCGAACGGAGGTGGTTTAGAGCTTAGGGTTGATGTCCAAAGTAACCACGTTCGCATCCTGCAATACTAAGACGCTCTTCTCAATATCGTTGTTTCATTAATTCCTTGTTTTATTACCTTTTGGTTGATTCTGCTTAGTTCCATTTTAATTTGTTTTGTATAAATTACTGATGCATTAATTCACCTTGTTTTGGGGAGAACAACTTTTGGACTTGACTATATCTATCAAGTTTTTTATCTATAGTGTGATTCTATCTTGGTAGTTACTATCCGAACTACTAATTGGAAGCATTGATGGGATAAATTTAAGATAATAAGTGTAATCTTAACTCATAAGAATCCAGAGCTAACAGAACAATTTTTCATAAGTTTTGTGGGTGCAATGATGACTCTTTTTTAGTTGTACTTTAATTAGCTGTTTTCTTACTATGCTCTACCTTTTTGTTTGTACCTTAAGATGGTAAACTTGTCTTGAACGATTTCATTTCCCAGGCACCCACACTACTTTAGTACTTTGATATCATTCTTTAGGTTCCTTTTCATTGAATATTTGTACTGATATAGTCAATAGTCGGTACTATCAAGGTTGAATTAATACTCATTTGGGTTTGATTCTCATGTAGAACCGTATTTTCAATTGAAAACTAAATTTTTAGGCATTACTTGGTAATTCTCGTGAAGCACATTCCAACTGTTAGGGATCTCTGGAGGACAACTAAAGACTACTCCTTACATAAAGGAATTGTTAATCATTGGAATTCATCTGTGGTTGGAACCAACACAAATCTTTTTCTCCATATCTGCCCCCATCAATTATATTACCAGTCGGATCTTGTAGAAGTATGTGGGTAGAGAGAAATTCTCTTCACTTTTCTCTCCATCAGTTTCAGTTTTATATTTTATTGAATATTGCAAAACTTAAAGGCAATGCAGGATAAGATTTCTTAAACTCTAAGAAGAAAAGGTTAATTTGCTTGCAACCTGACAGATTCATTTTGTATCTTGGAAAAGTTGAATGAACGGGTAGAAATTTTCTAAAATTGTTCTTTAAGATTGAAACTAATTATATGACCTAAGTTCTAGTGTTCCTTTTGAAGTCAATCTCTTTTGCTTTTATGATCCCCGCATTCTCAAAGAGATCGATATCTAATAGTGTACATTTTGTTTGACCAGTAAGTCACATGTTAGACGTTGAAAAAATATTGGTACTCCGAGATGCTCCTTCTAACAAACATAGGTATTTCTATTGCATAAGAAAATGACATTGACACTGTCTTCTAGTTGCAATTCTTCTGATTCAAAGTCTAGAAGCTTCTTTCCACTTTCACTAAAATTTGTAAAAAATTGCATAACTCCAAATATTTAAATGTTTTTGAAACAAACACAATTAATTTTACTTGATACATTTATATGCATAGCTTTAGATGAGAAGTGACTTTACAGTTTCATTGTATTGGATACCACAGAAATTGGGATAAAACTTTAGAGAGCCAGGATACAAAAATTTAATGACACTAAGTGCATACAACATACCTTTGACTCTATGAGAGCCAGGATTTCTGCATTTTCTGCAAAATTAGTGAGACTGGCCACTTCTTAATGCACTAAACTTTTTCTCTCTTTTTTTCCTTCGCCGGAAAAATTGGGGGGGGGGGGGGNGGGGGGGTATGGTTGTGTGGTTTGGGGGTCAAATGTTTGGGATAAACAAAAAGCTATAATTTCTGGGAAAGCATTTATTGCATGTGATTGTATATCGATGACTCAAATTATTATCCTTTTCTGATTGATAATTCTTCTGCGGAGAGTTGGCTTTCATGTGAAGATCTGCCATCCGTTTGAAGTGGACGGTTGAAGTTCGTTTAAGTGTCAGTTCTTTTGGTGATTCATTTATGTAATCTATACTCCTTAATTTTTGTTTTAGGAGAAAAAACCTACTTGGTAAACTTCCAGTGTTGTTAATGTTTGAGTTATTCTTCATTTACATCCTACGCAATACACAATATCAAGCAGATCTTTCATCCCCAACATGTCTGAGTTCTGGAATTGATTTGCTGTTAGGATATGAGCAAGTAACTTCTTTGTTGAAATGGAATGCAAATGAGTCCACTTCCAACTTTTCTTTAGTAAAAGGGCCTTCATTAAAAGTAGCATTCTTATGGATTTAAAAATAAAAAGATGACACAATGTTTTAAAAATCATAAAAATAGCACATTTTACAATTGTAGAACCCTAGATACAAAAATCGCTGATTCATCCTCCCCATCTTTCCTGAGTAGGAGCCTCCCACCCAACTACCCGCAGACAATCACAAGTCACAACTACCCACAGAAACTTCACGGCTGAACGGTGAGAATCGCGACCATAGACGGCTAGCTTCACAGCTATGGATGGAGAGCTCGTGACTCGTGACCATGAACGACGAGCTTCATGGCCTGGACTTCGAGAGGCGACTGAGATGAACGACTGTCATGGATAGTGAGCTTGTGGGTAGATGAAGATCTGAGCAAAAAAAATTATGGGTTTTTAGATAAATATACAATTTGAAATTTTTATTTTATTAAATAACCAGTATTAACTAAAAAAATAACCGTTTTAAGAAAATTAACAAAAATAATAAAAAGTACATTTACGATAATAACTCATTTATCTTAATTAATATCTAAACTAAATGTAGGAAAGATCCGATTTAATTTACTTAAATTTTTTTAATTATTTTCACTTTAAACGCAACACATGCCCCTTCTTTTTTCTCTCCTTGTGAGAGCCTTTTCTCCCTTTTGGTGAGACTTTTAGAAACCATCTTCTTTATTCTTCTGGTTTCCTTCAGTTCTGCAATGGAAGCTGTTTCTCGTCAGTGGCTTTCTCTTTCTCTTTCAGAGAAGGAAGATCGTGTTTTGGTGGTTGACGATTTTCCTATAGAAGATGGGTTGAATACTTCCTTTTACCTTTTAGTTAAGGTTCTTTCGTCTCATATTATTAACCAGAATGTGTTCCGTAAATCTATGCTCAACATTGAAATCTATCCATAGAGGTTAATATCAAAGAGATCGGGCTTACATTACAAAAAATATGATATTCTACAAGAGGTAGATATCTCCGTGAAAAATAATTCACAGGAATCATGCGGCGCCTGTCACAGCCCATCATATTAAAAGTTCGCATTTTTTGCGAGGCACAACGTCTCATATGAAGACCCATGTGGTATATTACTTTTTACAGAATTTTTTGACTCAGGTAGAACGTTATTCGATAAGGTTTTCAAACCATTGTTGAATGTATTCAACAAGTGTTTTTAATGCTTGTGAATTATCTAGAGTTTTTAATACTTTTAGTGGCATTTTATAAATGCTATTTTTTATAGTCAATTTACATGTACATGATTACATACATATTTATCACATTAAAAATTATATAACAACACCAATGAGACATTTAATAACATTAATATTTTATTTCACTTCTACAAAAGTACAATACGAAACTAAAAAATATCCAAAAGTATCATTACTAAGTCTAATTATCCACATATCATCATCATTTATTCTAAAATGCTAAAAGCATCTAAATGTTTCACAAAATACTATAAAATAACCTTAAAAGTTCACTAAAATATCATATAAAGCCTAAAGTCCAGTTCTTCAAACTTTGCACGTCCATGTTCAATAGCCTTAAGTCATTGTAGGTCATGCATTATAAAGAGAACTAAGTTACAGACTTTGAACTAAGTTAACACATAAAAAATTAATGCTAGTTAATCTAGCTCATACCAATAAACAACTAACCATATAAATAGCATAAGTACTCGCAATTTACTATAAAGATGTAAATAGAATAAGTACTCTCACTTGAGTCCATAGTAAAGCAATACAAAAGAGTTATAGTAAATGAGAAAATGATCAAAAGAATGAAAACGAAGACCATATTTTTTCTATGTTATCGCAAAAAATAACTCATTACTCATCCAAGACAACATTCCTAGAAATAAAGAAGCAACATGAGCTAATGAAAGATCTGCAAACGTTTTTAGATACTATGTATCAACTCTCTAATAGCAATATATTATTTTTGTCACAGACACAAATTTTCATCCAGATGAATAAAACTATAAAGCTAATGACTTAGTAATAGTTCCAAAATACAGAAAATAAAGTTTTACTTTAAAATTAATACTAAAAATTGTGAAGAGAACATAGAGTTCTGGGGAGTAGTAATTATCGGATCCGAACTTCTGAAAATGAAGAACATATAGGACAACTAAGCATTTTCTACTCTGCATCAATAAAAAATGAAGATCAAAATCCAAAGGCTAGAGAATATAAGAGATTGAAAGTCTTACATAATATACAAATGAGACAGTTAAAGCGATTCAAATATTAGAGCAACTCATCAGAAGATGTTGAATGCCTTCAAAAATGCTACCCGATCACCAGTACTACATGTGGAGGTTGGAGAATTGAATTTCTTCAAAAAACAAAATCATTAAGTATCATAGTATATCAAGCGACTAAATGTGAGAGAAAGAATCAATGGTACTATCATAAAAGAGGAATACTTGTACAAAAGAATCTCACTACTACCAATATTAATAGTATTACTATTATTAGCGTGAGGTACTCGCCATGTTCCTCATTATGTCAGTGGAATAAATAGGACCAATAAGCAATTTATGATATAAAGAAAACATATGATAGCATCCTAAGTTTAAATTGAATTAATAGTTTGTGTACTGATTGGACCCATTATGTCAATATATAATGAGAATAATCAAGAATAAATTTGTTAAAAGTAATAAAAGAGAGTTGAGGTTCTGCTTAGTTCTGCATATGATATCTAACCTACTTTCTGCAGAAGTGCCAATATTAGAGCCAACTAGCATGGATCAGAGAAATTACCTACTTCAATATACACCTACGATTGCTAAGTCAAATGACGTATCTTGTATCATGTAAATAATCATGACAACACCAACTTATTATAAGTGATGCTCACTTGATAATTTACTCCAACGAGGAACGTACTCATGGACTAAAAGGCCTTAAGTGCCACCTGGTGCAAATGCCTATTGCAAAATTGGTGCATGAAAACCAATAAAATGTAGTTGAAAAGATAACCAAAATCCATGGAAAAAATTGTTTTAATAAGTAGAGGCACATGGCAACCCAGTGGTAAATAGACAACAATCTGGAGATCCTTTGAGAAATTACTAAGATTCAAGCAGAACAATTGAAAGAGGAAAAAAACTACATGATGACACATGAAACTGCCTATAGGTTTAAACTTCCATATAAAATCTACAACTCTATTGAGGTGACAGACCCATACCTTGAAATGAACTCGGAGATTAGAGCCGATGGCCTTGTAGGCTACATCAACGATTTAAAAACATTAATAACATAACAAATATCAGTTAAGAATATCTAGTTCCCAAGGTTGTTGAAGAAGCAATAAAGTATTATAACAAATATTCAATATCTCGTCGATACCAATTAATAATTGCAAGTTGTCTATTCGTACACATATAAGCAGCCAAACAAAAGATTAGAAATAGATCCAATGAACACATGAAAAGAAAACTCACACTTGGGGGGGTTCTCTGGCTCTTTCAAATACTTCACATGTATCAGTAAGACCAACAGAAAACGTTGAATTAAAATCTTGCAACAAAAAGCATCACGAAAAGAAACAGTAAGAGATTGCCTTAGAAAATGCTTTCAGAAAGAATATTCAAAGTTGAGTTTTCCTTCGAAAAGAAGAAAACACAGAACATCTACATCAAATCTGCAAAAGAGCTCACCATTGTTGTTGTTGATCTTTACTTATCGAGGAAGATGATTCAGATGGATGGCTAACCAATCAATAAAGTAAGGAATAAGCAAACCATGGAACAAACTCTCTGCTTCCTACTAAATAGCTCAAATTTTCATCTATTTTGACAATGATTAATGACTATCTTCACATGAATCCATACATAGAGCTAAACTTTTGAGAAACAAATAAGACAAAAATTTCAACATTTCAAGTGATTTATTCAAACCCAAGTGGTTTCTTACACCTAAACTCCATATAAATTTTTTTTTGCATTCAGTAACACACTAATGACGCCTCAATTAGTCTCCATGTTCAAGTTAAAAATCTCCCACAGTATACCAAATTGCAGTTTATCCAGTAAAGCCTACTTGTAAGATGCAAACTACCAAAAAATAGGCAAAAATAATAAAATAGTTATGGACACTTCATGACAAAAGATGTTTCTTGACTTGTGTTTAACCCATGCACTTTATGACAATGCTCTTGTAGTTCAAACAACCACACATCAGACACTTCATGACAGAAGAAAATACTAAGGAAGAAAATGTCGAGTGACTAAAAACCCTTTAACGGAACCACCAGTAAGGATTTTTTCATTATATTATCATCACAAAATGACCCATCTACTAAACTATAGAACATCAAACTCAAAATCAGAAGCAAATTTTGATTACAAAAATAAGCAAAATGAAAAAAAAAATACACATATTTTTGCAAGGTGGTCACTCACATATTCTCCGTGTGCAGGAAGGGTTAAAAATCATAAGTGAAGGACATGCAAAGACTTAAAAATCAGAAGTGAAGGAAACTAGAGAACCAAACCCGAAAATCAATGAAAACCCTAGTTCACTCTATCTTTGAATGAGAGAGTGAAAGAGAAGCTAATCGATGAGCTCTTCCCTCTTCTTCGTCGAAGGCCTAGCCCTAGGTTGTCTGAGAGGGAGAAGATGTAAGGATCTCTGTGCTTTATTCTAGATAAGAACCAAGAAAAAGAGAAGGACCGGATACTCTGAAGAATCGAGACGAAATGATTTACAGAGAGAAGAAACGATTTGAGTTTCTCTGAAAATGGAGAAGAATATCGAGCCTCTGAGAGAGCTCGAGAACTCAAGAATGAAATGATTCGAGCGTCTCCAATTTTTTCTCAAGTCCCATGTCTATTTTGCCTCCCACTTTTTGTTTGCTTTTAACAGGAATAGATTTTACTTGATTCACAAAATCTCTTGTTGTTTTGAGTTTTTAACAAAAGGAGACTATAAATCTTCCATTCTAATCCTGTAGAATGTTATATTTTTTGTAGTGCTAACTTATTTTTAACTCTGTTTCAGCACTCTGTAGATAAAATTCGTGTTTGCATAATGAGCCTTGGCTTTTTGGCAAGGCTTTGCTCCCGCTGGGTGAGGTCAATGGTTTCGTGCAACCGTCAGAGTTGGTTTTTTTAGGTTAGCTTCTGGATTCAGGTGTATAATCTTCCTCTTTTGTGTATGAATTGAGATATGGCTAGTTGGCTAGTAGGATTGGCACTTTTGTTGATGTGATGAGGGGGTTGATGGCACTTGTTGGGGGTGTTTTTTTACATGTTCGTGGTATGAAAATCAAAGTTTCATCGATGCTTGAACTCATTTGGGTTTATTTTCATTTTGAGAAATTAGTCAATTTTTGTTACTAATGTGGTAAACTCTCTCATCTTAATAAGGATTGTGATGTTGAATTCCATGGAGGTGTGATTGGGGCTAAGCCAGTAGTTCAATATGGCCCTTCATTGAGAGCTTCTTATTCAGTTTCTAATTCCGGTGGGCCTTCTGTTAAGAGAGTGTCTGCTGAAATTTCTCCCTCTATGTTCATGGAGGAAACTGTTTTGGTCGAGGTCTTGGACTCTGTCAAGTCATGTGATATGGGGTCCTCACATGTTGAGTTGCTTCCTTTAGTTTGGATTCTGACACATCAGTTGGTGCAATTCCATGTTTTCACCCAGGTGGTTACTTTGAGAAGCAGGTGGTGGCTTCTTCAAATGAAAAATGAGGTAGTAGGGCCTTTGCATGTTGATGAGGGTAAGGGTGGTGAAAAGTTACAGTTGTGGATAAAAATATAGTTCCAATGTAGGAATAATTGCAAGTCTTGGAGGTGTTATATAGGCCTAGCCATATTGGGCCTTCTACTCCTTTTAATTTGGGCAGAATTAGTGACAATGAGGTAGACAGCCAGGCCTGTAACGATCTTACATTCATAAAAGATCATTTTATCAGTGCTCTCTTGCTAATGACCCAGAGCTTCTTCACTCAGCTTCTGGGTTAAAGAAGAACAAAGCTAACGGTGTTGATATTGAATGGGCAGAGGGAGCAAGCCCTAAATGGCCCTAGGTTGTTCCATGAAGATCCGTTGTTGAAATTATCAGGGTGTGAGGAGCCCCCTAACAATTCACGCTCTTAAGAAACTTGTAAGGTTTCACTCTCCTGATGTAATTATGCTATTAGAAACTAAAAATAGAAGTTATTGTATGGAGCTTATTAGGTGTGAATTAAAGATGAACTTTTGCTTGACTGTTGATCCCACTGGTTTTAGTGGAGGTTTACCTCTGCTTTGGAATAATGAATGTTATTAGTGCTAAATATGCTAATTTCTTTATTGAGGCAGTTTTGAAAGATAGTAAAAGTGATAACTAGTGGAGGGTTTTTGGTGTGTATACCAAGGATGAGATTAGACTTCAATAATGGGATTCTCTTAAAGTGTGAATTGAAAACACTACTCAACCTTGTTTACTTATGAGGGATTTTAATACTATTTTGAGCGGTTCAGAAAAATAGGGTGGTCATATTACTAATTGGTGTGCTACTAATGATTTTAATCAATTCCTTGAACGGTGTAATTTGCTTGATCTAAGCTTTATTGGCACTCATTTCAGTTGGTCAAACAAAAGATAGCCTCATAGTTTCATTCAGGAGAGGTTGGATCGCTGCTTGGCCAATGATGTATGGTCCTCTATGTACCCTGATCCTAAGCCTCTACATATTCCTTGTGCTGGTTCTGATCACATTGCTTTGTTGTTAGATATAGACGAGAAATTTGGGTACTGAAAACATATATTTAACTATGGCAGAAGGTGGTACAAATTTTCTAATTGCAGGAAGACTATTCATGAGTGCGGGGAGGCAGGTGGGGGGTATTTTGCTTTTGATTCTCAAATGAAGGCAATTAAGGATGGCGTTTTGCATTGGTGGAAGAAGGAGTCCAATTCCAACTCAAAACTGCTATCATATAGGTTAAAACATCAATTGCAAAGTTTATACGGTGTAGACCAACCTAATATGGATTTGATCAGTCATCTAGAAGGAGGACTTATGCACACATTTTAGAGGAAGAAACTTACTTGCATGATCGTGCTAATTCTGATTTGCTAAACTCAGGGGATATGAACACTAATTTTTTTCATGCAAAGGTGAAGTCTCGATGGTCTCATAATAGGTTACATGGTATTGAAGACATGAATGGTAGGTAGGTTTCATCAACCGTAAAAATTATGGAGGTTGCAGTCTAGTATTTTAAGGAGTTATTTAAATAATCTTGTCCATCACGTACTGAAGATGTTATTCAATCAATATCTTCTAGGATTTCAGCAAATGAGAGATCTTTTCTGGACAGGGAGTTGCTTAGATCCGAGTTTGACAATGCTTTGTAAGATATTAAACTCATTAAGGCCCCAGGACCGGATAGGATCAATGCTGGGTTTTATCATCAATTTACGAAGCTTATTCATGAGGATATGTTTAGAATGGTTGATATTTTTTCACTAATGCAATTCTCCCTAAAGAAATCAATCAGGCACTTCTGGTACTTATCCCTAAAACCGCTAGCCCAATGTCTATGCATCATCTTAGGCCTATCCGTCTTTGAAATGTATCTTACAAAGTTATTTCTAAAATCCTTGCTACTAGACTTCGAACCGTGATGGGCGACCTAGTCAATCTTGTTCAGAGTGCCTTTATTCATGGCAGGTACATTAGTGATAATATCTTTCTTGCTCATGAGGTTTTCCATTCCTTAAGAACTAGAACGAAAAAGGGTAAGTTGAAGGCTGCCATGAAGCTTGATATCGGTTGGAATGGTCTTTTATTCTTCAAGTTCTGCAGCGGATGGGTTTTTCTCATAAGTGGTGTGCATGGATTAAGGCTTGCATTTCATCAGTTTCTTTCCAAGTTCTTATTAATGGAGCTAAGTCCGAAGAGTTTATTCCTGCACGCGATCTTCATCAAGGAGACCCCTTGTCTCATTTTCTCTTTATCCTTTATGCTAAATCTCATTCCTCTATGCTCTTTAATGTAGAATCTTTGGGATTAATCTATGGTTTCAAGCGTACATCCTGAGGTCCTTCTCTGTCTCATTTATTGTTTGTTGATGATTTTTTCTTGTTTTGTCGTGTTTTGCAGTCTGGTTTTCAACAGTTATCCTTGATTCTCTCTCGCTATGGAGCTACTTCTGGGAAAATCATTAATTTCAATAAAAGTAGTATTGTGTTTAGCAAAAATGTTCCTATGCATCTAAGGAATGATCTTGCTCTTTTGCTTCACATGATACATAATCTAGATCTTGAGAAATACCTGGGGTTAGAATCAAATTTTGGACTGTCAAAGAATATACTTTTTAATGATATAAAGGATAAAGTTCACTCAAAGCTCTTTAGATGAGCTGAAAGGTTTATTTCCCATGTTAGAAGAGAGATTTTAATTAAGGTAGTTGCTTTTTCTATCCATGTGTATGTTATGTCTTGTTTTAAGCTTCCAGTATCCTTACTTAATGATCTTTGTGTTGGTATGGCGAGGTATTAGTGGACCTCCTCTTCTTTTAATGGTAGAATATCTTAGGCTTCTTGGAGAAATTTGACTAAGAGTATAGATCTCACAGCCTTTAATGTAGCTCTTTTTGTCAAACAAGGTTGGAGAATCCTCTCTAATCCACATTCTCTATTGTCTCAATTTCTTCAGGCCAAGTACTTTAAGAATGGGAATTTTATGCAGGCTAAACTTGGTAGTAGACCTTAATGGGGATGGAGAAGTATGATTGAAGGTCAACAGATTCTTTTCAAGTATCCTTACTTCATGATCATTGGTTGCCTCGACCAGTTTGTTTTAAGGTACTTACTCCTCCAAATCCTAGAGTTGTTTTTTTCAATGAGCTGTTAGACTCTTCGGGATGATGGGATATGAAGCTCATTTCCACTATTTTCCTTTTTGAGGATGCATAATTAATCATCAAAACTACTTCTAACAGAATTGAGTGTACGGGGTTCATCTCTTCTTTAAATGCTCTTTTGCTCATATTTTCTGGTTTGGTTGTCCCCTTAGTTTGTACACAGATCATCTTCCTGGGCATGATTTTTTTTACACTTTGGAAAGACCTTCTTTCTCTGTCATCTTCGATGGTTTTCTAACTTATTGGTTAGCATTTGGTGTTTGGCAAATTTGGAAGTGCAGGAATTATATTTGTTTAAGAAAAAGCTTCATTTCTCCTTCAGATGGAATCAACATGACTAAGGTTCATATCGAGGAGTTTTTGAACTATTATGGTCTTTCTGAGCTTTGGAGATTTAATTCTGTCGCTGATAGTTCGTCTGTGGAGTTTTCTTCTTCCTTGTAATATTTTCTGTTTTGTTGTTTTGCTTGCCTCTTGTTTTTCTTAGGTTTTGTTCTGGTTTTAGCCTTGTATTGGGCTAATGACAGGACTCTTGTCTTTGTCCATGTAAGTCCTCATTATTACCTTTTTGGGCATCTGTTGTTTGTATCAGTTTGGATCTTCTTAATGCAATTTCTTCTTAACAAAAAAAATATTTTAATTATTTTCATATATACCTATTTAATTATAAATAATAATTTTTTACTATTATTTCTACAGAAACAGTAAGATTGAATATTTCTGAATATTAACGCATGTTTTTGTTATTCTAGTAATATAATCAATATATATTAATCGATACTACTAAATATTATTGTTAATAGTCATTTTATCATATTTAATGTGATTTATGAAAATGACTATTATCAAAGTAATAATGATTTTTTTATGAATGTACTAAAATAATTATTATATATTTTGATGAATAACTATTACCAGAATAATGATGAATTTTTTTATGAATAACTATTATCATAGTAATGATGAACTTTTTATGAATTTACTAAAATAATTTGAACCCTAAGTAGAGTGGTTCTTGTCTTCTGACTTTGAGGACCCTAACTTAGTAAAGGGGGTCCTCGTGTGTTTGTTCAGAATGAGTATGAAACAAACAATGACGTGTTGTTTGAGAGAAATGTTGATAGGATTAATGAGTTTGAAATTGGGTTTACACATTTTGTACAAGTAAACCTCTGTAAGTCTAAGGTTGAGAATTCAGATGAACTTAAGAGCATTTATGGTACTAATTTTGAGCATGATGGGAATTTCACGTAATAAGAGGCATACGTTCGTTCTATATAAATATGTAGGAATTTCTATAAAGATGTATTTTGTCATCGACCATCATTAATTCACTCCAATTATTCTTTGCGCTCACCTCCATACAATACCCCTTTCAAAATTGTCTCTCCATATGGCACACTCTCTCATCCTAAGCAATGGCCATATCAACTTCTTGGGTTGTAAAGTTTGGGTCCAATCTTCACGGTTAAGTCTTAAAGTGTTTTGGGAAAATTAGGTAGTTAGGCTAGTTTATTTTTTACTTTTGTTAAATGGTGTTTTTTTTACTTTGCAGATATGGCCGAAAATTGGTTAGAACTTCAGAAAAAAAAAAAACCAATGTCTTCAACTACGGAAATTGGTTAGAACTTCAGGAAAGGTCTTGCGGAGTCTAAGAGGGACTGGAAGTATTTTTGAGGTTGGGAATGGGAGTGGGAATGGGATAATGAAGATGACGACATGTTTAAATTTGATTTTTGAAGAGAAGATTTGAAATTTGGGTCCGAAGGGCTGAAGAAGAATATGAAGATGGTTATTATATTGAAGAGGCCAAATAAGAAACCAGTATATGAAGAAGAAGAGGAGGAGAAGAAAGAATTGTAATCATGGAGTTTTGGTTGATGAAGAGATAAGGCGCGAGAGAGGTGAAGAAAAAGAAGGAGATGGGTTTGAGTGTGGGAATTGGTACGGTATCAGTATGATGCATGATTATCGTGGATGATATATAAAAATATATTAATTATATACTACGATATACTAACGGTATATTAAAATATACTATGATACAAAAATATACCATAGTATATCACAGATGGTATATAGATATAGACTAAAATATACTATGGTATATCAAAATATACTATAGCATACAAATATATATCATGATACATTTTTATATACTATAGTACACTTGTACCAAAAAAACTTCCAGTTTTATCCAAAAAAAAAAACAATCACAATTGCAAAAACAAAACCAGTCATTCTTCAAAATACAATTTTTTTTGTCATTCTCTTACTTATTTATAAAAGATTATCTATTTCCCTAGATTAGCTAAGTTTTTATTTTAGGGAAAATCAAGTATTTAAGCTATGTTTATGTGTTAGTTTTGGTTAATGTCTTTTTTTCTTATTTTACAGATTTTGTAGAAAAATAGGAAAAATATATTAGGTTGTTAAGATTCTGAATGTTATTTTACTTTTATGTTTTTAAAATTGTTTTAGGTTTTCCTTTTCCTCTTTCTCGCAAGTTTCTCTGTCCTCTTTCTCTTTCTCGTAGGTTTCTTAAAGCTCCTTTTCTGAATTTAATCGAGCCTCAAACTTTATGATTCTCGATTCTATAGATTTTGATATTCTTCTTCAATTCATTTATTCCTTCATATCTGTAACAAAATAACAGGGTTTCTTTGTTTAGTTGATTTGGTACTCTTCGCGGCAATATCGTGCTGATTTCGTAATTGTATTTTGGGCGAATTTATGAACAATTTTCTATAATTGATTCTTTCGGAATTGATCAATAATCAAAATCAAGTACGTTATATTTTAGAGATTTTAAGTTCCGTTTACGTTTTCTATAATTTTCTATTATAGACAGTGATAAGAATATAAATTTTTGTTTTCTACAGATTTTGTGTGTATAATGTTTTCTGCAGTTTTTCGTAATTAATGTCATATAATATATAACTGTATACTATAGGCACAAAATTGTATACAATATTTATATTTACATACTAATAGTATATATTTACGTATTCATAGTATATTATTACATACATCATGTAACAACTTTTATTATAACTATGGACTCATAGTATATTATTATATAGTGATAGTATATATTTATGTACTCAGTTGTTATGACAATTATGATGGATATTGATGATATGATGATGGATATTAAACTTCTGATGATATATATGAATTTTATAATTAATGATATTATTTTATGATAAAAAGTATAGTTTGAAATGATTTTAAGAACTGATACTGATTTTATGATGATGTGTACAATGTTTCATAAATATTTTCAAGTGATGGGTATATGATAATATACAACAAGTATATAAATATATATTGTATATAATTTTGAGTGGACGACATTATTTTATGATTAAGTAGTTGATTTAAATGATTTGAAATTTTATACTAACTTTATAATAATGGATATAAAACTTTATCTTTTTAAAACGTGTGATCTTTTATGATCTTTGAATCATTGTTTCTACACATATATGGTACTATACTATGCGTATATAAATATATATTATTGAAGGTTTTAACATTGCTAATAAATTTGGCGTTGGACATTCTCATTGACGTAATAAACTTGACTTCAATTTTTTCCTTCATCTACCTGCATCATAAAGATGAACTGTTGATTATTAACCATCTTGTATTTAAGAACAAAAAAATAATAATAACAATAAATAAGTCACGATGACATACAAAAAGTATATAATTATATAGCATACAATTATGCAGTATATCACATACACAGAGTAAATTATAATATATCACATAACAAGTCTTAAGTACGAGAAATCTGTAAAATATAGAAAATACATTGGTTTGCCTCTAGAAAACAGAGTAAAACAGAAGGATAAACTGCTAACTCGTAAAATATGTATATTAAGTTAGTTTCATGAAAAAAAAACTCAACTAAACTCAAGAAAAACACAACAATAAAAAATCTCAGAAAAATCATGCATGAACTTCAAATTAAACCTAAATCGTAAGCATAAAAAAATTATCTCTGATTTTGACCTTTACGATTCTTTGTATTTTGTGAATCTCATATATATTGCGATGATTTTCTCTTAGATATTGAAGCAAACAAGTCGTTTCGTATGATTCCTCGCGCCGCCGCTTGAGAGAATTTCGGGCTAGGGTTTTTGTTCTTCTCGATTTTTCACTGAAATGAGACGTGAGTGAGGCAATGTTTCCTTTGTTAATAAAGGCAATTTCGACAGTTTACTATTGTTATTAAGTTTTCATGTTGGACTTATAGTAAATTCGGCCATTTGTACAATTCACTAATTTTTGGGCTATTCTCTTACTTATTGGGAAAATTACGTAATTAAGCTAGTTTAAGTTTTACTTTGTTTAATGTCCTTTATTTTGTTATTTTGCAGATTTGGCCGATTTTGAGGAAAGGTAAAATAGTTAGTTAAGATTCTCTTTGTTTTTTTACTTATATTCCCTTATTATAACATATTTTTTCTTTTAGGTTTTATCTCTTTTTGCTTCTTCTTCTTTTCTCCCGCACTCCTTTGTACCTGCCAAATCGAAGCGTCAATTATATAGCAGGTTTTGAGCTTCTCTAATCTCAAATTTTTATTTTATTCTCCAATTCGTTAGTTTTGAAATATTTGTATCGTAAATAGTAGGGTTTTTTGGTTAATTTGGTGCTCTTCATAGTAATATCGTGCTATTTTGCAATTGCATTTTGGGCAAATTTATGAACAATTTTCTATAGTAGATTCTTTCAAAATTGATCAATAATCGAAATCAAGTACATTAGATTTTAGGGATTTTAAGTTCCATTTATATTTTTTGTAATTTTTTATTATAAACAGTGATAAGAGTATAAATTTTTGTTTTCTACAGATTTTGTATGTATAATATTTTTTGCAGATTTTCGTAATTAATATTATATAGTGTATAATTATATACATAGGCATATAATTGTAGACGATGTTTATAGTCACATACTGATAGTAAATATTTATGTACTCATATTATATTAATACATACATAATGTAACAACTTTTTATTACAACTATGTACTCATAGTATATTATTATATAGTGATAGTATATATTTATGTACTCATAGTTTATGTGACAATTATGATAGATATTGTTGATATGATGATGGATAATAAACTTCTGTTGATATATATGAACTTTGCAATGAATTATATTGTTTTATGATAGAGATATAGTTTGAAATGATTTAAAGGACTAATACTGATTTTATGATGATGTGTATAATATTTCATAAATATTTTTCAAGTGATGGGTATAAGATTATATGGTAAAAGTACCTAAATATATATTGTATATAATTTTGAATGAATGACATTATTTTATGTTAAATGATGGACTAAAATGATTGAGAATTTATACTAACTTTATAAAGATGGATATAAAACTTTATCTTTGTAAAATGTGTGAACTTTATGATACTTGAATCACGGTTTCTACACATTATGATACCATACTATGCGAGTATAAATATATTATTGAAAGTTTTAACATTGCTAATAAACTTGTCGTTGGACATTCTCATTGACATAATAAACTTGACACCGACTTCTTCCTTCATCTACCTGCATCATAAAGACGAACTATGGATTATTAACCATCTTGTATTTAAGAACAAAAAAATAATAATAACGATTAATAAGTTACGTTGACATACAAAATAGTATGTAATTATATACTATATAACCATATACTCTGAGTACATAGTAATGTACTGCATAACAAATCTTAAGTATGAAAAATCTGCAGAAAATAGTAAAACACTAGTTTGCCTCTAAAAAACAGAGAAAATAGATGGACAAATTGCTAACTCGTTGCCTCTAGAAAACAGAGAAAATAGAGGGACAAATTGCTAACTCACAAAATAGGTATATTAAGTCAGTTTAATGAAAAAAAAACTCAAATAAACAAAAACAAAAGAAACTCATAACAATTACAAATCTCAGAAAAATCAAGCATGAACTTCAAATTAAGCCTAAATCGCAAGCACAAAAAACTTACCATAATATATTATTACATAAGAAAATGAAAACTGAAATTTCAACTTACAATCATGATTTTTTCTGAGCGGTGCGTTATTAAATGTAGATTCCGTCAATTTACTATTATTTAATTTTGCGATGGAGATTTCGAAGATTTTTCTTTTAGATCTTGAAGCATCACCACGTGAGAGAATTTTAGGTTAGAGTTTTAGTTCTTCGCTGAAATGAGGCATGAGGAAGGCAGGCTTCCTTTTGTTAGGAAGGGCAATTTTGACAATTCACTATTATTATTAGGTTTTCATGTTAAGCTTCAAGTAAATTCGACCATTTGTACAATTTACTAATTTTTAGACCATTTTCTTATTTTCCTATAATCAACTAGTTCCCTAATTGAGACTACTTATTTTCCAAAAATAAACTAGTTGTCTAATTAAGTCTTTTTTAATGTAGTTTGTTTATTTTCTTGGTATGAATAGCTTAATGATGGCTAAAATATCAACGCCTTTGAAGTGACATTTAGATTGGGTGTTTTGCCACACGTAAAAAAAATACCAGTTGCTAGATAACAACTTTCAGTGTGGTGAATGTTTCTATTTTGTCACTATAGAAAATTCATGTATTCCCGGCGAGTTTTCCCCTAATGTCAGCGATTATAACCGTCAGAAAAAAAAAGCTCCGACGGTTATAAAATCAACCATCTCACAGTAAAAAAAGGCTATTCCGGCGGTATTCTGACGGTAGTTCAACCACTAGAGTTTCTTTCCTGACAATTATAAACTGTCGAGAAACTGAAAAAAAATCCACCACAAGGTTTAAAAGAAACACTTTTCCAGGCGGTTATTTTCCACCAGTTTGATTATTTTCCGCAATTCCGACAGTTAATTAACTGCCGGATAAGTTTTTTTCTCCTTTTCCAGAGGTTATTAATAGTAGAGAAATATATAATAACTTTTACCGACAGCTTTAACCACCAGAAAAGATGAAAATTAATCTTTACTGCTGGAAAAAGATGATAACACGAGCAATATCGGTTTTAATCTTTAGTGCGATAACCAAAATGCCATATCCCTTGCATCTAATCCTGTTTTTCACTCTCGGACTAAACACATTGAAGCGGACATGCATTTCATTCGGGAAAAGCTACAGTCTCAGCTCATTGATATAGGATATGTTCCACTTCAGTACAAGTGGAAGATATACTTACAAAACCTATGGCACCTACACCATTCCAATTTTATTCTCTCCAAGCTTAAGGTGGATGCTTCCCCTTTTAGCTTGAGAGGGTGTTAATCAGTATTCTAATCACCAAGCTCACCTCAGTAAAGCTCCCTTAATTTCAGTCTACAACACGTACAAAACATACTGCAACACCAAACCATGCGGGCCAGGCAACTCGAGTCAGTAAGCATAAATTCTGTTGTAATAGATGCATTGTCATCACTCGATGATTGGCGAGTCTAAGCATTCTCTCAGCCAATCATTGAGTGACAACATGCTTCTTTCTCTTTCTTTCTTTTGTCATCTAATGTAACTAACGTTTATTCTCTTTTGCTTCTCTCATGTATATGTAAGATTTTAGTAGAGCTTGTATTCAATTAATTCATTCAATACAAACAAGAAAACTTTCTGCAGCATTTCTTATTTTGTTCTAAATTAAACCCTAAAGAACATGAGATGGTGGTGACAGATCCTCGACACAAAGGGGTCGAAGAACATGGTAGTCATGGACAACTGGGACAACAGAGAGCAGATTGAGGCACACAGAGTATTCAAGGAGTAAACTAAAAATTCAATAATTCTAAAATGACGGATAAAATATGCAAACTGATAAGCTCTTCATATGGGTCAGTTTGTGTGAGTTCCATGTGAAATGATCATCAGATTTTAAATAAAACATGAGTGAATTAGACAGAGTAACAGTGGATAACCCCACGAAATAAGATTAACAGTGCAGAAAAATCTCGAACAATGGTAAAAGTAAAACCTTTTCAAGATGTACAGGGATGGACTTGTTTCTTAATAGGGAAAACTACAGCATCAATGTGATTAGTGTAGGAGAAAATTGTGATAATCTAGATTAGTTACCTCAAGCACGCTAAGCATGCAAAAATTTGCAAAAGGTAACTAAGGTTTTTAATCTGAATGGCAATTATATTCTGTGGACTTCCTGGGGGATTTGCAGCTCCTCAAGATCATCCACCATCACCTGATACAAAAATCGGAATTAGTCCAAACAAGTAAACCTCCTATAAGTTGATTAATTCGGTAAGTACCTCAAAACTCTGGCTACCATATGTGTATTCCACATGCAACTGCTTCGGTTCTCCAGGACATGGATCACAAAAGCCCATGATTCCCGACTTCTTTATACCTTCGTGAAGCTGCAGCACGAGATTGTAGAACATGTTATTTAATATTTATGGGATCTCAAGATTTCAATGGAGGGATATAAGCTTATCAAGCAGCTAACATTTTTTCAGCAGGCTATGAAGGGTCAAGAACTTTCACTGGTCCTTGTGTAATAAAAAATGTTAAACAATACGATAGCACTTTTTATAAAACACTTCTTACTATGTGAGCGTACTGCAGGAGGAAAAGCTCCATTATTGGTTGCAAGATCCAAGGATTTGAAAATTTTAGTACATTCGAATGGAAGACGTTAATGTTGATTCAAGTAATATTGTTATAAACTTTATTTGTTAGTGGCAAAATAGTTAATAAGAAACAAGGATTAAAAGTAATCACACCTTCAGGTTCCCAGAATCATTAACCAGGAAATTTAGAGGTAATGTCACATCAATGAATTTTGAAGATGCTTCATCATTTGCTTCTCTAGATTCCTCCCTTTTCTTCAAAGCTTTAAGATTTCCGTAAACTGCTTTAGTAATAACAAGTCCACCTATTTCTAACTGCTTATTTTTTTTCCTGTTGGCCACACTTTGTAGTAATTGCTGGGCTTTCTCTGCTGCAGCCCTTGCCTCTTGAACCTAGAAATGCAGGATCCAATACATAACAAGCCTCAATTTTTTTTTATCGGTAGTAAGAGATGTATTATTCACAAAAAAAAGGACCCAGAGGAGGGGAACTACAACCTTTACTCAATTGCTAGTAACAACAGAAACAAGCCTCAAATTTTAAGATGACTATTAAATGACTTCTAAAACATTAAGACAACGTTTAAGTTGAAAAGGCAATGAAACATAAGTGAAGAAAAGGTGAAACATGGTAGATACCAGATTTTGAATCCCCACCCCAACCTCCCCTTCTTAAAAATGTAAATAAGAACTTGAAACTTTTAAATGTGCGGCAAAAAATAAAGACCGTCTAGTTTATATATGTTGAGGAGAAAACATTTCGACATAGATTTAGAATTTCTAGGACCAGAATATAAATGCTTGCCCCTTGCTAATAGTACATCCACAATTTTGAGTGGAAAAAAGAAGCGCAGGGAAGATAACCACTCCACATCTTTGTCAAGGAAATTAAACAAATAACGCAAATCATATTAGCATATCTAATGCAGAAGACTATTACAATAAAATAGAGACAGAAAACGAAGAAAAGAATGACAATAGAGCATGCGTATAGAACTCCGGGTTCGTTTACAACCAATACCTGTGCAGAAGTTCTTTCCGTGTTCTCTAGGGCCTTTTGTCTTTCCCTTTTAAGGTAAAAAGGCTTGACAACAAACTTCTGAAAGATGCATAAAGTACAGTTATGTCAGACTATCGAATGAGGTTACCACATTTAGAAACTATAAGCAGCTTGATAATTCATATAGCTCTTCTCATTTCAAATTGCCATTGCGCTTCAATTATGTGAAATGAATAGGGTTTCTCACAATCCACAACCTTCGTCCTTACCAAGACTAAAACAAGACGACAATGTAGTATCAAGCATAGACATGAGTGGCCCAACTTATAACCAACTGCAAATAATATTAACAGGACTAAATTGTTTTGTCAAGACTGTTTCTAACTGGGTTGACACTCGTCAATTACTCGGTAACAAAACTCTCTTGTAACTATCCTTCGGGGAACTTTTTGTGAATAAAATTTGATTTACCAATCAAAAGAAAATCACAACAGGCCTAACGAAGACAATCTAGGATCAGCCTATCAGTTAATATCATCGCAATAGGTATGATCTGTCTGCACAAGCAAGTTTAAAATAACAAAGAAAAAACCGAAGTGCAGTGATGAACTGATTAGACTAAGGGTATGAGAGATATGATTACCTTCAGAATAACATAAACAGATGTTGGGATCATGAATGCTCCAGTGGCAAACGCGAGATTCAAATGCCTGGTTAGCAAAATCTGCATGAAACAGCACATGACATCAGTATCCCAGGAATATCAGAAAAACAAAATATGCAGCATTAATTGCAGATTTAAAAAGTTGTACCAACTCTACACTTCAAACTGGTGACTTCTACCTTGTATTTAGTTCTAATGAAAATTTGTAACTTCTCCCTCCCCTTAACAGTTCAGATGTTTGCTTGAACTTCCACTAACCGTATAACTTTTATCCTTCCCTGGGATATGAATTTTAATGTCTTCATTTACCCCATAAAATTATGTATTTGAATAAGACCTAGACCACCAACTAGGAAAATACGCTTTCAATTTGTTTTATTTACTACTATGATCCCCAGTTAATCTCTATGCTACATATGGAGACACAAAAGACACAAATCTATCAATACATGTGATTCCAGTTCCCAATTTAAAGATATTGGCACTGATTACTATCTTTTTCTTTTTGACAGTACCAACCGCCAACAAGCTTTGGTGCGTTTCCTTTCTTTGACAGCTGAGCTGTAGAGTTTTTAGACAAGCTTTGCATCCAGAGTCCATTTAGGCATCTATACTTACAAACCTCAGTACGTTTTACGTGAATTTATGAATTTAGATACCACGTGACTCCAAGTTTGAAGTTTATAAGAGCAAATCATGCAAATACTTCTACGAAGCTCCACCAAAGCAAATCTTATCTCCACGCCCATGAACAAAAAGGCACACACCAACCTCCAAAGAAATGGTTATGGATTATGGCAAAGTTAGCAAACACACAAGAATTAAACAAGTGGTAGGAGGAGATTACACATACAGGAATAATTAACTTTTGACCTCCACGATGAAGCTCAAACTTCCAAAATACGCCCTGTCAAAGAAATCAAAGAATTAAATATGGTAAAATTCACTTAAAACAAGGGGAACAAGTTAATAGGATAGGTAGTAAATTAACCAAATGCTTAACTGGAACTCAGCATATATCAGAAAGTGACAATGAGCACACCATTCCCAGTACGCAAATTAATTGAAGTTGTGGCGCTACAAATATGTTTGTATAATTGATTTAGTAAAATTATATTTGATCAAATTACTTATCGCTTCATACGGGGATAACCTCATATACCAAACCTCTTCTAAACGTGTTTTCTTATTAATGAAAATTTAACCAACAACCACATCAGGGCACATTCAAATTACGACACAACTTTATATTTGGTGATTTGTGGAAAAGAAATTCCGACATCTTTTACATCAACGATACAAGGAAAATATACACACCACTTACATCTTTTGACCGTAAAGCTAAAGTAAAGATGACAATTTTTTCTGGGACACAACCAACTACACCACCATCTACCAGCATGTAGAACCAAACAAATAAGATATGGTAGAACAGCGAAAGTGCCTAAAAGTAACATCTTTTTCAGTTACAACTTACAAGTTACAAAAATGTTAAAACAACGACAGGGTCATTTTCCGATAGTCCCCACCAAAATAAATAAGCTACGCAGACTTTAGAAAATGAACAAACAAATATTAAACCGTAAAAGATCATTCCAGATAACATTCTACCAAATCCAAGTGCATAGCATCTAACACAACCTTCCCTCTTATTACCAATAATACTAGCCATTCCCAGGTTTAAAGTTCTTTCTTTTAGAAGTACTTCAATGAAAAATTGGATTTTAAATCCTGGGTACTGGGCCAAGAATATCCCATGAAATTTTTTGCAGATAATGTTTGTTATGGACACTATTTGATAAAGTCAGTTAAAAACGTGGTTTGCATGCACCAACGAGCAGTATTTGAACACCTCATATTTTTTCCTCTGTCATTCGGAACAAAATCCAAGAATAACTCCAAATTTTTAAGAGATTACTTAAGTGGATAAACTTTCTAGAGAAAATCAGAATTCTTTGATCTGGCAGAAACTAGCCATAAAAGTGAACGCACTAACAAACATAATCATTGACCACTCTGATAGATGCAATACCTGAATCCCTATTGTATATATCATGCGGACAGTACTAAATCTAGATATTTTCCTCCCTCCGCCAACTTCAAGTTCAAGAGCAGAGCTGTAACATTAAAATGGAAGATAATAAAAACATTATAAGTATGCATGCAATGAGACAGTCACGAGAGAATATGACTATTTTGGTGACTGTACCTTCCAACTTTGCCAGCAATTCGACCATGGGATTTTGAAGAGAAGCGATGAGTATAATGGGCTGAGGCCCCAAATGAATTTGTGCTGAACTGTAACAGTTACACGTGAATGAAATATAGAAAAAGTGTAACAGATAATAAGCAGAATGCCATTGAGAAAAAAAATTTAGGCCAGCAGTCAGCTAGCTCATGAAAAAAAAGGAACTTTCAACAGAAAATCATTGTAAAATTGCCATGAGAATGTCATGAATAAAACAAAAAAGGGATGGATTTCTTGACGAATCCTTAAATCATTATGGGTCAAAATCACTTGGAAGTTTTAAGATTTAAAATAAGATAAGAAAATATGAGGTTAACTAGGACGAATAGAAGTTAATAGCTTTTAGTCTAATGTCTACATAAAGTCGTGCAAGAATTTATGATCTTTTGAGTTGCGAAATAGAGAAAAATTATACACTGAACCACACAAGTTATTGTCACTGGAGGTTTGTGAGTTGAGCTTGCAAACTCATCTGGTATGTGAAGGGAAATGTGAATGTAAGTCTTAGAGTAGATAGACACTCATAACTCATCTAAAAAAATTCAACGACAGAAACTCCATATTTTTGCAAGAAAAAGAGAACTCTACCAAATTGCAAGCTACTTCTTTTATACAGACTATGGTACCAAATTGCATAAGTTAAGACACCTAGAAGAATCTTGGAGCCTATATGGGGAGCTCTTATGACCTTTTGCATTACAATCTACTTTCTTCTCCCCGATGTATCCATTAATATACTAATAATATGGTAGTCATCTTCTCAAAATATATGATTCACTTCAACAGAAAAGAGTGGTGCACCTTCAGCTCTCCAGCCGCAGACATTTTCTCTTCCTTTTTCTGCCATCCAACTGCAATAGCTGACTCCGGACCTAAACTAAGTTGAATCTGTAAAGAAAACAATAAGAAACAAACAGTGCAAGATAATTAGCAGAAGTTGGTAGGGATAAATTAGAAACGAACGTCACCCATTTTTATTTCCTTGATAACTTCCCCATCAGACTGCCTCCTATTATACAAGACAACAAGGTGTTTCCCTAAAATTGATAAGTTTAATTTAACTGTTTATAAAAGTGAGGATCACGATGACTATGACATGTAAGATAATCTAAGATATCCACCCCCAAACTACTCATGAGAAAAAAACAAAACTAAAAACTAACTACAAAAATAAGGATAGCTGAATTAAAGGAAGGAAACATACATTTCCATTTGCTGTGTCTGATAGTTGTCGAGTCCAGGAATTGGTGAGATTCAGAGAACCATCTTTTAAAGACATTGCAACACCCATTGTCGCTGTCGAGTGTGATGAGAGGCTACTGAAAAGAAAAGAGAGGTGCATAAGATTAGATACTGAGATGAAAAGCCAAAATGCCCAAGAGAAACAAGTCCCTCACCGAGAGGTTTGCAAGCCAACAACTGATCGTAAACCAGCTGAAGCCATTAACTCTATAGAAGAAACTGAAGAAATCTGATGCCTAAATGCAGCAGTAGCAGCTCCCCCGCCAGAGTTCCCAGTTACCGCCAAATTTCCTCCGACGGCAACAACATTGCTTTTCGATATCTGAGACTGAAGTTCACTTGTCATGGCCATTCTGACATATTGTTACATACATAAGTGAGCAGGCAGATGAGACAACGAGCAACGAATTGAACTCCCTTAAAATATGCAAATGCTTGGATAAGACAAGACACCTTAAATTGTCAAGGATGAATGAAATTGGAAATCTCACTAATAAAATCACCACAAACCAAAGCTTAACAAACTAACATCCAGTAATCAACTCACATAACCAAGTCACAAAAATACTCAACTTTGCCTTCATAGAGATCAAAAGTTTACAAATCTACAGTTTTCAACAAAATTACCATGGCTTAACTATTAACATTAGAAGTCTAAAAAATTACTAACATTAGCAATCACGAAAGACCCAAAATTGCCTGTGTAGAGATCACAGGTTTCACAAATACAAAGTTTTCCAACCGCACAACACCACCACCTAAACAGGGTACAAGCATATCTTTGGGGATTTATGAATAGTACACATATCTACTCATACAAAAAGAAAAATTACAATTATCTCACTGAGGATGGTATCTGTAGATGAGAGAAACAAAATAAAAACGAGAACTGAGAACAAGATTTGTACCCCCTCATGATGCCATCACCCACCAAAAAGTGCGGCAATGACATATTAGACAGTATGGTACCAGAAGGTCGAAAGTGTGCTGAGAACTTTTCTTGTTCCTTCCTTCTCCTTAACCTTTCAAGTTCTTCCTTTATCTCTTCTGCTTTGTTTAACTTTGGTCCAAGTTCTAAACCAGAAGTCAATCCTTCCATACCATAAATGTCATATATTTGTCTTTTCATTGGATCAGATAATATTTCATATGCTTCGCATATCCTCTGAAAGTTCTCAGTGGCAATATCTTTCATCTGAAGAACAAAAAAGAGAAAGCGTGCACTTCAAACTTTATTCATCGTCTTAACCTTTATCATAATTCATAAAGTAACGACACCAGAACGTGCTTTCAAAGAAGGTATTCGAGCTGTAGGAGTGCTAAAAGAAAACAAAGAGGTATCATATTTTGAACCAGCACAGCTATAGTTTACTGATGAATTAGACTCTACAAGGCAAATAAGTTGCAAACAAATGCATATTAATCAAAGTGATCAGAATCGCACAAGTAAAAAAAAGAATGAATAAGAATTCCAATTGAGTAGCATTAGTAGTATTCTTAAGGTTGTGAGAGTACATGAGGAGCTTGGTATTTATCTGGGTGATAGACTTGAGCCCACTGACGATAAGCTTTTCGGATTTCTTCATCGGAGGCTTCCGGCGATATGTTGAGAAGAGCGTACAATTCCCTATTTGGTGGCCCCGCTCGCTCTTCCTCGTTCATTTTTTAGGTTTTTGCAGAGAGCGCCAGAGATTTGGCAGTGGCGGAGTGGTGGTTCCGTTGATCGTCTGAGGAGGAAAATCAATTTTGCGTTTTAGGGGTTTTTGTTTTGGGAAAATTTCACTTAACTCCTTGATATTTCTCATAATTACAATTAGACACGTAATGTAATAATCTATGTTATCTATGTTTTGTTAGCCCCTTAAAAATGTAATGTAATCTATGTTATGCGACTCACATGAAGTGTAAATGGACTCTGACCAAGCAATTGAGTTTAGGAGTGTGCGCAGGATGGAATAAAAAAATCTCAAAACCCGTACCGCCTCATGTTGGGGATAAAAATTTTGTGATACGGGACGGGACACAGTTCGGAACGAGACGTGTATTTTGAGTAAAAAATTAAAATTAATTTAAAATTCAAAAGATTAAAAGGTTAAAATTAAAAAATTAAGAGTTAAAATTAAAAAATTAAGAGTTAAATGTTAAAAAATAAAAAATTTAGGCTATTTATAAAGAAATCGGGATGAAACGGGACAAGTCGGGACAAAATAATTTGTGCGGTGTCCCGTCCCGCCAAGAGTAAAAATCATGTCGTGTCCCACTCGGTTCGGGACGAGACGTAGAATAAAAAAACAAAAAGGATTAATAGATACAAAATGTCTGGAAAAAAACATAGGAGACTATTTGAAGTCTTCAAAAAATTAGGGGTGTGCAGAATTTTTACAAACCGACCGAACCGAACCGAACCTAATCAAACTGAATCTGTTTGGCCAGTTTTTTATGGTAATTGTAATCGGTTCGGTTAATTTAAGTAACCGAACTTTTGGTTTGATTATATTTTACAATAAACATGAAATCGGTTCGAACCGATTACAACCATTTTTTTAATATACATATATAAATTAGACATATTTATTAAAAACTTAATAAATTAGACATATATTATTAAAAAATTAGACATAATTATTAATTAGGCATATATAATAATTGTGTTGAGTGTTGATATTTTCAATTTAATGATTTTTGTTATTTTTTCTAAAAAATTTAGAATTGTAGCCGAATCAGTTACAAGTAATCGAACCGAACCGATTACTTCGATTTCATTTTATTCGGTTCTTTTGGTTACACCGGTCGGTTCGGTACTTTAGGTAACCGGTGAATTCTGTTCGATTATAAAAATGATTTACTAACAGACCGAACCGAATCATGCACACCCTTAAAAAATATTAAAATATTAATTAATTTTTTTAAATAACTTAATCCATATACTATATCATATGAATTTTATTTTTTAATTTAAACCCTAAAATATCATCTTACGAGAAAATAACTAATTACAACTAAATTCTAAAATTAATATATACCCGACATTAGGGTGAATTTGGGTGAGAATGAAATATTAACGGGAATCTTCCTCGTGTTTGAGTAAGAGTATCTCAAAGGGCATAGCATAGTGTTCTTTGAGGATTGGGATGCCTCTCTTAAGAGGTATTCGGTACCTTCTCAAAAGAGTAAGGAGATATCTCCCTCTTATTTTGCCTTCAATTTCCAGCACAATCTCTCCCTTTCATTTATCAATGTTTTTTTTTTTCGTTTTGCCCCGTTCATTTTACATCGCAATATCCAATGAGATAAATTATATCACATCTCTCTCTGTAATTGTTTTTCTAAATCATTTAACCTAAAATTTAGGGTGTATTTTTTAGTGTTCTATGACTAGATGTGATTTTATACATTAAAATAATAATATTTTCATTCATAATTATGTTATAAATTAAAAAAATATATGTGCATATATATTTTAAAGAATATTTACATGTGTACAAAATTGGTTTAACACAAAAACAAATTATTGTCAAGATGCCAGTTGGTTAAATCGAATAAGGTGACATGGAAAGACATTGAGGAGATAAAGTCAAATGAACATGATATGGCAGTCAAGGGAAGATCAAATCTGGTTGTGGCGGTTACCACTATCTCCTCAATTCGATCAACGACTGTATCACAATAAATAATCATTATATTATTGGGCATAGTGCCCTTAAAGCAAGTGTTTAGACATTTTTATTATGAAATTAATGAAATTATATTTTTCTTATAATTGTTCTTTTAAATTATTGTTGAATAATTTATATATAGATATCTAAAAAATTCATATTTATTAATGAGATTATGATTTTATTCATAGATAATGAATAAAATAGTTCGTAACATATTAAAGTATGAAATCTTTCATGAATGGTTGCTAGTACAGTTTACTAAGTATTATGAATGCATGTGACCTGGATCCGGATCATTGATGTGGATAGACATCTTAATGAATGTATTTTATATAATTAGATTATATAGGGCACGACCGATGTGGATTAATATCTTTATTAACTTACCATTTATCATAAAAATTTAATACACATCAAAACTAATGATCATATGTAGATCAGTTTGAATCATGAGTAGTTATGAACTCATATACATGTCTACTGGATCTTTTAATTATCTCGTAACGGTTTGTTTATAAAATAGGCAAGTGAATTTTATAAACTTATCAGACGGTCTCTATATATGTATACATTAAATGCTAAATGATTTTCTTGGATTATTCATTATATATGTTGATATGTATGAATCAATGGATGGTAATGTTTTTTGAATGCATGTATGATGACGAATCGTTAATTGTGTGGTGACTTTTGAGTTAGGTTTTATTCTTTATTTTTTTAGATCTTGTGTAAGCCGATCGGGGCGTTGGAGTTTTTGTATTTTTTATTTTGAATATCACGAGATGAAAGAGGAGAAGATAAATAGGAATTAAGAATTTTGGTGCCGGCACCGGCAAAGTAGTTGCTGGCACTGGTGCTGCCAGCTTCCCAGCAGTGGAATCACCATCAGAAAATTCAGCGTCGCCGCCGTGAGAGACATCATCAGTTGGACTGCCGGTGGAGGGGGAGACGGTGGGAGTGTCCCACCACCACCGCCAGCGGCAATCATTGGATTGCTAGGGTCCTTGATACTGTATTGTCATATCCCTGCGATGCTTGGCGAAAACCATAATCATATTCTTTATCTTTTAAATTTTAAATTTTGAATTTTAAAATTTAAAAAAATAGTTATCCATTTAATTTTTTTGAAAATTAAACTTTATTAATTGATTGGGTTTGACACAAGATTGATGAGTCATCAATTATTTTTGACTAATCAAATTCAATTAATTTTAAATGGATAGTTAATGAGATTATTTAATTAAGAAAGGTGGACCTATGGTGGAGAATGAGCTATTTTACAAAATATATATTCTTATAGTTCTCTTTGGATTTATTTTTATATTTTTAAAGGTTGTAATTTAAAAATACACAATAGTCACTTAGTTCATCTGTCATTTATTTATTCATTTATTATATTTATTTATTGCGATGGCGCTAGCAGGAACTCGAGAAGAGGAGGTAAGAAATTTTCTTTGGAAGGAAATTATATGTAGATATGGGATACCAAAAACCATAATCTTTAATAACATGCTGCAGTTTACCGAAAACCCCATTAAAAGTTTCTATGATGGGTTGCGAATCAAAAACTTGCATTAGACCCCATATTATCCACAAGGAAACGACCAAGCAGAAAGGTTAAATATGACTATTCTAGAAGGGAATTAAGAGAGGCTAGAAGCGGCAAAGGAAAATGGGTTTAAGAACTACCTTCCGTACATCAGGTTTATCGCACTACCCCACGAGAACCCACCGGGCAGACCCCGTTTGCATTAGCATTTGGGGCAGAAGCAATCATTCTAGCAGAGATTGGTTGCCCGACTACAACATTAGAAATCAGTCAAGAGGAAAACTCCAAAATCAGGTAAAAACCACTTGATTTATTATAAGAAAAATGAGAAATGGCCCCTATCAGACTTGGAAATTATAATCAATGCCGAAGGTCCTATTTCTCAAAGCGAGTAAAAGAAAGGGGCTTTCAACCTGGCAATCTACTCTTGAAGTAGATTATGCATGCAGATGAAGGAAAGATGGGCCCAAATTGGGAAGCACCATATGTCATAAAGGTAGTAGAAGGCAAATGATCGTATTGGTTGACCAACTGCGAAGGTGCGGATCTCCCAAAGCTAAGGAATGCTATTCACCTATGAAAATATTATGTGTGAATGCATTTCATTATTATTTAATAAGAATATCTTTAGTTCATGTTTTTCCCCCATTAAAGGGTTTTCTGCGTAAATTCGTGTCTCCTTTTCATTTATTTTTTTACTATGTCCAAATAAGTGCCCAAATCTAATAAAGAGGAAGAGCATGAAATCCATAATCTAACAAAGAAGCAGCGTGCAAAAATAGAATAATATATATATATANTATATATATTTTCTAGAGAAAAAGCCTCAGTACGTCAAGCGGTCGCTTAAGGCAAAATTAAAAAAAAAGCCTAAGTGTGCCAAATAACTTCTTAAAGTAAAAATTGAAGAAAAAAGCTCAAATGTGCCAAGCAGCCGCTTAAGGCAAAAACAAGTGTGCCAAGCATCTGCTGAAGGAAAAATTTAAAGAAAAATTCTAAGTGTGTTAAGTGGCCGCTTAAGGCAAAAATTGAAGAAAAAAATCTAAGTATGTCAGGCGACCGCTTAAGGAAAAAATTAAATAAAAAGTCTCAGTGTGCTAAGCGACTGCTCAAGGCAAAAATTGAAGAAAGAGCCTAAGTGTGCCAAGCAGCCGCTTAAGGCAAAAATTGAAGAAAAAAGCCTAAGTGTGCCAAATGCCGGGTAAGGCAAAAATAAAGAAAAAGTTTATGTATATCAAGCGACCGCTTAGGGTAAAAATTGAAGAAAAACCTTAAGTATGAGAAAGATTATTAAGGAATGCAACCAAAGTAAAGTACACAATTCAGGCTTGAAGAAAAAAAGTGAGCATTTCATTGATGAAAGAAGAAAGTACAAGGAAAAGGAAATAAAATACAAGCGACTAAGGACAAGGAAAAAGGAAAATGAAGCTATTCTAACACAATATGATCCACCAAAGGATCATAAGGCCTCCTAGTTTGTTCAGTAACGACTTCCTTGGCAATGGCCTAAGTGGTCTCCGTGCCGGCAACACCTTCTTCGTTAGAAGGAGGAATAGGTTCAGTTAGTTCATACTGAAGAGGGGCCTGAGCAACACCATCAAGGTACCAGATGGTGTGAGCCTCCTTCTCCAACAGCGTGAACTGAGTAGTGTAAAGCTTATAGGCTCCCTCCTCCTTCTTCTTCAGAGCTTCAGCAGATGAATCTTTCATCCACTTAGAAACCTCTCGAACAGCCTCTTCGGTGCACCGATCAGCTTCCCCCTTACTTCAGCAGCTTTGAGTTTGGCTACTTCAGCTTGGCTCAATGCCACAAAGCACTTGATCCTTCACAGTAGGTTGGAGCTTCAAGGCAGACACTTCTTGTTCGGCTTGACCATCTCGTCGTCAATACTATTGAGTTTGACAGCAATAGCATTGTGGAAAAAGGCAGCCTGCACAAAAGGATAAGGTAAATAAGAATCCAAAAAATGATAAAAAAAAATTATTACCTAAAGAAGGTCGTGGTTAATTCCCTTTTTAAGAACCTCAACAGGCTCTTCTCCCAGTTGGTCAAAGTTGATCGAGCACTGGAGATGGCTCATTATTATGTTAGAAGTCTCACGATCCAACATCAAATTGATGTCGAACGGAATTCTTGGGCCAGAGCCTGAAGGAAAAATGGACCAGAGTTGGATAGCCTCTGAGGCACTCAATCCAACATCAATAAAAGAAGGCCCCATTGGTGCAAAAGAATGTGGGACAAAAAATTCAGGTTGTAACGTAGGACGTACAACCAGAGTAGAAAGGGGAGAAGATAATTTGGGAAGAATGGGAGAAAGAGAATGAGAAATTGCCCTTAAGGTTTGGGGAAGAGGTTCAGATTACCTCAGCCGAACATTGCGCTGAAGAGAAAGCTGAATAAGCCTCATGCTATCGAATGCTTCAAAAAAAAAGGAGTAGTAGTAGTAGTAGTAGTAGTAGTAGAAGAAGAAGAAGAGGAAGAAGAAGAGGAAGAAGAAGAGGAAGAAGAAGAAGAGGAAGAAGAAGAGGAAGAAGAAGAGGAAGAAGAAGAGGAAGAAGAAGAGATGTGTTTAGAGCTGCAGGAGGAGGCAACCTCCGAGGAACGGCTAAAGGAAGGGCAAGAAAAGGAAGTTCCCGCTAGCCACTGCCACACGGGAATGAACGTTGTATATAGCAGTGATCTTAGCCTTGTCGTCTGAAGTTTCGAACGGACAAACGTTCCTCCTCATGTTTGCCAAGGGAAAAGAAAAATCATTAGTAAAAGGAAGGAAAGATATGTTGAAAAATAAAGTAATGGAGAATGGCATTGTCACTCACCAAACAACCTCCATTCAGTGGCGATGTAGGAATGAATGTCACCTCTTCAATCCCTAGAAACTTGGAATGCTTCGACAATCCACCATTTATTGCCTTTCGGCAAATCCAACATGATCGGACCATCGGTTAAGACACTCTTTAAAGCAGCATAATAGTTAACATTCTTTTCCCTAATGGAATAAAGAAGATGAAATTGATTCAAACCTAAGTCTAAACCAAACAGATGGTTTAAAGACTTAAAAATTTAGTAAAATTCTATACATGTTTGGGGTAAATTAAGCAGGAGAAATATCGTGATATTGGAAAAAATCTTAAAATATAGGGGACATTGGAAATCTAAAACCTAAAGCAATATACATGGTCCTAAAGTTTAGGAGGCTAGGATGAGAAGAAGAACTAACGATGTCACCATTGAAATATGAACACAAAACCTCACTGGAAAGGCCCTACGGTATCGGGTAATAAACTGGTTAACCTCTTCTCTGTTTTTTATCCTAGGAACAGTAGTAGAAAAAGAAGAAGAAGCCATTAACGGAAGAGAATGAAAGGAAGAAGATGAAGTTTGGAACTTACTAAGCAAAGGTCACACAGGAAGAAAATGAAGTAAAAAATCTTTAAATAAGGTTACCTCGGATGCCAAACGGAGGACTAGAATGTTACTAATAATAACTGTCAAGAATGAAAATGGCGTACAACAGTAAATAGTGTACGTATATGAACACGTGGCATAAAAAAGATAGGGGAGGCATGGGTAGAATCCAAACAAGTAAAAATATCTCCATTCGTCCAAGAAAGCCGATAATGGTATGGGAAGAAGTGAAATAGTGCAGAGCAAAAAGTAATGATGGGAATCATGACATCTTCAATCACTAACGAACGACAGATCAAAATATTAGTGTTTTGCATCAACAACTTACAACTGTAATACAAAACAGAGGCAAATGTACATGGTTGGTTAAACGAAAAAAAAAGGATTGCCAAGATCGCAGTTGACAAAACTGAAGAAAGTGACGTGGAAAGACATTGAGGAGATAAAGTCAAATGAAGATGATGTGGTGGTCAACGGAAGATCAAATTGTTGGAAACGTAGCGCTCACGTAGGGCTTTTAAAAATTTATTAAAAAATGAATCCTCTTTTATAAAAGAAAATAAACGTGACGCAACGATTTCTAAAATAAAATTTTTTATTGAAAAACTCTTTTCAGTAAAGATCCATTATATATTTATATATTAAATTTATGATATACATGGATAGGAATCATATAGTTTTTGTAGTCCATATCAAGCGTTATCGCAAACCATTGATCATGTGTTCCCACGACAACAGATTTCGAGATCCACACTAAGATCTTCCAACCCCATCCGTCGTCGCCCACCATCACCGGATGCCGTCAGCCACCACCGTCAATCATGATGGCTCCACCACCAATGTCAATTTTTCGGTGATCTTGCCACCAGAGCCGATTTTTCCGGTGGCACCATCGCCGGAAATCCTACTTCCTATACTGGCTCCGGAATTCCCTAGGAATTCCTATTTCTTTTTTTTTCCTCCACGTTCGTCTCATGTGTTCTTCGTCTTCTTGTGATCGAAATAATTATAATTTAATATTCAAAATAAAATTACAAAAATTCTTACTTCCCAAAACGGCTTACACAAGATCTAAAGAAAAATTAAAGAACAAAGCCTAACTTAAAAATCACCATACATTCAAAAACCAAAACCATTCTTTCATTCATGCATATCAAATATATTATAAATAATACAAAAAAACTCACACAGTATTTAATATACAAATATATAATGACCGCTCTGCTACTAATTACTGGAAACGCGACGCTCGCGCGGCGGAACCATAAGGCTTTTATAATTTTATTAAAAAATGAATCTTTTTTATAAAAACAAAATAAATGCGATTCAATGGTTTCCAAAATAAAAAATTTTATCGAAAAATTCTTTTCAATTATATGTTTATATTTTAAATCTAATACATACACGGATGGGAATCATATACCTTGTACTAGTCTATATCAAGAGTCCACGCAAACCAATGATCATGCGTTCTCATGAACAACGGACTTCGAGATCCACACCAAGATCTTCCAAGCTAATCCTAAAACACACTAGGACGTGTGTACATAGAATAATTCAAAAACATGTTTTCTTTCTCTAAATGTACTAAACACGTGAGATTTAGAGATTTACTGAGAATGATTAATTCAGTGAGACAATCATTTGACAATGATTATTCTTTCAGATTTTTTGATTAACTATTAATCACAGAGAAAATTCACCCCAATAGCAATTGTGTTCTCAACACTCAACCAACCTTGAGGCCATTAAAATAATATATATATATATATATATATATATATTATAGGCTCATCAGATTTTTAGGGATATACACGAAATAACATTTAATCATCGAATTACCATTATAGTGGGACCCACTATAATTTGGTGTATAACTCTAGTGCCGCATGGCACTACAGTTGTCGTGAACTAACACAGTGTCTCACGGCACTACTATAGTGCTATGTGGCACTACGGTATTGTATGTCCACTACTATTGTGCCACGTGACACTACAATATTTCATGTCAATCTATAATTCTCAATCAATGATTGACATTTGGTAATTACTGTGAGTTAAATATTTATTTTAGTCAAATAAATATCCACATATCAGTTAATTCAAAATTAGCTTATCTGATTATCCTTATCAACTAACTTATATGTTAGTTCGCAAATAATAAATTTAGTTGATTCAAATTTTGAATTATTAACTAATAATAATTTAACATTATATAATTTCACAAATTAGATATACTGTCTCACTTATCGATAATTAGAAAATTAATCGATATAATTATTTATATATAATTATTTATATATAATTATTTATTAATTAATCACCGATAATTATCTCATAAATATGTACTTGCCTCAGAATAAAAATTCATTTTGCAAGTCAGTCATTTTCTTATGTCCTAAAATATTCACACTCTATAGTGCGTAGTACAGAAGTGACTTGGAGACCATGGACCTATAATCCCAAGCTCCAATAAATGAGATTATTAATTAAACTCTTTAATTAAATAATCTTATTTATAAATTTCATTATTAATCCACTATAAATATGGAATTACACTCTTACATATTATATAATGTATATAGAGAATTTTTGTGTAGTTCATTGATATAATCATTACACGTAGTTCTGTTCTCCAATTATTAATTTTTACCGTTTTACCCTTAAAATTAACTTTTGATCCTTAAGTACCATTAATTCACTAGTGAATGACTAAGTTATATTCATATTATAAATTTGAGCTTAATAACCATTCAGTTTCAGAATCAATACTTAAGGGAACCAATATAGGATCCGTTAAGAAATCTTGGATTCTAAATCTTTTAAGATCATGTTCTCGGCCATCCGCATCACTGAATCTCCAAAACAAAAGTCACTAACCTATTTTACAAAAAAATCATAACGAGTGAATCAAAAGATCCAGTAGACATGTATAGGAGTTCGTGACTACTCATGATTCAGACTGATCTACATATGATCATCAGATTGATGTGTATTACATCTTTATGATAAACGAAAAGTTAATAAATATATTAATTCACATCAGTCCTATCATATAAAATCTTATTATATAAAGTACATCCACTAATATGTCTATCCACATCAATGATCTGGGTCTAGATCACATGTATTCATACTTCTTAGTGAACCGTACTAGCAACCATTCATTGAAGATTTCATACTTTAATATGTTGCTGACAGTTTTATTCATTATCTATGATTTTAATCCTCTCGTGCTAATACAATATTATAGTCTCATTAATGAATATGAAATTTTCATATATTTATATAAATTATTCAACAATAATTTAAAAGAACAATTATATGAAAAATGTAAATTCATTAAATTTCGTATTAAAATGCTTTGATGGCTTTACCCCCAACAGAAATCTGGTCATGGTGGTTACTTATCTCCACAATTCGATCAATGAACGTATCACAATAAATATTCATATCATCTAAGCTAGCCAATCTCGAATGCTTCCATGTGAGTTGTTGCTGTTCAGTTGAACGTTTGAAGTAAACTAGACTCTCCTACTCCAATCACATTAAAAAAGTATATACTCCACGATTCCTTATAGGTACTACACACAGAACAGACATCAGACTGATTTAACCCTCTTTAGGGAGACTTGATTTAGTTGGAATGACATTCTGAGATGATCTCCAAAGAAGTATTTAATCTTTGGAGGAATCTTAAGACCTCAAACCAATCTCTAAAAACTAGTTTTAAAAGATGAAGAATAGTCATTATTTACCATATTTCTATCAATTAAAGAATGATAATATGACTTCATAGAAAAATTGCCACTCGTGTTTAAGGGCCAGATTATAATATCCACTATATTTGACTGAGAGAGCAATGATAATATTGCTCTATTTATCTATGGGGGAATGATATGATTAACCTTACCCACATTTCAAGTGCCAAAAAATGATATTATATCTAAAACTCTTGTAGCTTCTGTGCATCTGTAATCTTTCTGCATATTAACCCTAAAAGCCACTTATTGTCTGATATTAGAACCATCACTTATCCTTCATATAGTCTTGCCTCAAATCACGTCTTTTCCAATCCATAAGCTTCTCCAAGCCCAAGAGCTTGACTTTGGGAATTGACAATTAAGGAAATTGGAGTTAGGGAAATATATGCTCTTTAGAAACTTGAAACACAAGTTGTCAGGATTATGCATCAACCTCAAGCTTACATGGCTAGTAAGGCCAGGTTGAAGCATTACATATCTCTGAATCCAAGACCCCCATTTTGTTTTCTCAGCATGAATGTATTTTTAAGAAACCACCTGATCGCTTGCCTATCATCTGAACTGATCCACCAGAACTTCAGTATAGCTCCTTGAAGATTATTACAAACATTCTTTGATAATTTGAAGGTGTTCATCACATAGCTAGGAAGTGCTTGGGTCGCGTCCTTTAGCATCACTTCTTTGCCACCATAAGATAAAATATTAGATTCAGAGCTGGTTTTCTTTCCATCATATCTATAGTCATAACATACATTGAGGATTTAGAATTTCTTAGTATGTAAGAAGCCCTAAGTAAGTCCGTCCATCCTTAGCAGTAGGAACCCTCAAACTGGATGACATAGTCTACTATTTATATTCAGAGCATTCCTGCTAAACTCTTCGCAAGATTGACCTTCTACCATGATGCATTTTAGTACTTAGTTATACATTCTCAAAGCTTTATGCAAGAGTTGATATCATCCTCATAAAAGAATAAGCTATCATCAACAAAAAAGATGAGATAATGGAGGGCTATCCCTTTTGATACTGATGGGATTGATAGATCCTCTATTCACAGCCTGACCAATGCACTTGGACAAGCATTCAACTACTAAGATTAAAAGATAGGGTGACAAGGGGACACCTTATATCAGACCTCTAGTTGGTTTGTTTAAAAAGCTAGGACTTCCATTAATATAGGCATTTTAGCTAAATGACGACACACAAGTTAGGATTTTCTTAATAAATTAGTCACTAAATCCCATCATAAACATCATATTCTTCAAGAAAGATGAGTCCACCTTGTCATAGGCTTTAATCATATCAAACTTCAGAGCGAAAGGTCATTTCCTTCCAGATTTCTTTCTCTTGATATGATGGAAAACTTCTTGAGCTATAAGAACATTTTTCAGTATATGTCTACCACTCACAAAAGGACCTTGGTGTTAGAAATCAAACTATCAAGTAGGGTTTAAGTATGTTTACTAGAGTTTTGAAGATGATATTGTAAGTGAAATCACATAGCGCAATTAGTTTGAACTATGCATGCTCATTTGGTTGTTTTACTTTGCGTATCATAATTTTATTTGTGTCATTCATGGAGTTTGGTAGGTATCCATTATTGAAAAAGTCAGGGCAATCTTAAGGATGTCATCACCAGTAATGTTCTAATGCTTTTAGAAAATGGATCTTGGCATACCATTTGGTCCAAATGCCTTATATGCTCCTAGGGAGAAGACTGAACTCCTTAGCTCCTCCATGGTTACCGGGGCAAGCAATTTTATATTCATATGGTCATCAATACACCTATCAATCTAGATCAGTATGAAGTAAGTATCAGAAACTGGTTGAGCAGTAAATATACCAGAGTAAAAGCTCTTGAAAATATCATAAACTCCCTTATCATCCTCAATCCACTGGCCTATATTGCTCCTTATCCTCTTGATACAATTTTGAGATCTTATTCTGAGCACAAAGTTATGGAAAAATCTTGAGTTTCTATCCCCATTCTTAAGCTAGGCCTCCTCAGCTCTCTGTCCCCAAAATAATTCTTCTTTCTTCTAGATGGTAGCTAACATGGCTTTGGGGTTGAGCTTTTCCATTCTTTTCACAAGAACTTCATTGATAAGGTGCCCTATCTTAGATTTTATATCTTTGATTTACTAAGTAGGATTTCCTTTCATCTTTGAGCTCCACTCTCTGAGACTTCTCTTGCAGCCCTTAAATTTGCTTGATAAATTGGCCATCCTTCAATTTGCCAATTAACTATATGTGATTTGAAATACCATTTTTAATGCATTGAAGTGCTTCTAGATGAAACACTTTCCAGCTTACCCTTAATGATTTTTGAATTTTTTTCTCTATTTTAATGGGCTTAACCAAATTTTGATGGATTTTATTTTTTTAGAATCTGATTTTTTTTTTCAATTTACATTTTTTGCATTCTGAATTTTTAACGTGAATTATTTTATGGTTGAGTATTAAGTCATATAATTTTTAAATTGTTATTTAATTGAATATCATTAGTTGTTGACAATATTTTAAGGATAAAAGGTGATATTATAACCTCTTACACATCTTATCATTTTTAAAATTTTACAAACCAAACAATAATATTGCTTTTGTATTAATTAAGTATAAGATTTCAATTCATTACCGACTACAATGATCGCGTATTTCCACCAACATAATTTTCACTAATCATATTTGAACTAATAATATTCATACTGGTAATCTTAAAAATGTCATACCAAACGGTCCAGAAAATCTATTCTTAATTATATCATGCATCAATTGAGGAGTGTATGCTGCCTAAACCTTAAACAATAATGTAAAAAAGTATTAACCTGTGATTTAAAAACAAATTTTAGGAAAAAGTGAAAACAAATTATGTTTTTTAAAAACAAAAAAAAGAAATTAATATCACAAAATTATGGGTCTACTGGTATAAAGAGGGCTTGGAAGACCTCCTAAACACAAAATTCAAGCTTTTATATCCACAAGACAAAAAAGCACAAATCAATGTTGTTCTATTTAAGAATAAGGATTTCCCTTCTTCTAAAGGTATTATTTCTTGTTTTGATGATAAAATAAACCCTAGAGGAGAAAGTAGTACTGCCTTTACTATCAATATTAAGGGTGTGGAAGTTTTCTTTTCTACCCTAATGGTGAAGAAAAATATTTTTTTATGATTCTTTGGTTGAGAAAGTTGTAGAAGCAGTGAATGTGAATCATGTTAAGGAGGTAGTTGAACCTGTTATGGAGGCTACTAAGAAGCACTCATGTTTAGAAAGAGTGAGGATGGAGAATGTTCCTCTACCATCTAACCTAGAGAAACAAGTTAAAGATGAAATTCATATCAAATATAGAATACAAATTGGGATTTCACATGAAGGTATAAGGAAGTGGGAGAACACTCTAGTGAGACATTTCCTAAATAATAAACTTGCTTTTCACCTAGTTAATCAGCTTTGGGACAGTTAGAGCCTTAAAGAAGTCTCTGAAACAAAGACATGCATTTTCTTCTCTAAGTCTGCTTCTGTTAAAGAAGATATGATGTTTTCCAAGGAGGACCATGGTATTTATAGGGTAGACCAATACTGTTGAAGAAATGGTCACCTGGATTAAAGCTCACAAAGGAAGAAATGAATCATATCCCTGCTTAGATAAGGCCGTGGAACCTTCTAACAATATTATGACTTCTAATGATAAGTATTGTTACTAGCATTGTAGGCATGCCTCTGTTTGTGGATGTAGTTACAGCTTCTACCTCAAAGCTTACCTTTGCTAGGGTTTACTTGGATATTGATGTGTTTTTTTGAAATACCTGAGACTTTGAACTTTGACTTGGAAGAGTATGGTCAAGCATTGTTCAAATAGAGGTAGAGTATCAAGGCATTCCCAAAAGATGTAAGAAATGTGAGATTTTTTTCCATGATTGTAGCTTGAAGAAGGAATCTCAACCACTGCCTAAGTTTGAGAATAAGCCTTAGGAATGGAAACCATCCAATCAAGAATGTGTCAAAATATCAAGGAAGGGGAAGGAAGTTGTGGAGGATGAAGCTACTGTTATTCTTGAACCTAATCATGCAGTGTTCCCTAAGAACTTAGAGGATGAAGATGAGAAACTAGTTCAATTAGATGTTCATATTCCTCTTGTGGCTAAAGATAAAGTTGAATGAAGTATGGTCAAAGTAAAAGAGGAATTTGGTGAAACGTCATTCTCCCCTGCCATTAAAGATAATGATTGTTGTTACTCCGACCAGTGGCAATTTGAGTTCTAGACATAAACAAAGAAAAAGGAAAATTGCAACTAAGTTAAGAGCTAGTAGCTTGACTCAAACTCGAAAGCGTAAGTCTCACATATCCCTGCCATAACATGAATAGTTTTGTAGTGTGGAACATTAGGGGCTTTAACAAGCCCCGAAAACAATATGAGATAGGTAGGTTGTGTAGAGAATTTACTTTGAGTATTTGTACTCTGATAGAAACAAAGGTCAAAATAAACAATTCTAGAGAAGATAGTTAGAACTGTTTTCCCCTCCTGGTTTGTTTGCAATAATTATGCTAAATCTCCAGTAGGGAGAGTTTGGATAGCTTATGATCTTAATGTGTTTACTGTGAATGTGTTATGTATATCTAATCAGTTTATGCATTTCAATCTTAAGCATAAAGCTTCTAGGGTAGTTTTTCTTGCACTTTTATATGTACAACTAATGTATCCAGAAGTAGAAGAAGATTATGACATGCATTGTTAAACATCAAACCCTCAGTTAATTCTTTTCCTTGGGTTATTCTTGGGGATTTAATGACACATTACATCCTTCTAAGATGTAATGAGGTGCTAAGACATGGGATGAGGGAATACTTGACTTTGGGGACTATGTTGCTAACTTCGAGGTTAATGATTGGCACTATAATGGGGCCCGCTTAACATGGTGGAACCATCAAGTTGGCAATGTAGCATAATGACTCAAATTGATAGGGTGTTGGTTAATGAGCAATAGATGGACAATTTAATAGTTTGGGTGCTTATTTTGTTAGCCCAATCTTGTCTGACCATAGTCCTACAATTGTTAAGTTCCTTCCTGCTTTTACAAAAGGCAAGAAACATTTGAATTTCTTCAAATTATAGTTCGAGTTCAATAGCTACGAATAGGTGGTTAAGAGAGCACGAGACACTTACCCTAAAGGCAATGCAATTTATAAACTGGCTATGAAGTTACATTATGTTAAGAGTGCCTTGAGGAAGTTCAATTTTGTGCTCTGCATCAATATTTCCCAAAGAGCCATTGAGGCTAGATCTAGCTTAGATTCAGTTTTAAGCCTTTTAATGACCATCCTGAAAATAATCCATTCAATAGGAGGCTTGCTAGGCTTCTAAGAAGTTCATGGACCTAAAGCTTGCATAGGAAAGTTTTTTCATGTAGAAATCAACGGTTTCTTAGTTGATTTTGAGGGTTAATAATACTGCCTACTTCTTTAGAGCCCTAAATAATCATACGGTTAGATCCAAGATTATGCAAACAGCTTATATAGATGGTAATATGGTGGAGGACCCCACTAGCATTCAAAACATCATTTTAGAGTTTTATCAGAACTTATTGGGTTCTCAAACTACCATTCATGATTTGAACTGGGATATTATGAATCTAGTTCTTCCTGAGAAAGTTAACACTAATAAAGCTGAGTTTCTGGTTCAGGAGTTCACTGAGGATGATGTCAAGAATACTATGTTTTCCTTTAACGATATCAAAGCTCTTGGACCATATGGGTTTTCTTCAAGCTTCTATAAGTCATCCTGGCATATAGTGGCAATGACGTCAATGATGTTGTTTTAGAAGTTTTTAGAAAAGGTGAGCTACTTAAGTAGTTTAATGCAATTGCTACCTCTCTGATTCCAAAAGTATTTAATCTCACTAAAGTCACTAAGTTTAGACCTATTCTTGTTCCAACTTAACTGCATTAGTAAGATGCTAGCATATAAAATAAAATCAGTGTTGCCTAACCCAATTAGTTCGAACCAGACAATTTTGTACTAGGTAGATTCATTGCTGATAACATATTGCTTACTCAAGAGCCTATGATAGGGTATCACAGGGACTCTAAGTCCCCGAGATGTACACTCAAGGTAGATCTCCTCAAGGCTTATGATCATGTAAGCTGGTTCTTCCTGGGTAAAGTTTTACTTGGTGTTGGTTTTCCTAAAAGGTACGTGGATAGAGTTATGGAGTGTGTGATATCTCCATCTTACTCTATCAATATTAATGGAGGTTTATAAGGCTTCTTTCAAGGTGGCAGGGTTCTCAGACAATGAGATCCCCTTTCTCCTTACCTTATTTTCATGGTGATGAAAGTTTTGACACGGATCTTTAATCATTGCTCATATTTCCAAGCATTTTAGTATCATTGAAGATGTAAAAGGAACAAGTTGGTTAATCTTTATTTTACAGATGATCTACTGATTTTTTGTAGAGGAGAAATTGATATATTAATGTTATTATAGCAGGGTTGAACCTTTTTTTACTAATCTCTATGACATACAACCTAAAGAGACTAAAGCCATGTATTTTCTCATATGTTGATGTTTTTATTCAAGAGTAGATTCTGAATGAGACATGTTTTATCAGAGGAGAGTTCTCTATCAAGTACTTGGGAATGCCATTGGTTTCTTCAAAACGCAGTAGAATTCACTATGAGATGAAGTTAGACAAGATAACTCAGAGACAAAACAGTTGGAAGAGAGGTTTATGTCTTACGCAGGGAGGCTTCAAATGATTAAATTATCTTGCTAGCTATTCAAGGTTATTGGCAAGATGTTCATACTACCTAAGAAATTTCTTAAGAAAGTGAATGTTGCTTTAAGGAATATTCTTTGGAAAGGGAATTCTCAATCAGTGGAAGGAGATAAAGTTGCTTGGGAAACTGTTTGTACTTATTTTTAATGAATGTGGTTTAGGTTTGAATTACATAAACACTTGGAATGTTGCTGCTATAGCCAGACATTTCTGGAGGCTAGCCTCTAGGTCAAGAGATTCCTTCTAGATTTCTTAGTGTCACTTAAACCTACTTATGAACCATTCCATATATATTGCTAAGTGTAATGCAGATCCTACATGGTCATGGAGAAATATTTTGAAAATCATAAAGAGATTGGGTAGGTTCTACAAGGTCAAAGTGGGTCACGGTGAAAAACAAAAAAAAATCCTCACTAATCCCTAACATCTAACATCTGTGTTGTTGAATTTAGGGAGTAGTGAGCTAATGCACATAATTGGTTAGGACTTGACTATTAATATGGCTATTTTGATGAGAAACGATAGCTAAATATGGCCTAGTGTGAGCTTGAGGCATAAGTTGTTGCCATGGGCCCACACCTTGACATTCTAGCTATTGGAATCCACGGCGACGCGTGGCGGAAGACGTGGTGGTGTTTAAAAATACTGTTAAAAGATCAATGTTCGTATCGTCGTAGATCCTAAAGATGAAAACTTTTTAATTGAAAAAAACTTTTTTAGATCGGATCCATTATATATCTATACATTAAATCTAAGACATACAAAGATATGAATTATACCTCAGGTAGTCTATCAAGCGTTATTGCAAACAATGAACTTGTAATCTCACGAATAACAGACTGCGAGATCCACATCAAGTTGTTCCAAGTCAATCCTTAAACACACTAAGACGTGTGTAGGCACGTAGAATAAATCAAATATACTTTTATGTCTCTAGATATACTCAACACACGAGATCTAGAGATTTCAGAGAAGAATTATTGTAAGACAAAAGTATGAGAGAACTAGAAAAATTCACAGAGCTTTTTTATTAACCATTAATCACACAATTGCACACTGATACCAGTTGCAACCTTTAGGCCAATAGAATAATATCAACATATATCTTCTAGGTCAAGGCTTATCAGATTTTTTAGGGATTTACATAAATTAATTATAAATGTGTCATAGTAGTGGGACTCACTGATATTGAGCAACACTACAGTGCCAAGTGGCACTACAGTGCCAAGTGGCACTGCAGTGTGTCGTGAAGAGAAACAATGCCTCATAGCACTACAGTGTGTCGTGAAGGTTAAGACTCGTGAGGCACTACAGTGTGTGGCGTGTCCGCTGTAATGTTATGTAGCACTACAGCAGTCCATGCTAATCTCTAATTCAAAATCAGTGATTGACAAGTGGCAGTCCAATATGCCACGTGAAAATTTTATAAATTTATTATTTATTTTAATCAGATAAATATCTAGATATCAGTTTATTGAAAATTAACTGATCTAATTTCTCAATCAATTATCTTATCTGTTAATTTACATATTAGATAAATCAAATCAAATTATTGTCTCATAATGATTTAATATTATTTCATTTTATAAATTAAATATTTTGTCTCACTTATCGATCAATAAAAAATTAATTGATAAATTATTTAATTATAATTTCTGAAAATTACATTAAATAATTTAATTAATTAATTATAAATAATTATCTCATAATTATATATTTGCCACAGAAATTTAATTTCTAGAGCAAGTTAGTCTTTTTCTCATATTCTGAAATATTCACACCCTAGAGTGTGTAGTACAGAGATGACTTGGGTACCATGAACCCATAATTCGAAGCCCTAATAAATCAGATTATTAATTAAATTTTTTAATTAAATAATATTATTTTTTAATTCTATTATTACTCCACTATAAATATGAAATTATACTCTTAGTAATTACAGAATATATTTACAGAATATTCTCGTGTAATCCATTGATATAATCACTTCATGTAGTTCTGTCCTCTAATTATTGGTTCGTGAATTAGAATTGGTCAAAATTATAATTTTACCCTTCTAATTATCAATTGATCCTTAAGTACCATTAATTTACTAGTGAATGGGCAATTTGTAATCGTATTATAAATTTGAGCTCAATAATAATTCAGTTCCAGAAGTAACACTTAATGGAACCAATATACGATCCATTAGGATTTCAAATCTTGTAAGATCATGTTCTCAGCCATCCATATCACTGAATCTCCAAAACAAAAGTCACTAGCCTGTTTTATAAATAAACCTTAACGAGTGAATCAAAAGATCCAGTAGATATGCATAAGTGTTCATGACTACTCAGTATTTAGACTGATCTACATATAATCATAAGTTTTGATGTGTATTAAATCTTTATGATAAACGATAAGTTAATAAAGATATTAATCAACATCAGTCATGTCCTATATAATCTAATTATATAAAGTACATTCACTAAGATGTCCATCACATCAATGATCCGGATCTAGATCACATACATTCATAATGCTTAGTGAAATGTACTAGCAGCCGTTCATTAAATATTCTATACTTTAATATATTGCGGACTATTTTATTTATTATCTATGATTTTAATTCTCTCGTACTTATACAAGATCATAGTCTAATTAATGAATATGAAATTTTTAGATATTTATATATAAATTATTTAACAATAATTAAAAAAAAACAATTATAAAAAAATGAAATTTCCTTAACTTCAAATTTAAAATATCTAAACACATGCTTTGAGGGCACTATGCCCAACACCAGCTCCTATAGCTAACCATCTTGACTCATGGCAATGGAAAGTTGATACAATTGAAAGGTTTTGTGTTAAGAGTTCATACAAGGCACTCCTGCATCAAAATCAGGTTATGGATTGGACCATAATTGTTTGGTTCAAAGGTTTCATTCCTAAATGTTCTTTTATTTCATGGTTAACATGTCATAATAGATTAGCTACCAAGGACAACATTTTAAATGTTGCCATTGGGCTAGTCTGGACTGCACCTTCTGTTCACATGGACTGGAATCTGCTGAACATTTGTTTTGCTCTTGTCGAATTATTTTGAATTCTCTTATTATTACGTGTGATTTACTATGTGCTCATAATCCTTGGTCTCAGTTCCTGCATTGGCTCATGAAGAAAACATCAACTGACTCCCTTACATCTCAAGATGTGAAGCTAGTATTCACTGTCTTTATGTATTGTATATGGATATAAAGGAATATGAGAGATTTTCTTTGAAAAATTGTTGAGTCTCCTCTCCTTTCGAAAAAAATTGTTAGGATGATTAGTGTGGAAGGAATGACACTAATCAATTTGTGCTTCTATTACTGTGGGTTTTGTGTTTCCTGGGGTATACCCCTTGAAAATGTGTAACTTTTTTGTTGAATAATACTTACTTTTTAATCTAAAAATTGTATTCAATTTGTGTTTCGATATGAAATTTTCAATAATTTATCTCATAATAGTTTTCAAGATAGTTAAAATTAAAATATGCATTTGTTAAATTTATTTTTGTGTATTTTTACATTTCCAAAAAAGAAAAACGTAACAAACTCTATCAAACTTGAAGGATTAAAAATATTAAATCATGTCCCTTTTGTTAGCTTTAAATTTTGATATTTGTACGTCGTTGATGATATAGGCAAGCGAAACCTTGGTGTGAATGATAAAACGTCTAGGCGGTCAACATTTCAAGTTACGTTTTAAATTATTGAAGAGCTTGATTGTAACATTTTAATTTATTGTAGTACTTAGATTGAGGAAACTAAATTTAATGGAACTAGGAATTAGGATAAATTGTATTCTAAAGCTCTATTTTTTTCTCGCTATCCTCCATTTTAGTCATTTTGTAATTAAATTATCACGTTTACTTAGAGCAATCCTCAAATTAAGATGTAATCCTAATTTGCATGCAATCATAATTTAAAACTTGTTAAGTCAATTGAATTACAGTAGAAAATGAGAACAATCCTAATTTATAATGCATTAACAACTCTGGTAGTAAAAGAAATTACTTTGGTACCCTTGTATGGTGATAATAAATGTGTATTATTATTATAAGAATAACGTAACATGATTTAAAACTATACATAAATTTCATTCATTTAATTAAAACTGACTTTGTTAAAGTTTAATCTAACATTATTAATTTAATCAAATAATAATCCCACATTGTTAAATTTTATGTAAAAGTCACACAAATTTGAAACGAAATTTATTTTATATCAAACATAAAATTCCTAAAAAGTCACCTATCATTCGGTAGATTTTCATACACAACGAAACACAATAATTATATTTTTTTCACCAACTCAATCGTAGCAATCGATTTGTCACAAATTCAATTATGATTTTCATTCTAGATTGTATGAACCAAACGACCCCTTAGAGTAAATCATACTAAAATTTATTAGGTTTTTGGAACTCAAAGATAATTGAAAAAATGTGTACAGTCAGGTGAAATTTTTTGTCCTGAACTGAAAATGACTAGTTCGTTTGGTTCTTTAGGGAGATTTGATTTGGTTCTGTTCCAAATTTTGGCACGTTTTGAACCAAACCGAGCCTAAACTTTGGTTTTCTATTATTTTTTACCTTTTATTATGTTCATACTGAACCGAAATTTTATTTTTTAGTAATTTATTTTTAAAAATTAAAAGATTTATATTTTAGCATTACTGAGGTCTAACCGAAGAACATAACGAAACCGAAGCGTAACTTTCAAATGTTGGGTTGGGTTCTTTTTTTATTAACTATTTGTTTTGGTAATATTGACGAAGTGAGACTTCTCAGTATTTTAAAAACCGAATAGAACCAACGCGAACACCTCTAGGTGGATTGTATTTATATTGTCGGAGAACGCATTTTTGACTAGGAACGATGAACTAGAAACTAGGAAGCAAGAAAAATAGTCCCTCCCATTGTGTGCAATGTTATTAGGATGTTTTATTTCTTAATTTCTAACCTCAAAGTAAGGTTTTTGAAATAAAATGATCTTCGTTCAAAATCATAAAAAATGACATTAGTATACAAAGTGACGTAATTTTGGCTTATGAATAACACACCAAAACAACGTTGTTTTGATTATCCCATTTCAATTTCACATACTTTCATGATTTCACTTTCTCAATTTACCATCCGCCCCCTTTCACAATGCCAATGTTGTTAAGAACTCGCGCTTGCAAAGAAGAAGCCTTATAAAGAAGACAAATGCCATTAATTATTATGTTCGTGAGAGTTGATAAGGTTGTAAGAGAGACGATCAAGCTCCTTCAGCTCTTCCTTGATGAGCTTGACATCCTGGAAAAATCTGTTGGGAGCATTGGGTGTCGGCAGCGTCGCGTTGGTTGGGAGTGAAAGATCAGGAGGAAAATAAGTTGTTTGTTTTTTTATTCTTGCTCCGTTATTCTTTAACTAAAGAATAAAAAGAAGATTGTGAAGAGAAACCGAGTGGCAGATAAGGGTTTTTTGTCTTTAAGGATTATGACTTTGAATCTGGTGACGTATATATCCATAATCATTTTTATTTAATGCCGTTCATTTGGTCCTTAAAATCTCCATATGCATCACGATCGACGTCAACATTCAAATTCTTTGAAGAAGCCGAAGACAAAACCCTACGAAGAAGACGAATGCCACTGATGGATGGAGAAAGTGAAACCAGGGAAAGTAGGTAAAACTTAAATGGAAGAACCTAATCAACGTTGTGTTAGTCTGCTAATTCATAAGCCAAAATGATGTCATTTCGGCATACTAACGACAATATTTAACGATTTTGGAAAGAATGACATTTTTAATTCAAAAACATAACCTTAGGATTAGAAATTATATAAATGAAACTTTAAAGCTAAAAATGACAATATAAGTAAAATTGGAGAATTTTCTAGTTTCCTATGACAATTATAAGCTAGTCTTCGTTCACTACAAGAAATATGACATTCTACAGGGTTTAAATACAGGAATTATAGTCACATCCTGTAAAAAACTTGAAATAACAAGATTCTTTATGAACCCCATAAAAAATTCATGTTAAAGTTAAAAAAACTAAGCGGGATGAATTTTAAGGAAAGTAAGAATTCGAAAAAAAATGCGGAGTGAGTTCTATTAAGGAGAGCTCGAGTTCACACCCAAACCCTTTCTCTCTTCAGTCTTCTCTCCCCATTTCTTTTCTCTTCAGTCTTCTCTCTCCATTTCTTTTCTCTTCAACCTCTCTCATACATTTCTCAGCTTCAACCTCTCTTCAATGTCAAATACTTAGGGCTTAGGAATCAGCTTATTCTTTCATCTTTCTCTCGAGAAGCTTTATTAGGGGAACTCTCTCTTCTGGTGTATCTCTACCACAACACCTTTCTTCAACCCTCACAAACTCAACAACGAAGCTCACAACAACTCTTTCAACGATGAAGCTCACAGAAACTCTCTCAACGACAAATCCTTTCCCTCTTCAGTCTTTTCTCTTGATTTCGTCTTTATGGTCTCCCGATTTCATCTCTCTACTCTCTCAATTTCGTCTCTCTAGTCTCTCAATTTAATCTCTCTTATCGATTTCTTCTCTGGTCTCTCTCGATTGTCCAACCTCATCACACAACCTAGCTATGGATTGACCTTCGCGATTACCCTCTTCACAGTCTTCTCTCTCTCTTTCATAGTTTCTCCCTCTCAAAATCCAAACCCACAACCTAGCTAGGGCTTGACCTTCACAATTACCCTTTTCTCAGTCTGCTCTCTCTCTTTCGCAGTTTCTCCCTCTCAAAATCCAAACCCACAACCTAGTTGGGGCTTGACCTTCGTCGAAGAAGAGAGAGATTAGAGCTTGTCCATTAGCTTCTATATCTCGATTAGCTTCTATCTTTTTCTTTATTAAAAAATAGAGAGAGGCAGGGTCCCGAGCCTGATCTCCCATCCACTGACGAACAGAGAAGAAAGGCCCCGAAAAATAGAGAGCAAGGTTGCCAGCCTCATCGGTGAAGTCCAAATCAGGTCATGGAAACCTAAGGTGCCTCTCTCTTGATTTAAAATCGTGCGAGCCTTTCCCTTTTTAGATTCTATTGGAAATTAATCATCTCGATTAATGTCATGCCTTACCTAAGGTACCTCTCTCTTAATTTCAATTTTTTTCTCATTTACCGTGTTTTATTTTTTATGCTTACATAAGAATTTCAGAATAGGAAGATATTATTTACTAATGAGTTAAAGTCAAAACTTTGGGCAACAACTTGTTTGATCTTTGTGAATATTGTGCTGCTTTCTTTTCCCTGCATTTGTGACGGCTTAGTAAGGCACATTTTTTTACAAGAATCAATGTGGTTACTTTTTGCACCTTATATACTAAAGGAAGGCGCTTGGACCAGTTTGGAAGTGCTACTTCTTTTATAGCGGTGTTGTTATACTGCCACACTCATGAGATTCTATTTTGAAAGAAAACAAGGCGTCATAACCTACCTAGATTTAGTGTAGCATTCTTCTTTGAGAACGGAAAGATTAAATGGAGAAGGTTGTGTTGCCTCTACTTTTCAAACAAATTTCATTATACTGTAAATCTAGTATTCTGAATATATAGTTTTTCTTTTGCACTAATATTTTAATAGATAAAACAATGTATGCTTTTGTTGCCATCCTCTTTGTTTGTCTCTGTAGACCATGTAACTATAAGCTTTGCAAGACTTAGTGGTCCTGGAGGTCAGAATGTGAACAAAGGTATGTATATACTTCATCTTGTGTAATTAAGTTATATACTAATTTCACAAACTGAAATATATAAAAGGAGTTTCTCTAGTAATGTAACTTATCTTGAGCAAGAGAAGAATCGAATCAACAAGGATGGGGAGCTTGTGATTTATTCCACAAAGACTAGAACCCATAAGTTAGCTTCTTTTCTCTTCTCCATTTTAACATTGATTCCTTTTGAATCTTTAAAGAATTCAGTCTACTATTACAATTCTTTTTAGGGGCCAACATTAAAGATGCTTTAGCAAAACAATAGGTACTTGCAAATATTCAATCTATTATAATGTGAATTTTTAACTTTGTTTTTTCTTATGAAAACTATAGCTGCTTCTTATGTCCCACCACCTCCGTTGGAAGAGAAAAAGAAGAAATTGCAAAGATGTAAGGTCCTTCCATTTGCCACATGATTGCCTCTTTAATTTTCATGTATGCAGTTATAGATGACATGTGATTTTTGTATGATTTTGTTTTCTATCTAAAAAAAGCTCTGGTATCTAGGAGCAGAGACGACTTAAAAGCAAGAAAACTCTTTCAGATAAAAAGGCATTTGGAAGAAGTAAAGATAGTTGGGATTAAACATAATTCTTAGTAAAATGAATTCGTATGCAAAGCCATTATTTGTTTATGACACGGAAATACTATTAGATGTAAGAAAAGATTTCTCATCTATCATCCAGTTGGTTCTTTTAGTCTTTCAATTCAATTTTTCTTATATGAACTGTAAAAGTCAACTTTGTGGACCTTTTGTAGAAAGTTGTTAAAAGTGAATTTCTCTTGATGATTTTAAATTATCTAGGTATTTTTATGAAATATATGCATGTTGTTTTGGTTTATATCTTTGCTAATATGATTCTCTTGAATGTTCGTGCATGTTATTCTGCGTTCAGAACTACATGTAAACTATTGTTTTGCCTCACTGCTATTTCTGATTGGAGTTTTTATTTTCTTGGTTCTTAGATGTATGGTTTTTAGTGCACGCTGGTACAAACATGTCCATGTTCTTGATATGGATTGGTTATTAGTAAAATTTCAATGGAAACAATTAATAAGATGCTTGTTATTATAGAAAGCTAAAATTGTTTCATAGTTGAATGTTTTGGTCATAATTCAACGCAACGTATGTGCTAAGTGTTTCTTGACCAGTATGTGCTAGAAAAGTTCTAGACATGTATTAATTATTATTTTTTCAAGATTTTGCTTTAATTATTAGTTTTCATGATTATGCTTGGCATTGTTATATAATGTGATTCAGAAGGTAATATTTACAAGACTGGAACTATTCTTTTGCCGATATTCTTTCCTCACTTGAATGATGTTACCTTGGACCATGCCATGTCTATGAAAAAGAAATGGGTATGTGCAATAGGCCAAAAGAGTGTTTATTTTGTTACTCTATTCCTTTTGTAATTTGTAATTTATGAAAAGAAACGTTCATTGGTGAATTCATAGTACTTTTAAATTTAACTAGTATGTTCATTTTGTATTAGATTTACACTACGTAACGCTCAATATGTTCAACTTGTAGTTGTAGTGTATATTAGTTGTGAGAAATTTAAACAAAGTTCAATGACTATTCTCTTTAAAATACAGGACCTACAATCACTCGAGGCTTTTCAACATGGCATCAAAGTTTGAGGACTTGAGATATGAATCTGTCAGTGAAAATTTGAAGTTATTTTATAGTCTATGTGAAACTTTTAGATGCTTTTTATTTTTTGAAATGAATGATGATACAACTGTATTAATAGACTAATACTTTTTTATGATACTTATGGATAATGTTTTGTGAAAATGAAATGATGTATCAATGCATTTTAGTCTAGTAATGTATTAATTTTGAATGCTTAAATATGTATGTAAATAGGTGTGTATAAATTGATTGTAAAAAATAGCATTTATAAAATTCCAGAAAAAGCTATATATAAGAGGTACAATTTATAACAAAAAACTATTTCAATGAGGTTCAAAAAGCTTATGGTATCTAATTTAATATAATACAAAAAATACCTGTGAATATTAATACACGAGAATTAAAAATACATGTTGAATAAAAGTAACACAAGTCGTAAAATCTCATTAAACAACGTCCTACAAGAGTCAAAAAATCTTGTAAAAAGAAAGATACCAATGTGGGGTTGTCACAGACGCTGCATGATCCCTTTGGATTACTTTTCAATGAGATATCTGCCTCTTGTAGAATGTCATATTTCTTGTAGTGGCTATAACCAATTTAGGGTTTGTTTGGTAGCCCGTATTGTACAATACTAAAGACATGATAATACTATTTTAATACTATCTGACGTTTGGCAAAAATATTGAGCTCGACTAGCTAATATGGTGGGACTTTTTAGTCTCACTCACATAGGATAATTTAGTCCCATCTTAAAATAGGGGAATAAATAGGACAAAGGCTCACGAAGACTCATGAAACCACTCTCTTGACCCTCTTTATCTCTCTCTATCGATCATCTCTCTCAACCTTTTGTCCCTCGATCCTTTCTCTCATCGTCATTGCTCACAGCCTCTCTCTTGTCGTCACAGATCGCAGGTGAGATCTTCTTCCTCTTTCTTCTTCTCCTCTTTTATTTATTTGTCTCCTGTTCTCTTTCTTCTTCTCATCATTTCCTTCTTCTCCTCTTTTCCTTCATTTGGGATTAACATTTTTCTTTCTCTAAATTTCTGATGAATTGTTGAATCTCTAAATCTCTAGATTCTAAAATTAGGGATTATTTGATTTTCTGACTTCTAATTTTGGTGTCTGATTTTTGCTTCTACTTGTTCTTCTTCCATGTATTCAATCATACTGCTGTATTAAGAAAGCATTTTTTTTGTAGTTATAGTAAATCACTTCTACTAATGCTAGAAAGTAGTTTCCTGGAAGTTGATTAGCACCTGCATCATTTCCCTTCTACTCTTTTGGTTAGAGTTTAGGTGCAGAAGTCATTGAAGAGCTAGAACTAGATGACTAACTAAAATTGTTTGCAAGATTTCTATGCCACAAAAATATGTGTAAGATAAAATTTGTGATAATTATGCGAAGCATTTCAGAACGAGGACTTCTAATTGGCAATTTTATTCATTTTGGAAGTGAATTTTGTCTTTAGTATTCGGAGAAGTCAAAGAAATGATTGCCAGATGCTATTGGCTTAAACATGTAAATTTATCCACATATTAATGCTTGGTTTAGGCTCTTGTTGAGTGAGTGTTCTTTTACAGTTACTTGATTTGGGTTGATGCTTTATTGCTCTTTTGATATTTATCTTAAGGTATTTTTCTTTATTATTGATTGGGACATGCTTTATCAGGGATGGATAGAGATCACAACCAATATAATGAGCAAACAATACGAAGAATTATTAGGTGTTCTTGGACCAAAATGGAGGAAGAAGTATTATTGGACATACTTAATGATGTAGTTGTAGGAGGACTTATTATAATAATAAATCTTTTAAACCTTGTACTCTGGATCGTTTTTTGAGTGTATTAATTATTGTTATTTGGATAATTTTAATTTCACTTATTATGAATGAGATAATTTATTTTATAGTTAAAATGTAAAATAATATGTTAATGAGTTTCAAATAGACTTTTGCGGATCAAATCATGACAAACAATTTCACAATTCAATACTATGGTCCGCCAAACATTGTACAAGTAATACATTTTTTTAACTAATACAACTCCAAACACTAGATAATATTATTTAATCCAGTACAGTATAATCTGACAGTTTTAATATAGTATTATCCAGTACTATCATGACTGTCAAACGAGACCTTAATGACATGCTTTAACAATGTTCGCAAGCACTCATCAATTAAAAATCTTGAGCAGTTCACTAGAAGATATATTGAAGTTTCAAGTCACGGTTTGAATGGATAAAAAACAAGAGTCGAATGCTACTTAGGCCGATTGACTTGTAAAGCTTTTGAAATCCACCTATGCTCAGATTGACATAAAAACAAAAGGAACCCATTATGCTAACATCATAGACCGGCCCATATGAATTATGAGTGCATTAGAGCCAGATGACGAAGTAGGGTTTGCGTTTGATATGTCTCTACGTCTCTACTGAGACATTACTTAAAGTCAAAACCCCATCTCAAAACCCACAACATCACCTCGGGTCCGTATCACATTCATGACTTACCGTAATTAATTTGAGAAATAAAATTTTAACCCTTATAATTTGAGGGTAGTTTCACTCTATACCTCATACTTCAAAAAGTTTCAAACTAGACATTATACTTACACGTCTCAAATTGGACATTCTCGTCAAGTTTCGTAAAAAAATAACAGACCTTAAAACCCAAAAATGCACAGTTAAATGATAATGTGATCCGCAAAGCTAACGTGTCAATAGATGTGGACAATGGACCGATCTAACTCATTAAATAGCACGAACCAAACAAGTTAAACCGCTCAAGGATGTGGATTGACTATTGTTTGATCATCAATAACTTTTTGCTCTCGTTGAGGTTCGAACGCCTTATCTACATATACACGTCTACCTCATTTGCCACAGTCAAATCCTAGTTTTTGTCTCTTATGTTGTTTACTTGATTTTAATATGAACCATATTACACTCTCAAATCAAGTAACAACATTATTTACTATTTTGAATGCCTGAGCTCGAGAGTATCCAAGGAAAGCAAATTAATTCAGATTTTTCTTCAATTATTTGTTATGTTTTTATTTTTAATTTTATTCGTTGGTATTTAATTTTGGAGAAAAAAACAAATTGCTAGAGTTTTGTATGCATATAAAAAATCTAGGAAATAACTGCTAGTACTCCCCTGAGCATGCAAAATATAAATAACAATTGATTTATGTTTGAATGCCTGCTCATCTGAGTACCTAACAAAAGATAATTAACTAGATTTTCTTCAAATGTATGTTTTATATTTATTTTTATTAGTTGGCATTTAAGTTTTTTTTGTTAAAGGTAAATTATATAATCAAGAAAAATATAATATTCACAAATTATTAAAATGGTTACCAAATTCAATCAAATAATATGTAAATTATATAAGAAAAATGAATAAATAAAAGGTGATAGAATTTTATTTTTGAAATGTCCCATTAGGTATGTCTTGTGTCATAAAAATGAAACAAGATAGATGACCCTTAATGGGTGGTTCGAGGACCATTGATAAGTACTTTTTTAATTTTTTTAATATTTTTGAAAATTAAAGCATTATTGAAATTATTCTCGGTATCCCAAAAATAACCCATCACTTCAGTAGTTTGAGAAGTTTGGTATTCTAAAACACTCAAAGTCTGTCATAGGGGTTTTGCTAAGAGAAAAGAATTGACAAAGATAATATGATTTAAATTTACATATTATTTTTTGACCCAAATATGTACAAGTTATTACAAGTGAATAGAACATAAATCACATATATACACATGTTGATATAAAGAATGAGACATGGATTACATTTTAAACATTATAATATAATAGACCTAAATAAATAAATATATAAAGAAAAGTTAAATTAACAACTACATGAAAAAATAAAAGAAATAAATACTTGTAAAATTAGAATCACATGTATTGTAGGATGATAAAGTGGAAAAAAATGTGTAAAGTAAAAAATGAATATGCAAAACATATAAAAGATGTAAGTGGTGAATATTAAAATAAACATATATTAAAAAAAAAGAAACAAAGAAAATTAAGATAAAATGAAAAAAACAATACAAAACAAAACAAAAAGGGGGAGGGGACTGGTGTACATAGGGTGATTCACTCTCTGTAAGTGTATAGATGGTGATTCAGCCTCTATAACCGAACAGAGGGTATCACCCTATGTTCGGAGGAACAGAAGGTGATATCACCCTCTGTCGCCACAGAGGGCGATCACTCTCTGTGTGTGTTTTAAAAAATAAATAATATAAAATAATAATAATTAATAATGATAAGAGGTAATAGAGGACAAAACTCAGAAATTTATCCCCTTCTATAAAATTTAAAATCTTAATTTTTGATGCAAATATATTCTTTTAATTTATGAGTAAGTAGTCTACTAATTAACATTTATTTTTCCAATAAATACTAATCAAATAAAAAATTTAAGGACAATAATTAGTTAAACCTAGCGTCACGTAAAAAACAATAACTAAAATTTTAAAATAGATTTTTGGGATATAGTATATATTTTTTTATTTTGGACTACTTAGTTCACTAATACCATTATTTTATTTCTTCTTTAATTGCTAATCAAATAGTAAAAGAATGATCATGGATGATAACTAGTTCAAACAAATGTCACAAAACTAACAGCATGATCGAAAGCAATGAAAAAACTTATGAGAACATTAAAAAATTTCAAAGCTTAAATATTTGCATAATCTTTATATAAATGTTTAACTCTCTATTTTATGCCCTTTTTATATATGAGAAATTATCATATGGGATTTTTGGATCAAATGTACAATTTTAACCCATTAAAAGATTGATTCACATTGAGTTAACTTTGCACCCCTCAAAGACTTTATCATCATCCTCATTGATTGAGTTGATGACAAAGATATCTCATTATCAAATTTGTAATTTAATCATCAATGCATTAAAACAAAACTCAAGATTAGACTAGTATATAGGCTAATAAGCAAAATGTGTATATTTAATTATTAGATCGGATAAAATACAGTATCTACAGTTGCCCCCATTTGTTCACGCTTCTAAACTTAGAAGGTGTACAAAAGTTAGATACGTATTTTGATCGGTATGAGAAAACACTATATAGAATAGAAGAATAAGAACCTCGACTGGTTCAGGCTCTATGAAGTGATGAAATTCTGAAATAGACCTTGATAGACATAGGCTTCGAACTCGACTCAATTCGGCTTCGATTAAACCAAATTTATTGAAATGGACAAGGTGCTTACACCGGGATTCAATCACTACAAAGTCGGGTTTGGTTTAACCTAAGATATTTGAAAAGGAAATGGACCTGGATAGACGAAGGCTTCGACCTTGACTCGATGCGGATTTGATTTAACCAGAGTAATTGAAATGGACCAAGTGCTGACACCTGACTTCGACCACGACAAAGTTAGGTTCGATTTAACCGAAGATGTTTGATAGGAAAAATGGACCTGGAACAGGCTTCGACCTTGACTTAATTCAGGTTTCATTTAACCAAATTAGTTGAAATGGACAGGCGCTCACACCATGCTTCGAGCACGAATAAATTGGGTTTGATTTAACCGAAAGTGAAAATTGGACCTGGCGTTGACACCAGGTTTTGACCACAACCAAGACGGGTTCGATTTAACAAAAAAAAATTGAAAGGAACAGACCTAGATAGATACATGTTTTGACCTCGACTCAATTCGGGTTTGATTTAACCAACAATGAAAAACGGACCTGGCGCTGACATCAGACTTCGGCCACGACTAAGTCGGGTTCAATTTAACTAGATTAATTGAAATGGAACAGGCGCTGACACCGGGCTTCGACCATGACAAAGTCGGGTTCGATTTAACCAAAAATGTTTGATAGGAAAAATGGACCCTGAACAGGCTTTGCCTCGACTTAATTTAGGTTTGATTTAACTAGATTAATTGAAATGGACCAGGCGCTGACACCAGGCTTCGACCGCAACAAAGTTAGATTTGATTTAATTGTAAGTGAAAATTAGACTTGGCGTTGACACTAGGCTTCAACCATGACCAAGTCGGGTTTGATTTAACCAAAATATATTTGAAAGGAAAACGGACTTCGATAGACATAGGCTTGGACCTCGACTCAATTCAGGTTCGATCTAACAAAAAATGAAATAATATTTGAAAGGAAAACAAACCTGGATAGACACATGCTTCGTCAACTCAATTCGGGTTTGATTTAACTAAAAATTAAAAAATATTTGAAAGAAAAATGGACCTGGATAGACACAGGCTTTGACCTCGACTCAATTCAGGTTTGATTTAACCAAAAATGAAAAACGGACCTAGCACTGACACTAGGCTTCGACCACGACTAAGTCGGGTTCGATTTAAGCATATTGATTGAAAAGGACCATGCGCTGACACCAGGCTTCGACCGTGACAAAATTGGATTTGATTTAACCGAAGAAAATGAAGTGACGTTTTATATGAGATATACAAACTTCATATGGTAGTCAGAGCTAGCCTAATGCAAACTCTAAATTTTGGAAAGTCATGTGTAGATTTCAAAAGAATATTGTGAGATCATTCATGCACTTGAATTATATCAAAACAAAGCAATGTGATTTGTAATTCTTGAATATAAATGTAAAGTAATGATTTTGAATGTATGCTATGCATGATTGTGAACATTTTTAAGAAGATTATTTGATGATATTTTGAAAGTTTACCAATGTGGTCATAGATTTTAAATGGATGTTCTTGATGATTTGAAATAAATAAAATAACTAGTATGATGCATGATTATGCAATGAAATTCTTGACTTATAATGCAAGTGAGATGATCATGATAGCGTGAACACGATGCATGATTGCGAACATTTTAAGCAAATCTTATGATGATTTTTTTTATAAAATGGGTCATTGTGGTCATCTTGATCATCCTTCAAAACACTCACTTGGACTAGGATCATAGATTGACAATGAGATATGAAGCATATGATAGAGAAAATGGTTTACTCCTTTCTACTGGATCATGCCCCAGTATTTAACTTCTATCGATGATGGAGACAAACAAATGATTTTTCTTATTTTGCTTCTTTTCTTCACTCCCAATTTTGTAAAACATCCAATAGTGTCCTTCTAAGCTTTAACTATGAATATATTGTTTTGTAACTTCAGTGCTACCCTCTTGCTTATGGAGTCCTTTCAGATAGCTTCAAACCCTCTTATATATACATGGTGACATCTCTCCCTCTTTTTTCTTTCGCCAATGGTGCCCTTTCAAGTTTTCACCATTACCTCAAACTCTTTTTTCCCTCATGGTGCCCTTTCAGGTTTTCACATTGACCTCAAACTCTTTTTTTTTACCATAAGTCATACTTCTTAGTAACTTCAAGAGTAATTTGCATTGTCATCTACATGCTCTGGATGTTGGAGGAAAGAAATGGAGAAAGTAAGAATGATAAATAAGGATTTGAAGAGGTCATGAGAAAATAAATTGTCGAATAAGATCTTTCCCAGTTTTGGAATGATTCTTTTGAGAACTAAAGCATTTCACATACCACTTTCCACACTTATAGTGATCATTCTTTTCCTTTTCCTTTTTTTTCTTTTTTCGTACTCTTTTTCTTTCTTTTTTTTGAAAGGTGATGTCTTACTCATGACAGATATATATTGAGGTATTAATTTAAAGTCATGCTCTTATTGTAGATAGATCTTCTTTATCTAAAAAGGACTTTCACTTGGACTGTAATGTAAGTTAGAGTTTATAGGCTGCCAAAAGAAAGTGTATCAAAAGCTTAAAATTCATCTAAAAATGATATGTCTAAACCAATGATCCGTTGAGAATTTTTCCCAAATCAAATAGTTGTGTATGAACTTTTTGCAACAACTACCACCAGTATGCGAAAAATGCATTTAGAATTTCCGTTAAACAAATTTCCCCTAATGTAAAAGGACACTCTAAGAAGATATCACAAAGCTCACTTGGCTTTGACTTTTTTATTGCAATATTTTTTTTTCGCCTTGGCCTTTTTTCTTTTGCCCTAGTTTGAGAAAATTTTAACTTTTGAGACATGTATTTTGATAAAAGGAATAATTACCCCAGTGTAGGGAATGATCATTTGTTGGGTGTTATGAAATAAATATTTTTTAAGGGTCAATTGGGCTTGCAATGAATAAAAGTGTTTGGGATAACAGAAAGAACGTCTCTCCATCATTTTCAATCAGGAGTAAATTCAACAAGAACGTGACCTCAGATAAGAATAATATCTTTTTTGTAATGTCTTCATTCACAAAAAAAAAGACTATTTTCACTTTTATTTGTCTCTTCACTGAAAATAATATCGTCAAAGCTATATTTGATACTGCTTATGCGTTTATTCTCCAAATCAGCATTCTTAATCTGGGCTGGTTTGTTGGGTGAAAGAAAAGAAATGAGAGAGATACAAGAGTATGATGTCAATGAATGAAGAATTGGAAATGCATTTATTAACTTTGAAATGAGCAGAAATGCAAATTGGACAAGAAACTAGAATTCAAAGTAGGAGACGAGTAAAAATAGACGAAACACGATAAGAAGACGTATGACAAAAGTTCTTAGGTATTGGGTAGAGCTTTGATGAATTTGACATTAGCTCGTCACTCTTGAAGGTCCCTAAGAAGCAATGGCAATTCGGAGATACCTCAACTATTAAACTTATAGTCTGGACAACAATGATATGTGAAAACATCGATATATGGAAACCATTAAAATATTCACCGCATCAAGTTGTTCCATTATCACATGAAGAGATACGTTCCATGAAATTTTCCATGGTATTCTTATGCTCTAGTGGAGAGTTTGGGCTAATTATTAGTTGTCATCAACTTTCTTGAAGATTAGCCAACCGACTTTGATTAACATCTGAACTCTAGCTTCCAATATTGTACAATTTTTAGTTGAATGTCCCATTTCCCCCGCATGATAATCACATCGAGTAGTTGGATTGTACCATCTAAGATATGGTGGGTGGAGAGGCTCATAAAGGACCGGCGCCAACTGGTTATTCTATATTATTTATAGTGATAATTTCGTATAAGACATCAAAATTGGTCGTAGTGGATGAACCGTTGGTTATTCCTATTTTTCCTTTGAGGCTGGTCAACTCGATCAACGTTTTGCTGGTGAGTTGGTGGTGTAAGATAAGATCTTAGGTTATTTCAAAATGTTGGTTGTTGGGAATGATAATTGCATGGAACTTAGGGGGTATTCGCCATACATAATGTTGTGAATTTGGGTCATTCAATGTACTTTGAAAGGCACAATCCGGGGTTCACAGCTTATGATGGGTACCCAAAATTGATCGTCTGTACCCCTCTTTCTTTTCATTTTGATGAAAACACATTTTTTGTAGAGGATGCTTCTGACAGAGCTCCTGAAATTATACCACTTTTTATCCTACATTATATTCTTTCACTGATGACTATAATATCATAAAAGTTGTTTGGAGCATTTCCAATCATTCTATCATAGAATGAAGACCTCAAGGTATTGATGAACATTCCATCTATTTTTGACAATGAGGATTATACTTGAGCAGCTAATTCCCTCCACCTTTGAGCATATTCCTTAAAGCTTTCAGTATGCTTTTTTTAACCTTTGCAGATCAAAATAATTAGAAGCCATGTCCATATTGTACTTATATTGTCTTAGAAAAGCGTCAACTTAGTCTTTACATCTCTGAATATGTTGATCATCCAACTGGATGTGCCAGCGAGATGCAGCCCCCAATCAAACTATCTTGAGAAAAAAATGGATCAACAACTTATCATCATGCTTGCATGTTATCATTTTTCTGCAATACACAATAAGGTAACTCCTTAGGCATGTATTTTCATCCTACCCTTCAAACTCATGAAGTTTTAATTTGTGAGGGATGGTAATATCTAGGACCAAACATAATTGGGTGGCATCAATGATACCGTATGCATATGTTCCTTCAATAGCACACAACCTCTCTTCTAGAATATCCAACTTATCGCTCATCGATTGAATTTCACTTAGTTTGATAATGAGCTTCTGCGCTTTTGGGTCATTGAGATCAGCTATGATGATTCGCTCATTATCATGTTCTCTTTGTGAGGTGAAAATTTGATTGTGGTCAGGCGCTGCTGTTGGGGTGCCGTACCCAAATTTTCTTTAATGCATCAATTCTTGGGGACTTGGAAACATGTAATGCTACATATTTATTGGTATTTATGGAGCATGGAATTGGGCTATCTGATGACATCAGTAGAATGGAGTGAATCTAGGAGGGTAAAGTGGAGTATCGACATTGATCTCATGGTGATGGAGCCCTTTTGCGGATTTTCAAGACATGCTTTTCCTTTGTTGGTGGCGAGAAATTCCAGGACTCTGGCCATTTGTTCTTTCAGCTCCTAAATTTCTTGTTTCATTATCTCTCGTGATTGTTTTTTCTTGTTCATCCATGATTCTAGCTTGAGATTATGCTCAATGATTTTTTTCTTTCATTTTTATTTTTTCAAAATGAAAAAAAGAAAAATATATTAGTGATGCATGAAGGAGAGAAAGAAACTACAATGCATGAAGGAAAGAAAGAAACTTCAATGCATGAAGAAGAAATCACAATGCATGAAAGAATCAATGAATTATGAAATAATGAAATAAATGATGAACCTACAATGGATATAAGAAATAATGAACTTCTGATGCATGAAATGGAGAATTATATATAAATCATGAATTATAAAAGTGTCGATGAATGGTTTTAATGACAATTCTAAAAAAGGAGAGAAATAAGATTCATCACTAAAAAACTATTCTACTTCTTTGCTAAAATGGTAACAATAGTAATTAATGTTGTATGTAGTGATAGAAATGATACATCTTTGGTAGTGATGATGAGGAGGAGGAGGATAATGATGATGATATGATGATATGATGACGATGATCATGATGATGAATCAATTGAAAAAAACAAATTATGACAAATAACGTGTACCACATAAAAATTCAACGCGTGCCACATAACACATTTAGAAGACCCTAGAATTTGTTTTTCATCGCTCATTAAGAGGTTTTGAGGTTGTCTAGATATGTGTGGTTAGGGTCTAAAACTCTTAAAAGGCTCCCAGGCTATCCCCACTTTCATTCCCAAAATTGAACAATGGAGACCTCCGAACGGTATCCTGAACGGGTCAACCTGAGTGAGAACTTTCATGAGCCTGAATGAGAATCGCAATTTCATGAAGAATTCGACTACTCATTCTCTCTAATCCTAAAGGTAAAACCCGAGTATAGGGCTAGTGTATATGTGTAAAATTATGAATTATGTAAAGACATATACACCATAAAAACAAACTATATACAACTAAAAGATGGATAAGAACAACAATGGATCAAATAAACAAACAAAGAGCCACCAAAGGATAACATACAACTACAAGATAGACAGACTGCTTCCCCGTGGAGTCTTCAAGTTGTCACAAAGTGCCTGCGATGCGGAGCGGCGATTGAAATATTATTTTTTGAATAAAGAAAATTCGGAGTCTCCACCAATCATTTTAGGGTGTGATTAGTCACCCAATTTTACAACAAAAAATTTGGTCTACGAAAACTTAAAGTTGGTTCAGGAGTCATTTGTGTGTGGGGAAGGTGTTAGCACCTTACAACACTCATTATTAAAATAGTTACCAAATTCAATCAAATTATATCTAAAGTATCATAAAAATGAATAAATAAAAGGTGAAAGAATTTTATTTTTGAAATGTCCCATCAGATATACCTTGTGTCATAAAAATGAAATAAGAAAAGTGGCCCTTAATGGGTTGTTCGAGGACCATTGATAAGTACCATTTTAGATTTTTTTTATTTTTTTAAAAATCAAAGCATTATTGAAGTTATTCTCAGTATCTAAAAAATAACCACTCACCTCTGTAGTTCGAGAAGTTTGGTATCCCAAAAAAACTCAAAGTTCGTCATAGGAGTTTTGGTAAGAGAGAAGAATTGACAAAGATAATATGATTTAAATTTACATGTTATTTTGTGACTCAAACATATACAAGTTATTGCATGAATAAAACATAAATAACATATATACACATGTTGATATAAATGAATGAGACATGGATTAAATTTTAAACATAATAATATAAGAGACCTATATAAATAAATATGTAAAGAAAAGTTAAATTAACAACTACATGAAAAAAATAAAAGAAATAAATAGATGTAAAGTTGGAATCACATGTATTGTAGGATGACAAAGTGAAGAAAAATGTGTAAAGTAGAAAATGAATATGCAAAACATGTAAAAGATGTGAGTAGTGATATCAAAATAAACATATATTAGAAAAATAAAAATAAAGAGAGAAAATTAAGATAAAATGAAAAAAAAAACAATGCAAAACAAAACAAAAAGGGGGAGGGGGACTGGTGTACAGAGGGAGGGTGATTCACCCTCTATAACCGAACATAGTGTATCACACTATGTTCCTCAGAACAGAAGGTGATATCACCCTTTTTTGCCACAGAAGGTCATCACCTTCTGTGTTTTTGTTTTTTAATAAATAATATAATATAAAATAATAATAATTAATAATGATAAAAAGTAATAGAGGATAAAAATCAGAAATTTATCCTCTTCTATAAAATTTAAAATCTTATTTTTTATGTAAATATATTCTTTTAATTTATGAGTAAGAAGTCTACTAATTAACATTTCTTTTTACAATAAATTCTAATCAAATAAAAAAATTATGGACAGTAATTAGTTAAACCGAGCGTCACGTAAAAAATAATAACTAAAATTTTAAAATAGATTTTTGGGATATAAACATACCTTTTTTTATTTTAGACTACTTAGTTCACTAATTATCATTATTTTATTTCTTCCTTAATTACTAATCAAATAGTAAATGAATGATCATTAATGATTACTAGTTCAAACAAATGTCACAAAAATAGCAACATGATCTAAAAAAATGAAAAGGCTTATGTGAACATTAAAAATTTTCAAAACTCAAATAATTGCATAATCTTTATATAGATATTTAACTCTCTATTTTATACATTTTTATGTATGAGAAATTATCATATGGGATTTTTGCATCAAATGTACAATTTCAACCCATTAAAAGGTTGATTCACATTGAGTTAATTTTGCACTCCACAAAGGTTTTATCATCATCCTCATTGATTGAGTTGATGACAAAGATATCTCATTATCAAATTTGTAGGATAATCATCAATGCATTAAAACAAAACTCAAGATTAAGAGTAAAAAATAAAGAAGAATGAACAAAGCATATAAACTACATGCGTATGAAGGAGAAAAGATGAAGAATAATGAACAATATATCTTATCAGTAGAGGTGCAAGAAATTTAGACTACATTAAAAAAAGAATGAGGGAATATGAATAGATGAATAGAAATGTAAACTCTATTTCTCTCTCTCTAAGAAAATCTCTCTTATTTCTCACACACACTCTCTAAAAAGATCATTCTCCTTCTCTCAAAAGCCTCTCCCTTCCTCACTCCAAAAGTCCATTTTCAAATGAAGACCCCCCTCCTTATTTATATGCAAAATTAGGATTTCACTTTTTTCTTTTAGTCCTTATGCTCCTTTTTTAATTTATTTAGTCCTTGAATTTTTTTCTTATATTTTTAGTCCCTATTCTATTTATCTATTTTAGACATTGAGCTTTTTTGTTTTTTCAAAAATCACACATTATCTTAGACTAGTAAATAGGCTAATAAGAAAAATGTGTATATTTCAAAAATTGGACCGGACAAAATATGGTATCTACACACCTATACCAACATTAAGCCTACAAAAACCATCAATTTTGTCTCTAAGTTTAATGATTTTTCTCCATGACCAAGAAGGATCAACTGGGAGCTTCACACTAAAAATAGAGTGGTGTCTCAACAGGTTGCTCTTGCACCATGTAATCCACAAGGATTCTTTAGCACCAGAAATAATCCTCCAAAACTGCTTGGAAACAATAGCTAAGTTCTTGATAGTAAAGTAAAAAATACCCAGACCCCTTCTTTAACAGGGGTGCAAAACAGATTCTAAGCCACCATGTAGCCTTTGTTTTGATATACATTACCAGTCCACGAGAAGTTCCTAAGAGCACAATTGATTTTTCATAACTTGCTTGGATGGCTGGGGGAATAGGCTAAATCAACTGTAATCTCCCTGCATAAGTGTAATGTTTATTCTTTCAAGACTTAGCTCTTTTGATGATCTTGTCCACTAGAATATCATAGTGTACCTTAAAGAGCTTAGTAAATATTAAAGAGATATCAAGGTATTTGACAGGTAAGGGGCCAATTTCAAAACTGGTGTAGTTGAGAATCAAGTTGTACATTGTTTCATCCACTCCTGATAAATAAACATGACTCTTGTGCACATTAGCCTACAAACTAGAAATTTGATCGAAGAGATCAAGGCCTGACTTAATACATCTAACAGAATTCAGCTCCCCTTTGTAGAAGAATAGTAAATCATTTGCAAAACAGAGGTTAATAATTCAGTTCTTCTTACATCTCCAATGGAAATTGAATCCTTGTAGGTGAGCACAGTGCTTGAGAATTTCATTGAGGGTTTCCATGATCATGATAAATAGTAAGGAAACTTTGGATCTCCTTGTCTTAAACACTTACCTCTTCTAAAAAAATCATGGGAAGAGCCATTGATGTTTATAGAGAAGTTAGGGGTGGTAATACATTCCATAATCCATCTAATAAATTAAGAAGGAATGCTTATGTATTGAAGAACCTCATCGAGAAAAAACCAACTCACATTATCATAGGCCTTGAGAAGGTCTACTTTGAATGAACATCTAGGGGACCAAATTTTAGATCTCCTTGTCTTAAACCCTTACCTCTTCTAAAAAATCATGGGAAGAGCCATTGATGTTTATAGAGAAGTTAGGGGTGGTAATACATTCCATAATCTATCTAATAAATTAAGAAGGAATGCTTATGTATTGAAGAACCTTATTGAGAAAAAACCAACTCACATTATCATAGGCCTTGAGAATGTCTACTTTGAATGAACATCTAGGGGAGCAAGTGTTTCTGTGAAACCCTATAAGAAGTATTAGGCTAAAAGGATGTTATCTGAGATATGCTTGCCTAGAATGAATGCAATTTGATTAAGGCTAATCAAACCTGGTAAGACAGTTCTTAACTTGTTGACCATAACCTTGCTAATGCACTTGTACATGAGATTGCAGTAAGCAATTGGCCTAAAGTCATTAATCTTGGTAGGGTTTGATATCTTGAGAACCAGAAAAATAAGAGTTGTGTTAAAACTCTTGAGCATTTCCCCACTGGCAAGAAATTCTCTAACAGCATCACACACATCCATACCTACAATGTTCCAAGATTTCTTATAGAAACTAGCAGAGAATCTATCTGGTCTAGAGCCTTCTTGTCATTGAAAGAAAAGAACACTCTTTTGATTTCCTCATCTGTGATATCAGCAGCTAAACTAACATGATCTGAAGCCTGAAGTTTATACTAGAAAATCCCCTCCATGAAACTCTAATCAATATCTAGAAGTAGAGCTTGAGAACCTAGAGATTTTTTTGTAAACTGCACAATATGGTCCTGGATAGCCTCAATATTATCTAGGAGGTTACCATGATTATCATTCAGCTGAATAGTATGTGATCTTCTTCTCAAATTATTTACTGCCTAAAAAACCAGTATTGGAGTCCCTAAGATTGACCCAACAAGTTCTTGACGTTTGCATGTAGTATCTCTCCTCAGCGAGTTTCCAATTCAAGTATTGCTTTGAAGCATCTTAGACTCAAGTGAGGAAGAATTAGTTTCTGAAACCTGAAAAGCATGCTAAAGCATGTCCCTAGCATCAATCACTCTATTGGAGATATCATAACAGCTGGTTTTGTTGAAAACCTTTAAGGCTTGCTTGACAAACAACTGTTTCTTAGCAACTCTGAACATAAAGCTACCAGTAACATGATTGTTCCAAGATCTATGGACAACTTCCATGAAGCCTTCAACCTTTGTCCAAAATTGAAAAAATTTGAATGGAGAATCTTTTTTTGGACAGTCTGAGAGCATTTTAATAATAATAGGACTATGATCAAAGAGGTCGAGGTTGGCAAACCAGGTAGTTGACCTATCAAAACAATCGATCCAAGAAGAATTTATGAAGGCCCTATCAATCTTATAGTTAATGCTACCACCACCTAATTGGTGATTCCACCAAGTTAAAAAAAGGGCTAGTATAGGTAAGATCAGAAACTTCCAGATTGGCAATACATGAACCAAACTCTCTCATCCATTCATCCTAGTAGTTATTACCCCCAATCTTTTCATTGGGATGAAGAATCCCATTGAAATCATCTAAAATAATCCAAGGGAGATAATTGGCTTAGCATTCTACAGTTCAGACCACAACACCCTTCTCAGACTGGCTTCATTTTAGGCATAAACAATAGAGCGAAAATATTGCATAGATGAACCAATGTTCTTGACATGACAATGAATGAGTTAAGCAGAGCAAGCAAGAACAGTAACCTAAAAAACATTGGGATCATAGGCTAACCAACTCTTACCAGAGTTGTCAGCATTATTATTGTGAATGCACCTCCAAGTAGGAAAAACATAATTATAAATCCTAGAGAAATGTTTAAACTTAACCCTAGTTTCTAGTAAACAACAGAGTTTTGAATTCATCTCCCTGAATAATCTCCTTACTTCTGAATGTTTATGAGGTCTGTTAAAACCTCTTGCATTCCAAGAAGCAAAACTGGACATAAATATGAGAGGGGGATGGTGATGAGCTCACCAACTTGTGACTTTGTGTCTTGAGTTTTGCAGCTTTCTGTCTATTTCTTTGTCTCTATCTTGAACTCATAGCACTGTCACTAGAACTTGGAAAAATAATGCTTGCCTCTGCTTTCTCAGTTGTATCAGTCTCCATTGGCATAACAGTCTCTTCTAAAATTTTGTTAACAATATCTCTTAACTTTTATATTACGGGAGGTAAAAGCTCAATTTGAGCCAAGTTTTCCTCCTCTTCTAGGTTAGCCATAAATGTAGAACAATCAATGTCTTTTCCCTATTTTCTAACCAGAACCCTTGTTTGTGGGTCTTTTTCTCTAGTTGTTTCTTAGGTTGAGTTTTTAGCTTATCTGACGCAGTAGAATAGTCATGGCAAAAAACTTTACAAGCTTTGCATCTTCTAGGAATACCAAGGTATTCTACTTTTTTTAGTGTCTTCCATTTCCACGTCTCCCAAGTCAATATCAATAGTCACTACAATAGAAACTACCATTCATAGGGGGTAAAAATTCCTATAAAAGACCTTCTATAGCGTTCTGGAAAACCATGTATTTCCGGGCGCTATAATATGTCCGAGATTTTTTATAGGGGTCTGGAACCCATATAAAAGACCTGATTTTTTATAGCGGTCTTTATCGCTTATAAAAAAATTGATGTTTTATTGGGTTTTCTGCCCCCTATAAAAAAATCAGGTCTTTTATAGGATTTTTGAACATGCTATTAATTCCTAAATTAAATGTATTCATGAAATTAAATGTATTCTTCATAAACAAAAATAGAACTCTAAATAACAATATATATAATAGAATGAATTCTTACAAATCGTTTCATAAAAAGTATAAATATCAGTAAGTTTTTTTTTTTAATTTCTATTTAAAGTCATCTAAATTCTGATTTATAAATATAAAAAATCTACTAATTCTAAGAACGACATGTCTCCTCTAAAAAAAAGCTCCAACCAAAAGAAGTCATGTCTCACAAAACGAGATTGCCTTCCATCCTTTTATGGTGTGGGCCTGCAAAAGATATCATGAGCCCAAAAATCAAACCAGTTGTTTTCATAAAAAGGAACTAACTGAAATCATTTACTAACACAAACACAAATCCTTGAAGTCCCAAATTCATCTCAATAAAAATGGAAACAAAGTCTCAAATCATATACTAACACAAATAGAGACAAGTCTCAAATTCATTGCAAAAGAAGAAGGTTAGTAACGGAAGATCGACTATAAGAAGGAACCAACTGTTGTAAACCAATTGTTTACATAAAAAGAAACCAACTGAAATCATTTACTACCCAATATGAAGTTGTCAGTAACTTAAGCACAAAATACTTGCAGGCAACATTATCACATTTTGGTTCTATAATTGTTCAAGAATCTCAACTCTTTCATTTTTAATTAACTTCTATCTTGTAGAAATTCATTAATTTCTCATCGTGCATGTGCAAACGTAAAGCTTATGACTATTATCTAACGAATTATTAACAAAAATTTGAGAATAAGAAGGAACTGGTTTCAGAGAATATAAGTTGTAGCTAATTGAAATAAAGCTTAACTACTTAGAAGAAAGACTGACAATATGATTCTTAACTCACATCATCCAATTCTTAATATAAGATAGTGTTTTGTAAGTGATTCACATCTTTATGGACTTTAGTTTATTCTATGCTGCCTAGTTCAATTGAGCCTAAAAATCACATAATAAACCATTAATGCACTTGCATGAATTTCAAGTGGGATGGTTGAGACAGAGAATCCAGAAAAGGTCATGTGGGGCTATTGTTTGACAGGAGTCCCTCCCCGGGAAATAAAAATTCCAGCTACTGACTGCAACCATACTTGCTCAACATGATATCTCATATGAAATAAATAATAATGAAAACACACAAAACAAACGAGAATGGGATACTGATGCATGAAAATTCAAGTCCTAGCTAGCACAAATTTACTTTTCAAACATTGCAGAATAATTATCTATGAAAACATTAAAGGGTGTAGTCCAACAGTCCAACTAAAATTTTCTTACCTTCATGAACGTTAAGGTTTGTGTTGGAAATGGGAGGGGAGGGGAGGGAGCAGTAAATATTTTGGCTCAGTTACATCAATGAGTAGGTTATAATTTGAGGAAATTGCCAAGCCCTATATAAATTTTAGTATTTGAGAGAGGTTAAAGGAGATCCTAAACTGTGAAGCCGATATATAAATTGGAAATCATACTCTAATTCAACAAAGTGCATACCAATCATTGTCCTTCTAACCAAGAGTTGAAGGCGAGTGCACCTGAGAACACTATCAAAAAGAGAATCAGAGAACAAATCACTGCAGAGAACAAATCACTGCAAAGAACAAATCACTACATAAAAACAAAATCAGACCCATCTATGGTACAATCTACCAAAATCAGATCTGCCCAATGATGATGCATCAGGTAGTTCGCAAATTAAAAAGAAAGAAAGAAAATTGAAGAATAAGGGGGAAAAACTAGGACCCCTGGCTCTTACCGGAGAATATGTAGTTCAAAATACAATGAGGGGTCTGAGTTGAGTTAAATCGAGGATGGAGAAAGCAGGAATCATTGATAAGGTTGTGAGGATAGAGAACTAAATGAGTCTTGAATGAGAGGAGACAAAATCTTTGGTCTTAGATTTTAAACTATGGAGAAACCATGGAAAAAGTATCACAAAAATTTAAACACTATTATCAATAGACAATAAGATAGGATATAGAAAGAATAAACATTTGGTAGCCATTGCTCAGAACACTACCTCAACCTACTGGAATCAATAAATTTTTAAAATGACCATTAGAAATGAAAATGAAAAGTTAGCGAAAAGAACAAGTGAATACCATCGCAGTGAGAGAGAGAGAGGGGGAGAGAGAGAGAGAGAGAGAGAGAGAGAGAGAGAGAGAGAGAGAGAGAGAGATTACCCAAATAAAGTATGGGCACGACAGGTGATTTATTCACTGGCTTTAGATCTGGGACCGTTTTTGCTTATCGGGGTGGCTAGAATCATCATCATTCTCCTTTAACTAGTGAATCTAAGGCTTGAAGCAGTTCAGTTTGCTTGGCTTCAAAATCATGGCTTGTGTCTAAAAGGAGCTGAAATGCTAAAATCTAGGGCTTGAAGCGATTCTGTTCACGTGGGTGCAACGTCGCCTACGTCTAAACGGAGCTGGTAGGGCATTTGTGAGGTTTTGATGACTGAGAGAGGCTTGAAGCGATTCTGTTCACGTGGGTTCAACGTCGCCCACGTCTAAACGAAGCTGGTAGGGCATTTGTGAGGTTTTGATGACTGAGAGAAAGAGAGAGAGACAGAGAGAGAGAGAGAGAGAGAGAGAGAGAGAGAGAGAGAGAGAGAGGGGGGGGGGAACAGATTGTGCATTGGAGAGAGGGGGAACAGAGGTTTCAAAGTCCCTAAATTTCAACTTTTCGCAATTTTCAATCCCCACCTAACTAATAGATTAGTAATTTTACTCAAATGGCTTCTTTCTTTTTTCAAAGTCTTTCGTAGGACGTTTTGCTGAACATTATAACTTAGTCCTATAAAAGACTATTATTGTTGTAGTGAGTCTTTGTTAGCTCGGAATTCGTATCAATCTCAATACAGACTCGGGCAAAAGTGAGTTAAGAACCTTTAGTAGTCACTGCATCAGTGAATGCTACTAGGTCCACTTTGGGTCCATAAAATAGGAGGGATATGTCATAGTCTCACCCAGACTGGTTCCTACTCATTTCTTCCTTTTTCTTCAACCTCGTTCATCCCTTTTCTTCCCTGTAATCTGTTGCAGCAAGTATGGTCCCTGAACGAAGATTTGTCTTGTATCCCAAAGAGGAAGGCTTAGGAGCCTCCTTTTCCTTGCCTTTGTTATCTTTCACCTTGGGGGATCTGCCACGGCCCCTCTTAGGCCATACCACATGGAATCCATCGCCAACCACCTACACCTTTGCATTGGACAAGTCTTTAGGGTTTGAACTTGATGTGCCATGAAAACCATTCACATGCTTTCTAGTAATGCTTCCCTTGCCAACCTCGCTACGTAATCCCTCCATTAATGCCAAAATCGACACAAACTCCAAACTCAAGTTTTACGAATCATGCATGACTGCTATCAATCGGCTCATGATCCAAGAAACCCTAGGAGCGGGAGAGAGGCTCAGCTAGAGAGAGAATAATCTAAAGCCAATCAATAATGTGAATTTTCAGTTTAATAATAGGTATGTAAGTTTTCATAAAAAAACACTAAAAAATGTATATTGACCAAGAAATTTCTATAAAATAATCGGTCGACATTCAAAAATATAGAATTTTCGAAAGAAATTGTTTTTAAATATACAAATTTTCTCAAAACTATATACCAATGAATGAAAATAAAATTAAATGTATTATTGAAGATTAACCCTACTTAATTTATTTCTTTTGGTACTCTTTTGCACGGATATTCAAACTCTTTCTTCTACAGCAACGAATATTCAAACTCGAGTTAATTAGTACTTGTATTTTCAAATCCAGTACATGAGAGTGCCAAAACAGTATTCTCTAAAATATTCTAAATAAGTATACAAAGTTCTAACAATTTATTTTTTCTCAAAAATTAAATACATACTAATAAAGTAAAAATCACATAAAACATACATTGATAACTTTTTCAGTTGGATTACGGGCATGTAAAATACTAACAACAATGTTATTTGGTTGTGAGGTAAATCTCGTTCTTATTAGAACCATTGAACAAAAGAAAAATAAACAACATGATTTGGCTGAGTGGCAAAGGAGGCAGATGTGTGAATGTTGTGGAGAAAAATGGAAGAGAAGAAGAGAGAAACGTGCGAGAGAGAAGAGGTTGAAGAAAGTACAATGTCATTAAAATTAAAACCAGAGAACAACCAGAGTACTTAAGGGAAATGAACAGCCAATGGCTAGTTAGGGCAAAAAGACAAACAATCCCTTAACTAACAACCACACTAAACTAACCAAAACTAACTATGCTTAACATCCCCCCATAAACGCATCCAGGCGAGTGGATGAGTTTGTCATGAAGAAAAGTAAACTGAGGTGTTGACAAGGGTTTAGTAAACAGATCAGCAAGTTGTTGTTAAGAAGACATGGGCTTAACGATCAAGTCTTTCCTTATACACGTTCTCTAACAAAATGAAAATCGATTTCCACGTGCTTTATTCTTGCATGGAAAATTGGGAGGCCAAGGATATTGCAGGAGTGTTATCGCATTATAAAATAGGAGCTTGGCTTGATAGACTTGCATATATCAAAGAATCTGACTAAGCCAAGTCAGCTTTGCAGCAGTGTTAGCTAGCGCTTTGTATCCAGCTTCGGTTTAAAATTTGGCAACTGTGTTTGTTTCTTTGCACTCTAGGAGACATGATTCTACCCAAGAAAAAACACAAAGCCTGAGGTGGATCTACGGTCAGCAGGATCTCCAGCCCAGTCAGCATCACTGGAGGCCTACAAATTAAGAGAACCATATTTAAAACAAATACCATGATTAATAGTACCTACCACATACCTTATGATACGTTTGCTGCAGCAAAGTGAGTAGTAGTAGGAGAGTGCATGAATTGACACACCTTATTGATAGCAAAGTTTATATATGGTCTAGTAAAGGTAAGATATTGAAGGGAACCAATAATACTACGATACAAAGTAACATCAGACAAAGGTGAACCAATGTGACTAGATAAAGGTGTCTTAGTAGAACAAAGGAAATGACATGGTTTAGCTTGAATCATTTCAGCTTTAAGAAGTAATCTCTAGCATATTTATGTTGATTTACAAAAATACCATTTGATGTTCTACTAATTTCAAGACCTAAGAAGTATTGTAAGTCACCTAAGTCAGACATATCAAAATCTTGTTTTAAAGAGTGAACAAGATGATCAATATAGGTAGAATCCGTCCCATTAATCACAAATATCATCAGCTTAAAGCAAAATATAAGTGAGAGATTTAGAAGAAGCATGAATAAATAAAGATGTGTCAGCATGAGAACCAACAAAGCCAAGAGATAGAAAGTGACTAGTAAACTTTTCAAACCAAGCTCTAGGAGCTTGTTTGAGACCATACAAAGACTTATTAAGCTTACACACATAATCAGGACAATATTTGTTATCAAACCTAAGTGGTTGACACATATAAGCTTCTTTAGTTAAAGAACTATATAGGAAAGTATTTTTAACATCAAGCTACCTCAAGGTCCAACCATAGGTAGCAGCTAAAGAAAATAAGATTCTAATAGTGGGCTTTTTTATAACTGGACTAAATGTTTCACCATTGTCAAGGCCAGGTTATTGATGATGATATCCTTTAGCTACAAGCCTGGATTTATGCCTGGCTATGGTCCCATCAGGGTTGTACTTAATTTTGTACACCCATTTACAACCAACAAAGTTTTTGTTAGGAGGTAAAGGCATAATGGTCCAAGTGTTTTGAGAAAGAAGGGCAGCATACTCAGAATTAGGTTCAAAATGTTTATCAATAGGGCAGGAAGCAGTAAAGGATTTCTTCATGAACATACCAGACTTTGATTGAGTCTGCATGAGATGTGTGGAAGTGTTCCTAGTGCTAATGGCAGGTTGAGCAGTAGAAACAAGAGGTATAGAACTAGAATGCACACTAGAAAGGCTAGAATTCATATTTAAATTATTTTGATCATGTCTAACACCAGAATCAAAATTTTTAGAGTGTCCAGAATGCAATTCAGTGTGTTTAGAATGTAAATCGACATGGGTAACAGAAGGAAAAATCGTATGCTCAATACGCTCAAAATTTTCAGAATGTAATTCAAATGACAAAGCAGAAGGTAAAACAAATTTTCTAGCATTTCCAGAATTTCCTACATTAGTAACACAAGTCAAATCAATAGCAGAATGACTATTGTTTGAATCATAATTAAAAATTGTATACAAAGTTCTATCACAATGCACCTCAGATAAACCAGTGTGTATGTCATTAATAGCTTCGAAATTAAGAGCATTACTATGACTAGCATTAGGCATGGATAACAACTTGGAATTAAGCATAGTGCTAAGTATGACAGAAGAAGAAAAGGAGTTGGTACTTGAAGTAGCATAACTAAGAGAACCAAGGTTGGAAGAGGATAATTGTTATGAGGCAGCAAAAGGAAACTGTTTTCCATCAAATACAACATCTCTAGGGATATAATAACGTGTGGTAAACTTATCAAAACAAAGATAACCTTTATGATTAAGAGCATACCCAAGAAAACACATTGCAACTTTTTGGTTGAAATTTATGTTGCATATAAAGTCGAAGATTTGGATAACATGCACATCCAAAAACTCTAAGTATAGTATAATTAGGAAGTTCCCAAATAACATCTCAAAAGGAGATTTATTTGTAAGAGTTAAACTAGGCATTCTGTTAATTAAGTAAGAGGCAGTAGCAAAAGTAAAATTCCAAAATTATGAAGGCAGAGAAGAATGATGGAGAAGGGTAAGACATATCTCAACTAAATGTTTATGTTTTCGCTCAGCAATTCCATTTTGCTAAGGTGTATAAGGGCAAGTTTTTTTATGCATAATACACTCTTCAATAAGATATGATTGAAAAGAGAGACTGAAGTACTCACATTCTCCATCAGTTCTTAAAGATTGAATTTTAGTTGTGAACATATTCTCAACAAGGGGTTGAAACCTTTTAAAAATAGATAAAACCTCATTTATTCTTAATAGGAAAGAACCATGTGAACCGAGTCATATCATCAATAAAAAGAACATAATATCAATGCCCTAAAATAGAAGTAATGGGGGAAGGGCTCCAGACATCAGAATGAACAAGAGCTAAAGGAACAGTAGAAAAAGATTTAGAATTGCCAAAAAGGAGCCTTGTCATTTTATTAGAAACACATCTAATACAAATACAACTATCGTCGGAGGCAATTATTGTTACTGCAAGGGAAGGTTCACAGAACCCTGATACCGTGTTACCTTATCCCTGCGATGTGTCACAAAAACTCAAATTCTATCCTTATCTTTTAAATTTTGAATTTTGAATTTTGAATTTTGAATTTTGAATTTTAAAATTTGATTTTTGAAGGGATAATTATCGATTTTAAATTTTTTTGAAAATTAAAATTAATTAATCGATTGGGTTTGATCTAAGTTTTATGAGTCATCAAATTATTAATGGGATTAATTTTAAAAGGATAATTAATGTGAATATTTAATTAGGAAGAATAGTTTATCCTAATTAAAAGGGGTTTGATCAAAGTTTGAAGATTACGAAGATGGACCTCTGGTGGAGAAAGAGCTATTTGAGAAATATGTATTCTTGAAGTCCTCTTCGTAATTATTTCTATTTTTCAAAGATTGTAATTTTAGAAATACTCAATAGTCATTCGGTTCATCATTTGTTTATTTAATTGTTAAATAAACATTTATTGATTTGATTGATAACATGACCGTGCATTAGTCGATCACACACCATACATGAAAACCCACACAGTTTTATTTAATCATGCATCAGATTAGTAGAAACATGATTGATTAGGACTCTCCTAGTGTGTTTGTATAAATTGTTTTGAAAAATCAATCGCATGTAAACTGTTAAGTTTTAATTAGTTAAACTTGGTAATCACACCTATCTAAAGGATTTAGTAACCTTTAGGATAACCAACTTTACTAAAAGTGTTTTATTAAAGTTTTATGAACGTAATTAATTAGTTATTCTAAGTTCACTTAATTTTGACCTAGACTTTTTAGAAGGTTAAATGAACTTAGACTAATTAGATTGGATTAATAATTAATTTTACATTCAGAAGATTATTTTAACTAGTAGTTAGTTTGGAATTAATTGATTAGTTAAAATAGAAATACATCAATTATAAAATAGTGAGTGAGAGAAGGTTGACATGCCAGTGTAACCTATGGTCTTCATTATTAGTACAATACCGTGAGATACAGTGAGGGCCTCGAGAAGACTTTGTTTTCATCCCCTTAAATAACGTTTCGAACTGTATCAATATCAAGGTTGAACTTTTTGAGAAGATAGAACAAAGTGATGTAATTTAGACTTGACCGACCCTAAGACGGTATATTCTAAATCGTCATGAAATCTGAAATAATAGGTTACACTCACAAAGTCACAATTATCCTCACAAAGTTTAACAATTAAAGTCACAATTAAGCCTTTGTGGATAATTGTGACTATACCAAATAAGCGATACATTATTATTAAAAGAGAAAATATTTAATAAGGATGAAAATGTCTCATAGACAGTTTAAGATTAATCTGACCGACCATACCATGGCACATTAACTGTTAGGTTGTCTTATCATGGATTAGTAATTGTTAAGTTTATGTGTTTGATATGTTGTATTCATGCATCACGTTCACTTTCTGAATTCTTCATATTTATTTCAATTATATTGAATTATGTATGTTTTATTTTTCAGTTATTGTTATGTCTACCATGGGCAACCCTATTATTGTATTACTTGATGTTAATTTATGAGAACCATAAAATTGTTCTTACCGAGGAATGTTCAGAGGAGCCCGCTCTCAATGCCCCTAAGAATGTTAGGGACAAGTTTGTTGCTTGGATTCAATCCAACAACAAAGATAAGTGTTACATGCTTGTCAACATGAATGATGTTCTTAGTGTTGGTCGTCGCGGCGCGCGCGCGAAAGCGTGTGGCGCGTGGCCATTTTAAAAATTAAATTTTTAATAAAAATCAAATCTTTTAATAGAATAAAATCGTTGCTACGGTAACAAATTTTTTTTATTGAAAACTATTTTCAATCAGTCAGGATCCATTATATATTTATATATTAAATTTACAATGTACACGGTTATGAATCATATACCTCTTGTAGTCTAAATCAAGCGTCCTCGCAAAACCAATCGATTCTTCGTTCCCACGAAATCGTTCTAACGATCAACAGACTCCGAGATCCATACCAAGATTTTCCAAGTCAATCATCAATGTACTAAGACTTGTGTGGGCATGTAGAATATAACGAAGACACTTTTCTGTCTCTAGATGTACTCAACACATGAGATCTAGAGATTTTACTGAGAATATCTTTTTTGAGACGATATAAAGAACGTGATGATTATTCTTTTAGAGATTTTAATTAACTCTTAATCGTAGAAAAATCACTTTTGAGAAAGTGTGTTCTTCTCTGAAATATTGATTGATGAACTGATTCTCTCAATCAACTGATTGATTGATCATTCAAAGGCCATCCGAATAATATATTTATATTTTCTTAATGATGACGTATCAAATCTTTGATGTAATTGAAATAATATTTAATTACAAAATTGCCAATAGCAGTGGGACCCACTGCTATTGTGCACAATTACAATGTCATGTAGCAATACAGTGTTGCATACCTGTTACTGTAGTGTGCCATGTAGTACTACAATAGTCATTGTCAATCTCTGATACTCAATCAGTGATTGACACGTGGTAATTACTACGTATTAAATATTTATTTTAATCAAATTAAATATGTAGATATTTCTTAATTCAACAATAACAAATCTGATTATCTCTATCAACTAAATTATCAGTTATTTCATAAATAACAGATTTAGTGTATCCAAATTATTATCTAATAAAAATTTAATTATCTAATTTCATAAATTAGTTATTTTGTCTCATTTATCGATAATTAAAAAATTGAAAATTATTTTTATATATTAATTTGGAAATTTAAATTTTTGATTAACTCTTGATTCTTAAGTACCATAAATTCACTAGTGAATGGCTAATTCATAATTTTATTATAAATTTGAGCTTAATAACCATTCAGCTCCAAAATTAACACTTAAAAGAACTAATATACGATCAGTTGTGAAAGTTTAGATTCTAAATCTTGTAAGAGCATGTTCCCAGCCATCTATATCACTGAATCTCCAAAATAAAAGTCACTAGCCTGTTTTACAAACAAACCTTAACGAGTGAATCAAAAGATCCTGTAGACATGCATATGAGTTTCTGACTACTCGGGATTCAGACTGATCTACATATGATCATCAAATTGATATGTATTAAATCTTTATGATAAACGACACGTTAATAAAGATGTTAATTCACATCGGCCCAGTCATATATAATCTCAGTATATAAAATACATTCACTAAGATGTCTATCTACATCAATGATCCGTATCTAGATCAAATGCATTCATAATGCTTAGTGAACCGTACTAGCAACCATTCATTAAAGATTTCATACTTTAGTATGTTGCTGATAATTTTATTCATTATCTATGATCTTATCTTCTTGTAGTAATACAAGATCATAGTCTCATTAATGAATATGGAATTTTTAGATATTTATATAGATTATTCAATAATAATTAAAAATAACAATTATAAGAAAAATGTATTCCTTATTAAATTTTATATCAAAATGTCAATACGTATGCTTTAAGGGCATAATCCCCAACACTGAGAACCATGCATGAAAGCATGGAAACTACCTATGAGATTATGGAATCTTTACAAATGATGTTTGAGCAGCAGTCTGATCAAAGTCATCATAAGGCTACTAAGAGCTACATAATAACCATGATGAAGAAAGGTACTTCTATGCGTGAACATGGTTTGGACATTATCAATATAATATATGAGGCAAAAGTACATGGGGCTACCATTGATGAGCAAACTTAATATTATACTTGAATCGCTCACACCTACTTTCTCTGCGTTCACCACCAACTATGTTATGAATAAGTTGAAATTCAACATGACTCAGTTACTGAATGAACTGCATTTTGAGTCACTCAACAAGAGTATGACCAAAGAGGGCGGGGTAAATGTTGCTGAGCAAAAACCTTCTTTCAATGTTGTTAAGAATAACAAAAGGAAGAAGAACAATGGTAAGGATAAAAGTAAGAATAAAAGAGGAAAGAAAACCAAAAAGTCACCCAAGGCTAAGAAGAACAAATGCGACATCAAACCCAAGGGAAAATGTTTCCACTGTGGAGTTGAAGGTCACTGGAAGATAAACTTTAGCAAGTATCTCTCCGAGCTAAAAAAGAAAGGTAAATGTGATTTACTTGTACTTGAAGCTTGTTTAGTGGAATATGATTCGCCATCCTGGATATTGGATTCGGGAGCCACTAATCATGTGTGTTCTTCTTTGTAGATGCTTGATTCGATAAGAGAGCTTGCTGATGACGAGGTGATAATGAGAGTTGACAGTGGTGCACTCGTGTCAGCGAAAGCATTAGGGACATACCGTCTTAATTTTGGAAATAATTTCCTTGTTTTGAACAACGTTTATTTTATTCCTGAAATTTTGAAAAAATTAATTTTTCTTTCATTATAGCATGAACAATCTTTTGAAGTTTCTTTTATTAATAATCAGTTTATTATTTTAAATAATGGATTCAATATTTGTCATGCTAAAGTTTCAAACAGACTGTATATGCTTAAATCGACTGAACATGTGTTAAATAATTCTGAATTGTTTAAAGTAACAAATCCTAAAAGTAACAAATAACAAATAGTTTTTCATAATGATGATGACACATATCTATGACATCTTAGGTTGTGACATATTAATCTAGATAGATAAAACATGTTAACAAATCATTGTGCTTTGAGAGAACTACAAGTTGGGACTCTTCTTGTTTGAATCTTGTCTAGAGGAAAAAATGACCAAGAGACATTTCATAGGAAACGGTCAAAGAGTCAATGAACCACTTGAGCTAGTACATAGTGATGTCTGTAAACTGATCAATGTATAAGTTAGAGGCGGGTATGAGTGTTTTGTCACTTTTATTGACGATTACTCCATGTATGGTTATACTTACCTAATACATAAAAAGTTTGAAACTTTTAGAAAGTTTAAAAACTTCAAAGCTAAAGTTGAAAAATAATTAGGCTAATCATTGGAAACGTTTTGACCAGATCGAGGTGGCGAATACCTTGATTTAGAACTCAAGGATTACATGCATCCCAACTCACAGCACCTAGAACGCCACAGCAAAATGGTGTTTTAGAAAGGAGAAACCGAAGCCCATTGAATATGGTTAGGTCTATGCTAAGCTACTCATCACTACCACTCATATTTTGGGGATATGCACTTCAAATAGCAACTTACATTTTGAATATAGTGCATTCCAAGTCTGTAAGCAAGACACATTTAGAGTTATGGAATGGCCTAAACCCAGTTCGTCATTTTCGTATATGGGGGTGTCCAACTCACATTCTTAGACCCAAGAATGAAAATTTAGACTCAACATCTGAAGTGTGTATATTTGTTGGATATGCTCTAGAGATTAGATGTGAGTACTTTTATAGTCACAATGATCAAAATGTGTTTGTATCGGCAAATGTCACATTCCTTGAACACGACTATATGAAAAACTATAAATCTTGGAGCAAAATAGTTCTCAAATAATTAGTATCCGATGAGATCAGATCACCTTCATCATTAACTGATAAAAGACAAATCACAGAAACCATTGTTTCTGTTCAGGAAACCCCAGTGCAATACCGTAGTGGGAGGGTTGTAAGACGACCTATCCGCTAAGAACTAGATGCACATGTCCTAGTGCCTAACACTAATAAGGACGATCTATTAACCTTTAAAGAGGCGGTGGAAGATTCTGAAAATGAGAAATGGCAAGATGCCATGAACCAAGAAATGTGATCGATATATTCAAATTATGTCTGGAAACTTATAGACCCAACTGAAGATGGCAGACCCATTGGATATAAATGGATCTTCAAGAAGAAAAGAGGTACATATGGTAAAGTAAAGACTTTCAAGTCATGGATGGTAGCCAAAGGCTACAAACAAAGGGAATTAGTCGATTATGTCCTGACATTCTCTCCCGTTGCTGTGCTAAAATGACATTCTCAAAGTAGTTCTCGTAGAATTAGCATCCGATGAGATCATACCACCTTCATCACTAATTAATAAAAGATAAACCATAGAAACCATTGTTTTTGTTCAGGAAGCCCTGGTGCAATGTCATAGTGGGAGGGTTGCAAGACGGCCTATCCGCTAAGAGCTAGAGGCACATGTCCTAGTGTCTGACACTAATAAGGATGATCAATTTACCTTTAAAGAGGCAATGGAAGATCCTAAAAATGAGAAATGGCAAGATTCCATGAACCAAGAAATGTGATCGATGTATTTCAATTTTGTCTAGGAACTTATAGATCCACGTGAATATGTCAGGCCCATTGGATGCAAATGGGTCTTCAAGAAGAAAAGAGGTGCATATGGTAATGTAGAGACTTTCAAGACACGGCTGGTAGCCAAAGGCTATACACAAAGAGAATGAGTCGATTATCTCTTGACATTCTCTCCCGTTACCGTGCTAAAATCCATTCGCATCCTTTTTATCCATAGATGTTAGTTTAGACTATGAAATATGACAAATAGATGTCAAGACAGCTTTTCTGAATGACTATTGAAGAAAGCATATATATGATGCAACTAGAAGGGTTCGTGAAAATTGGAGAAGATCAGAAAGTGTGCAAGTCGCTTAAATCCATTTATGGATTAAAACAAGCATCTAGATCTTAGAATCTTATATTTGATGAGATCATTAAATCATATAGGTTCAAGCAAACTTTTGACGAAGTTAGATACATCAAAGATAAGATAATGGTTTCCTTAGTTCTTTATGTTGATGATATTCTACTCATTGAGAATGATGTCGAAACTTTGTCAAAAGTAAAGAAGTGGTTAGCTGCGAAATTTTAAATGAAAGATTTAGGAGAGACGAGCTATGTTCTAGGCATCCAAATCTTAAGAGATAGAAAGAACAAGCTCTTAAGATTTTCTCAAGCATCTTATATTGATAAGATGCTGGAGAGATTCTCTATGAAAAATTTCAAGAAATGTCAACTACCAATCAGACATGGAATTGTCCTTTCCAATGAGTAGTGTCCTAAGACACCTCAGGAGGAAGGGATAAGAGAAAGGTTTCTTATGCTTCAGCTGTTGGGAGTCTCATATATGTTATGTTGTGTACAAGACCAGACATCTATTATGCAGTAAGAATTGTCAGTCATTACTAATCAAATCATGGTTTAGAACATTAGATTGTAGTAAAGCACAATCTCAAGTGTATCCGAAGAACGAGAAATTATATGCTTGTGTTATTCATGTGGAGACCTGAATCTCAATGGATATATTGATTATGAATCAGATAATGATGGTCGAAAGTCGATGTTTGGATCGTACATCGAGGTAATCTGACTGTTATGGAGATAACGTTGGATAAAAACCTGGCTTATCCATTTACCAAGACACTTCCTGTGAAGTTCTTTGAGGGTCATATGCGAAATATGGGGTTGAGAGAGATGTCACATTTGCCTTAGGGTAAGTGGGCGAATGTTGGGCATAATGCCCTCGAAGCATGTGTTTAGACAATTTTAACATGAAATTAAAAAAATACATTTTTCTTATAATTGTTCTTTTAAATTGTTGTTGGATAATTTATATATATATATATATAAATTTCATATTCATTAATGAGACTATGATCTTGTATAAGTACGGGAGTATTAACATCATAGATAATGAATAAAAATAGTATGCAACATATTAAAGTATGGAATATTTAATGAATGGTTGCTAGTACGGTTCACTAAGTATTATGAATACGTGAGCTAGATCCGGATCATTGATGTGAATAGGCATCTTAGTAAATATATTTTATATAATTAGATTATATGTGACAATACCGATGTGTATTAATATACTTATTAGCTTACCATTTATCATAAAGATTTAATACACTTCCAAACTGATGTTCATATATAGAACAGTCTGAATCCTAGGTAGTCATGAACTCCTATGCATATCCACTAGATTTTTTGATTCACTTGTTAAAGTTCATTCGTAAAACAGGTTAGTGACTTTTGTTTTAGAGATTCAATGACATGGATGGTCGGGAATATGATTTTACAAGATTTGGAATGCAAGCTTTCTTAAAGGATCATATATTAGTTCATTTAAATGTTAATTATAAAACTGAATGGTTTTTAGCTCAAATTTATAATACGATTATAAATTAGACATTCACTAGTGAATTAATGGTACTTTAGGATCAAGAGGTAATTAGAAAGCTAAAACGGTAATTTTGACCATCTCTAATTTACGAACCAATAATTGAAGGACATAACTGCATGAAATAATTATATTAATAAACTACATGAGAATACTCTGTAAATACATTTTGTAATCTCTAATTGTGCAATTTCATATTTATAGTGGAGTAATAATGAAATTAATAAATAAGATAATTTAATTAAATAGTTTAATTAATAATCTAGTTTATTGGAGTTTGGTATTATATGTTCATGGTCACCAAGTCACATCTATACTATGTAGTTTATGGTGTGAATATTTTAGGACATGAGAAAATAACTGACTTTTACAAAAAAAAAAAATTATTGTGTCCAAGTACATAATTATGAGATAATTATATGTAATTAATTATTTAAATTATTTAATGTCATTTTCAGAAATTATAATTAAATAATTTTATTGATTAATTTTGTGTTGATCGATAAGTGTGATAAAATATTTGATTTATGAAATTAAATAATATTAAATCTTTATGAGATAATGATTTGATTTGGTTTATTTAATCTTTTAATTAACAGATAAGATAATTGATAGGGATGATCAGATAAGTTAACTTTTGAATTAACTAATATCTAAATATTTATCTGATTAAAATAAATAATAAATTTGTAGAAATTGTCACGTGGCATGTTAGACTGTCACATGTCAAACACTGATTTTGAATCAGAGATTGACATAGATTACTTTAGTGCCGCGTGGCACTGCAATGGGATCTGGCACATTGTAGTGCCTCACGACACTTCAGTGGTACTATGAACGACACTGTGACTCCTCATGGCACACTGTAGTGTCGTGTGACACTGGAGTGTTGTACAATTACAGTGAGACTCACTTCAATTACACATTTATAATTAATTTATTATTTTATGTAAATTCCTAAAAAAATCTTATATGCTATTATCTAGAAAATATATTGCTATTATTTTATTGACTTTGGTATGCTAACAACACAGTTGCAATCACGGGTGAAACTCTCTAAGATTAAAAGTGAATAAACAAACTCTGTGAAGAGCTTTTAATTGTTTCTCGATCAATGTTTTATCTCACAAATTAATCATTCTCCAAAAATTTTAGATCTCATGTGCTGAGCACATCTAAAAATAAAAAAACATTCTTAACATATTCTACGTGCCCACACAAGTCATAGTACGTTTGAGGATTGGCTTGTAATATCGCAATGTGGATCTCGAAGTTTATTGTTTATAGGATAGCAAAATCGTTGTATTGTAAGGACGCTCGATTGGACTACAAGAGGTATATTTTATGTTCACGCGTGTATTTGATTTAATATATAAATATATAATGAATCCAATCCAAAAAAGTGTATTAAATTAAAAAAATTTCATCTTTTAGATCTGCGACGATGCGATCGTTTATCATTTTGTATGTTTTTTTTAAAACACCACCCTGCCTTCCAACGCACGTCGCCATGAATTCTAACACATCTCTCAGGTGCCGTTTGGTACGAGCTTTCCCCTTGATAAATTTCGTGGTAAACTTATTTTCCAGCACTTTCCCATGTTTGTTACAAGTATTCTAATTTGTCATGGTAAAATTATTAAGTCTAGTTAAATAACAATCCTACATTACTTTCCCAACTCACTTACCCATCTTACACATTTTTCAAAATAATTTTTATTTTCTCAAATCCCTATAAAAATATCATTATATATTTCAATTATTTATACATAATTTTGATATTTTATTTTTTCAAGACCAAAGCCTCACAAAAGTGTCGTAAAATATCCCGTTCTTGGATCCCATCATATCCCCATCCAGTCCTGGTGAACCAAACCGGTCTCAATACCAAGTTTTGAGCCTGAAGGTTCGTCCAAAAACTCGTCTCAAAGTCATCTCGTGAGATTATGATATATACGTTAATTGAAATGAATAAAGTAAAAAATTATGTTTGATTAATGATAGATAAACTCTTCATATATGCATAATATAAAATTTAAATAATTAAAATAAATGTTAATAATATCAAATATTTTTTAAAATTAAAAATTATTTCCTTCTCTAAAATAAATATTATTCATAAATTATCCATGTTTGAAAAATACTAAATTATAAAAAGAAGTCCATAACTGGATTTAAGATCTTGGCTATCAAGCTTTGCCCATGTGGGTATGGAGTTTCAGATCTTGGCAAACACAATCTCTCTCTCTCAAAATTTCTTTTTCTCATATTAGAAAAGAGAAAGAGCATGATTTCATCGCTATGGAGTACTTATAACTCCATACCCGCATGGGCAAAGCTTATAGAAAATCAAACTCAATTCATTATTTCTTTATTTTCGGTTATTTTTATATTTTCAATAATTTGAAAATGGTGATAGGGTGAATTGGGTTTCTTTGAATTTTGTCAATATGTGTGGGAAAAACATGGAGACGAATGTATTTCCATGGACAAAAATTATGGAGATATTTTATTGTTTTCATAGCAGAAGAAGACGACACCAACATACACAAATATTGGGTTCAAATTTAGCAGTAGAAATAAAAACGAGACCAGTAAATTTCTCAAATTTCTCGCCAATGCTTCATATTCTTTTACTTTTCCTTCTTGTTGCTTCTTCGATTTGTCAGGTCCACTCGTCACGAAACACCAACGATTCTCCTACAGCGAATCAAACATTCCTGTTACAGCGTGAATTAAAGAAATCAAAGATGGAAAATCTGAAATTTCACAGCGAGCTAAAAGACGGAGAGCTACGGTGCGGTTATTATGAAGGTTTACGACGAGCTACGGGCCCGTGTTAGGGAGGAAGAGTTGCGCGATTAGGAGAGGGGTAGGGATTCACGAAGAAAAGGGTTGGATATGGGCGAGTTCACAAATTTGGAAGTTAGGTTTGAGAAAAAATAAAACCCAAAATGACGTAGTTTTTACGGGGTTCATTTATAATTTTAATATTTTAAAACTACGTCATTTTACGCTAAACTAACAGATGTATAACAGTGAATAGATGACAAGTTATTTTATGCGTCACATGAAAAGTTAAAAGTTATAAATGATAGAAATAATAGATAAAAGTTATAAATGACAACAATATCGTATTGTATTATAATATATAAATAATATTTATTAAAAATAATAAATAATTATTAATTTAATTACTCTTAATATTTCATATAAATTTTTAAACTTTATTTAATTTTCTCAACAACTTTTCTAAATCTCATACTATAGCAAACAAGTTAATTTTAATTTCTCTATAACTTTTTAATTTAATCATATATTATTAAATATAGTTATCACAAAAAATTTTCATCTAAATTTACCATTAAAATTTTCACAACTTAACTTTCTGAACATGAATGTTTATCTAATACCAAATGGTTTATATGCCTCTTCTTCTCGTACTCGGTCTGAACATAAACTGGCGGCATCAGAGGGAAAAGGAGGAGCTTTACCTACGCGGCGGCTTAGAAGAGGTGTACAGGTGCTCCATTTGTTGGCCAGGTTAGATTACATGTATTTTTTTGTCTTTGTAAATCCCCATCCGATTTGAAAGAACCCTAGCTCAAATTGATTTAGTTTCAAGTTGAAGAAGAAGAAGAGGAGGGGGATTTACATGGGGATTTATAGGGTCATTAAGTTTGCATGTTCTCCGATTTACACCAGAGTTGAAATTTCTTTGTTCAAAATCAGTCTTAGAATTATGGAAATCTGATTAGTAATTTGTGATTGAAATGATCATCCACCATAAATGCATGGGTCCTCCTTGCTTCTTTTTACTCTGTTACTTAGTTCGCCAATTTCTTCTTAAGTAAGGTTTAGCGGGAGACGATAATGGCAGAGGAGTTTGCTCTGGATTTGGAGGAGCTTCAATCAACTTCAAAGCAGCGCTAAGAGGTCACGAATTGTCTCTCTCATTTCCTCCGAGATTCACAACCTCGAGAAGGTTTTGGCTCACTTTTTTTCGTTTTCATTGCGGGATTATTTTGCTGGCTGTTATAGAAAGAATTTGCAACAGTTCTCACTTTCTATTAACCTTTGGGTATTTTTTCAACCTTTATATAGAAATTTGCTAATTTATGTGTTAACTGTTAAGAGGAATTTCAGTATTATCTTTGGAATGAGTATTGTGATATGGCCTAGTACTGTTGTTAATATATCGATGATGTATAAATGAAAATGATTACATATACAGCAGTTTGAGAAAATGATTACATAGACGAATTTGAATATTATCTTCGGAATGATTTTTTAATAAGAAAAAGTAAATCTTGTTTAGTCATATATTTCCCTTTGAATGGAAACAGATGAAGGACTTTACGTAATTGCTGTTTTTTTTTCAATGATTTTGCTATCTGTTTTCTCCTTAGAATGCTTTTTGGTGGATTCGATGTTTCGTCTCATTATCTCATATCTTCTAGACAATCAAAAAACGAATCTAAGAATGTTCTGTTCTGATTTCTCATTATTCATTTGTTTCATATTAGCTTTCTTTAGAACGATGTTTTTAGATAAGTTTTTGTCTTTCACCATACCATTGTTCTGATGCCATACCACTTTTTAGTGTCTTTCACAAAGGAGGCTTTGATTCGGTTCTTGTGCATTCATGTAGTTTCAATTTATTTTAGAACATTGGATTGTTTATTTATACTTTGCTGTAAGTGATTTTTGGTTGTTTCAGTTAATTTCCTTAAATGTTTTGTCCTTATCTGATCTGATCTGTTTGGTTGCTATGAAAGTGTAGGAAAATGTGAGAATCTGAAGTGACAGGAATCTCTAAGTTAACTAAGAGCTTATTCTAAGTGGAATGGATTTTGAACTTTCTCTTGTAGGATGAAAAAAACCCATGTTATTTCTTTTTGATTTCTGGGCTGATAATGACTGTGCATTAGGGTGAGTTTTTTCTTTTTTTTTCCTGTCTGAATGAGAAAAAAAGATTGATTTCTGTTCCTCATCGAGTTTTGAAGGTATTACGCATAAGAAGAAGACTAATCATTCGTGTTTTGAAGGCTAACCCAAATTCTGTAATTTCCACCGCTTTAGATTCTGCTGTGCAGTTGGTCTTCTTCATATGCATAGTACCTTTTCATTTTTCTCAATACTTATAGCCGTTTCTTGTGTGTTTCATTTTTCTGATGCATAGTTGGTCTTCTTCTGTGTTTTTTTTATTTAACTTCAATTGTAAGAATGTTGATAAATTATACGTTTAATTGGAGGTTCAAATCCACAATGAGTGTATAATCTACTGATCTTGAAAAAAATACCCATTAGAGATCTTTTTCGCTCATTCACTTTCCTATTGAATGAATGTTTGACTCAATGTGGATTGCTATTTGTTTTTGGTTCTGTTGGGTGTTTAGGCGCTATGGTTACTGATTTTTTAGTTTAGTTCCTATTTTTCTTGGATAATTACTGATTTTTAGTATCGTTACTATTTTTTTAGTATAGCTGCTGATTCTTGTATAGTTACTGATTTTCTTGGATAGTTACTATTTTTTAGTATAGTTACTGACTTTCTTGGATAGTTACTGATTTTCTTGGATAGTTACTGTTTTTTGAGTAAATGATTTCTATTTGATTTGAGAAACTAATTTTTTTGAGTGATACTTTTATACGTTAGTGATACTTTTATATGTTAGTGATACTGTTTTTTGCTGAATTCCGTGGATTTGAGTAGACTTGTAGTTACTTGGTCCCCAGCCCAATGTTGTCCAAGATTGCTTGCTTACTTAGTTACTTGTAGATATGCTGTTTGTCTAAGCAAACCAAAGGAAAACCTCAGAAAATAGTAGAAAATGAAGATGTATGGTTCTTATTCTCTTTCTTCTAATTTTTATATAATTTTATCATTTATTGTTTCTAGTGATTTGGCATGTTCATATGGAAAATCATGAAAAAGTGGGTATTGTTGAGTGAGATGGGGATCAGGGTTGTCGGCCGTTGGCTTCCAACGGCAGACACAACAGTTAAGGGGATTTGGATCGTCTAGATCAGATAAAACTTTACTTGGATAAAAATTAAAAATAATTTATTTTATTTTTTAACCTTTCATCCCAGCCGTCCAGATCTCTATGGACGGCTCAGATGCAACTTCTCTTTTGCAGTTGAAGATTGACTGCAGAGAAACCCCATCCGTGAGATGGACGGCTATTTATTTTCTTTCTTTTAAGTTTTAAGTTTTATACAATTTTATCACTCTTTTTTAGGTTCTTTCTTGGGTTATTTGGATAAATGCACCATTTCCATTTTTGTTAAGGAATTTTATACCATTTTTTTAAATTCAGAATTTTATACCCCTATCCCACTAAACCAAACAAAAGTCATTGTTCTTATTCTTCCCAAGACATTTACGCATTAAGTAGGATTAGATGTTCTTTTCTCTTTTCTCTTTTCTCTTCTCTCCTCTCTCTTGTTCTCCTCTATTTTGCTTCGCATCTCCTTGAGGTTTGTTCTTTCTACTTTTAGAGCTAAGGAAGAGGAAATTGAGAGGATGAAGTTGGAGGTTAGAGAGAAGGTTCAAGCTCAGTTAGGTCGAGTTGAAGACTAAGTGTTTGACCTTGATTTGTGAGGTACTTCTTCAAAAGATTTTAATTTTTTGTTCTTTTTGTTGAGAGAAATCGAGGTTTTGTGGGTCTCTGTTCAATTTTTCAGGAAAAAATTCATGCTTTTATTGTTTTTGAAAACCTTGGTGATTTTCTATTAGATTTGGAAAAGCTTAGTTTAGCTGAGTTTTTGTTTTGTGATTTTGTTTAAAATCTTGCATGGAAAGTTCTGTTGGCAGGGTTCAAGCGGCCACAAGGTCTGCAGTCTTCGTCAACTATTACGCTCACTGGGTAGAAATGAATTGATATTTTCATCCCATTTCTCAAATTTTCACTTGACAAAGGAGAAAATTTTCTTAAACATGACCTCGAAAATTAAGAAGTCGATGAACAAGTCGAGGCGGGCCCTGCTTTATCCGTGCTTACTTCCCCATGGATTTCTTTCGTTGCTGGGGTTTTCGCTTTCTTTGCATTATTTATAGTGAAGAGAGAATTGAGAAATGGTGTAAGTCGTCTGCCTGGTGAAATTGGCTGCTTCACTTTCTTTAAATTGGTGTAAATTTTCAGAGTTTGTGATTTGGACTTAATAATTAAGCCTTATTCATGATTGAAGTTTTTCTGTTTGGTTGATTTGTAACGGTAATCGTTGAACATGTGAAATTCAGATTCTCTTTGGTCGTAAAACAGGTTACTCCCATGTCTCTTTCTCCCTCTTCAATAGCTCTGTGGCAGGCCACAAGGTTTGCTCTGTTTCTTCGCCATTGTTTCTCTGTGTGGCCTGCTCTGTTTCTTCGCCATTGTTTCTCTGTAAAACCTCAGTTCCCTGCTTCTCTTTTCCCCCTTGTCAATGGATTGATAAATCACTAACAGGAGACGAGATATGAGAAGTACAAATTTGATTTTCCATCTCATTATCTCAATTATCTCTTCACTTCAAATAATGCAAAGAAAACGAAAACCCCAGCAACAAAAGAAATTCATGGGAAAGTAAGCACGGAGAAAATAGGGTCCGCCTCGACTTGTTTATCGATTTCTTCATTTTCGAGGTCATGTTTAAACAAACTCTCCTTTGTCAAGAGAAAAATTGGGAAATGGGGTGAAAAGGTCGGTTCATTTCTACCCAATAAACGTAATAGTTGATGAAGATTGCAGACCTTGTGACCACTTGAACCCTTCAAACAGAATTTTTCATGCAAGATTATAAACAAAAACTAAGCTAAACTAAACTTTTCCCAATCTGATAGAAAAATCACCAAGGTTTTCAAAAACAATAAAATCATGAATTTTTCTCAGAAAATTGAACAGAGACCCACAAAACCTTGATTTCAATCAACAAAAAATTAAAATCTTTTGAAGAAATACCTCACGAATCAAGGTCAAACGCTTAGTTTCTTCCCCAATTGAGCTTGAACCTTCTCTCTAACCTCCATTTTTCATCCTCTCAATTTCCTCTTCCTTAAAGTAGCCCTATGTTCGGATCTGACAATATCATACTATAATCAAAAGGTACAACGGCCCGAGCGACCAGACTTAACATAAATGTAGTCACTGGAGTCATTCTAAAAAGGGAGAAATTAGCACTACTTGGTGAAATAGGTTCTTTTAGAATCAATTTCAAACCATCTGCTAGAGCAGTTTTGGCTCTTATATATCCATAGTTGGGATTCGTCGTTTCTTCGTGGTCGTAACAATCACTTCAAGCGGTGGAAATAACAAAAGATGTGCTCCAAGTCCTTGGGCTGTTGAACAGAATTCAACCACATTGGAATGGATGGTACAAAGTCCTCCAGCTTTTCATACTTTTGGAGAACTTCCAGCTATGAAGGAGACGAAAAGTAGAAAGAGCATATCTCAAGGAGTAGTGAAGCAAAAAAAGGAGAGAAGAGAAAGAAATGTCTAATCCTACTTAATGTGTAAATGTCTTGGGATGTGTAAATGTCTTGGGAAGAGCAAGAACAATGATTTTTGTTTGATTTAATAGGATGGAGATATAAAATTCCGAAGTTTAAAAAATGGGTATAATATTCCTTGGTAAAAATGGAAATGGTGCATGTTTTGTCGATATTTCACCCCTCGAATCGTACTAAAATTGGATGTACAGTTGCTTAGCATTTCTTTTCCCACTTTTGGGGAATGAATAATGGATTATAAATTTAATTGGATAAAACATGGGCACTTTCTCCCGTTTGGTATCTTACACTGTTTTCATTTGCTACGCATATCTGTAATGTATTGATTTTATTAACTGATTTTTTATTCAATTTTATTAATTCGGAAATTATTGATTTTAACTGATAAATTCTATATTTGTAACTGATTTCATTAATTGTATTGAAAATTCTTATAATTGATTCTACTTATTTAATTCGGTAATTATTGATTCCTATTTTGGGTTTACTATATTTGGTCTGTTATTTGACTATTGAGATGATGTAGTTTTTTTTTAAATAATATAATTTAGTGTTATCATAATTTAACGTTGTATCATGTTTGTTGTATCATGTTTGTAGGTGATTTTTTAATTCAGATTTAACGTTGGGTGTATTGTATTTCCCAATTCAAATTTAACGTTGTATTATGTTTGCAGGTGATATTTGAATTCAAAAGACTTAACTTGAACAGATGTAAGAAATTATAATGACTTTTCAAATGGTAGTAGAGATTATTAACTATTATGATATGTTTTGAAACCAATGGTTGTTTATAATCGTAAAATTCATATAATCGGCTTTCAATTAATGCATATATGTACATGATAAATATTTTGGTGTAATTCTATCAAATAATGGAGGTTTTTAGAATTATCTTGTTCTGCAATTGATTAAAGTTAGTGCAGTGAAACTCTCAATTAATGCAGAACAAATGTTAATAACGTTACTAATTCAAATTATTTTGTTGGGCAATTTTTCTTATTCATATTGTGAAGGATATGTGGTATGTTTTAAATTAAGATTCGGCTGTTGTGTGTGTTTATTCTCATTAATGTTGAGTAGGAAGGATTGATGTGGTATTTTCAAAATTAAATTGGATAGTTTTGTCTGGAAATGTTTTTCTAGAATGCATGTTTTTAGATATGATAGGATAAGATAACAGTTTATCTCGAGCAACAACACGTTTACTAGTAAACAGTTTATCTCGAGTAACAGCACGTTTATTTGGTAAGCATATTCTTTACATAGAGAAGCAACATGTTTACTCAGTAAACTACTTGTTTTCATATGATAAATAATTAATCTACACATTGTAATTTACACAACAATTTACGTCAGATGAAAGTTTTCTGGGAACCATCACCCACGAGACGACAATAAGACAAGAAAATCCACAGCAAGAGTAAATCAGTGAGAACGGACATTGATGAGTTGCGAGAACAAAAAATTGAGCTCCACCTCTAACCCACGCCGGTTGAAGAAATCATAAAGCAACTTGTGAGGAAGAATGTTAAGTGATGAGTCAGGCATGGTGGCCGGTTGCGTCTTACCTCGGAACATGCGTCTTACCTTGGAACATGATGAGATTTGATACGGGAAAGATGATATATTTTGGGGGCTTTTTAGTATTAGTTGTTTTAAACATGGTTTTTTTTATCATAAAATGTCTAATCTGTAATCTATATAATTTATAATATATTTAAAGTCGTTTAATGTGAAAATCATTTTATGGGCCTTTTTACCAGTATAATTATGTTATTTCTATATTACCCTTCTTTCTTTTAATTTGTCAAGATACAATTGGTTGATATATATATATGCACTATATAGTCATTTACATTAGATGAAAAAAATAATCAATTACATTGAATAGAGTCGGTTCGTTTTCATCATTCAACTTCCAGATTCTTCAAATGGGACTGATGGAGATAAAAAATTGAATTTTCATGGAAACATATCTAATTAAAGTTGAAGACAAAAGGGTTACTTCTTTACTGCCAATTGGAGAAATACACTCTGAATTTTGAGTTTGTTTGCCAGAGGGGTTTTTTTTTGGTTGAGTATGAGTAAATTTTTCAATATCATTTTCTATTCTTATTTGTTAATTACATTTTTTCATAGAGTTTTTAATGTCCGATTCTTTGTTTTTATATTATCTTGATTTTGTTCAATAATTCTTATGCACTTTATTTTCGTCTTTTTATTTGATTTATTGTTTAATAAATTGTCTCTTTTTCTTTCTCAGATCAATAGTTCTCATTGTTGTCTACAATTTCAAGGTTTGCTTCTCAACTTTGATCCTATAGTTTAACATACTTATATTTTAGGATCCAACCAATTGGATATAAAAATCATTATATTAATCTTTATTACTCTATTTGTAAATCTTATTTCCTATGTACCTTTACTAATCTCTTTACATTCGATTTTTGGCAACTACTAATATTACCTACTTCTATTTTTTTTATTGATTTATGATAGATATCCTTGAATATATATTTAAGAGTTAATATCATGCTCGAATTTTATAATTATGCATGCATATAATTTTACGCATAATCGTATTTTCTTTGTGTGAGGATTTTAATAGTCTTTTATATAAAAAGCTGTGTTTAAGAGTTAATATTAGAATCAACATAACTTATACAATTTAATTGTATGGTCTCTTCATATGTTTTTGGAAAAAAACCTCTTTGTATGTAAAAGGACTATTCATTTCCTATATATATGATTTTGCATTAATCCGTGCATGATGTAACTTTTTACTAACAAATTTTGTAATTTTGACTTAAATAATTTATCTATAATTTATACCTACAATATATATATATATATATATATATATATATATATATAATTAAAAATAAAATTAAAAAATCATCTATCTATACTATATTAAAAAAGGCTTAAAGGGGATACATATTTTATTCCCGGTTTTGCCTTTAAAATTTATTTGAATATATCAAATTATGTATTTCACATATTTTCTCATTTAAGTCATTTAATGAAATTTTATTTTCAATTAAATTCTAATTTGTTTATATTTAGTAAAATAAAATACTTTGATAATATTTATATAGTTAGGAACACGGACATTCTTAAAGATCGATTTCAAGATCTTTTATGCAACAAATATTTTATTTTTAGTCCATAATAATTTATTCATTAAAAATTTATAAATTAAATATTATGTAGTATTTATGTTATCAGAAATGTGAAAATTCATATAAATAAATTTATAGAAGAGACGTTAATATATTTTAAAAACAAAAAATTATCTCTTAATATGGTATAACCATTTATTAAGAATATGACAAATTGCGAAATAAAAACATTTTCTATATTATTCAAAGAACACTACAATCTTAGTATTATAAGTAAACTATTATTATTGCTATTTTACTTTTAGTTTAGATTTAGAATAATTTTCAAAGATGAAGCATTTATTTCAATGTTAATACTAATGTTAAATCATGTATATATTAAATTGATTGAACATGTGCAAAGCACCTATTTCTCGACTAGTATATAATAGATGAGTTAGATTTACAGCTAAGTTTTTCTTAAGGACAATTCTTGTAACTAGCTAATCTATTTTAGAGTAGTTATATATGTTGGGTATAATGCCCTCAAAGTATGTGTTTAGACATTTTTAATAAAAATTTAATGAAATTACATTTTTCTTATAATTATTCTTTTAAATTAATTATTGAATAATTTGTGTAAATATCTGAAAACTTCATAATCATTAATGAGATTATGATCTTATATATTTATTAATGAATAAAATTGTCAGCAACATATTAAGTATGAAGTATATAATGAATGGTTGCTAGTACGATTCACTAAGCATTATGAATGTATGTGATCTAGATCTGAATCATATGTAGATCAGTCTGAATTCTGAGTAGTCATGAACTTCTATGCATGTCTACTGAATCTTCGGATTCACTCGTTAAGATTTGTTTGTAAAAAGGTTAGTGACTTTTGTTTTGAAGATTTAGTGATATGGATGGCCGGGAGCATGATTTTACAAGATTTTGAATCCAAGATTTTCTAACGGATCATATATTGGCTCTCTTAAATTTTAGTTCTATAACTGAATGGTTAGTGAGCTCAAATTTATAATACGATTATAAATTAGTCACTCACTAGTCAATTAATGGTACTTAAGGATCAATAGGTAATTAGAAGGGTAAAATGATAATTTTGACCAGCTCTAATTTACAAATCAATAATTGGAGGACAGAAATACATGAAATGATTATTCCAATGGACTACACGAGAATACTTTATAAATACATTATATAATCTCTAAGAGTGTAATTTCATATTTATAATGGAGTAATAATAGAATTAATAAATAAGATTATTTAATTAGAGAGTTTAATTAATAATTTTATTTATTGAACCTTAGGATTATGAGTCCACAGTCCCCAAGTCACCTCTGTACTACATAGTTTAGGGTGTGAATATTCCAGGACATAAGAAAAAGACTGACTTGCAAAAGGAATTATATTTCTAAAGTAAGTATATAATTATGAGATAATTATGTATGATTAATTAATTGAATTATTTAATGTATTCTTTAGAAATTATCAGTAAATAATAATATTGATTAATTTTATGTTAATCGATAAGTTAGACAAAATATCTAATATATGAAATTAGATATGTTTAATTATTATGAGAAAATAATTCAAATTTTGAATCAACTAAATCTTTCTTTGAAGTAACATATAACCTAGTTGATAGGAGATGATCAGAGAAGTTAATTTTTAAACTAACTAATATCTAGATATTTATCTGATTAAAATAAATAATGAAATTGGCACGTGGCATGTTGAACTGTTACATGTCAATCATTAATTTTGAATCAAAGATTGACATAGACTACTCTAGTGCCACATGACACTACAGTGGGACATGACACATTATAGTGCCTCACGACACTACAGTGGTGCCGTGAAAGAACAATGTCGTTAGCCATTGTGACTCCCCATGGCACACTACAGTGTCGTGTGGCACTGCAGTGTTGTACAATTACAGTGAGTCCCACTTCAATTGCACATTTGTAATTCATTTATTATTTTATGTAAATCATTAAAATATCTGATATGAATTTTTCTAGAAAATTTATTGATATTATTCTACTGGTTTCAGTGTGCTAACAACACAGTTGCAATCAGGGGTGAAACTCTCTGAGATTAAAAGTTAATCAAAAGTTCCATGAAGAATTTTTAATTATTTTTCGATCAGAGTTTTGTCTCACAAATTAATCCTTCTCGAAAATTTCTAGATCTCATGTACTGAGTATATTTAGAGACATAAAAATATTCTTGATATATTCTACATGCACACACATGTCCTCGTGTGTTTGATGATTGGCTTGGAAGATAGTTGTGTGGATCTCGAAGTCTATCGTTTGTGGGATAGCAAGATCGTTGTATTGCAATGACGCTTGATTGGACTACAAGAAATATATTTTATATCCATATATGTCTAATATATAAATATATAATGGATCTGATCTGAAAAAGTATTTTTCAATTAAAAAGTTTGATTTTTGGGATCTGTGACGATGCGATCGTTTATCGTTTTATGATTTTTTTTAAAACACCACCACGCCTTCTGCCGTGTGTCACCGCAGATTCCAAAAATTCGTATCAGAGTGGTCTTGTGGTGTTCTTGCATCGTTCATAATATATATATATATATATTTTGATATGCATGAATGAATGAATGTTTTATTATTGGAATGTATGCGTAATGATGAATCGTTAATTAGACTTTGTTCTTTATTTTTCCTTAAACCTTGTGTAAGTCGGTTTGGGCATAGGAAGTTTTGTAATTTTATTTTGAATATCATGTTGTAAAATTCTGATCGCGAGAAGACGAAGAACACACGTGATGAACGAGAAAAAAATAAGAATTCTGGCGTTGGCGATGGTTAATGGCGGTGGGGACGGCGGTGGATGGGGGCGGCGATGGGAGAGTCCTATCGTCAGAGGCAATTGTTGTTACTGCAAGGGAAGTTTCACGGAAACCCTGATACTGTGCTACCCTATCCCTACGATGTGCCGTGAAAACCCAAATCTTATCATTATCTTTTAAATTTTGATTTTGAATTTTTAAAAATTTTGAATTTTGAAATATGAAGTTTAAAATTTGAAATTTGATTTTTAAATGGATAATTATCGATTTTAATTTTTTTTAGAAAATTAAAATTGATTGATTGATTGGATTTGACCCAAGTGTGATCAATCATCAAATTATTTTTTGACTATCAAATTCAATTAATTTCAAAAGATAATTAATGAGATTATTTAATTAGAAAAAATAGTTTATCCTAGTTAAAAGAGTTTTGATCAAAGCTTGAAGATTACAAAGATGGACCTCTGATGGAGAAAGAGTTATTTGAAAAATATATATTATTGAAATCCTCTTTGTAATTATTTCAATTTTTCAAAAGTTATAATTTAGAAGTACCCAATAGTCACTTGGTTCATCATTTATTTATTTCATTTCAAATAAATGTTTATTAATTTGATTGATAACATGATCATGTATTAGTCGATCACATGAAACCCCACACAATTTTATTTAATCATGCATCTCATTAGTAGAAACATGATTGATTAGGACTTTCCTGATATGTATATATAATTATTTTGAGAAATGAATTGCATGTAAACTGCTAGGTTTTACTTAGTTAAAACTTGGTAATCACACCAATCTAAAGGTTATTGTAACCTTTAGGATAACCAACTTTATAAAAAGAATTTTATTAAAGTTTGATGAATGTAATTAATTAGTTATTCTAATTTCACCTAATTTTGTCTTAGACTCTTTAGAAGGTTAAATGAACTTAGATCAAATAGATTAGATTAATTGTTAATTAGGGTTATTTTAACTAGTAATTAATTTGGAATTAATTGCTTACTTAAAATAGAAACACATTTTCTTAAAATAGTGAGTAGGAGAATGTGGACATGTCAATGTAATATATGGTCTCCATTATTAGTACAACACTGTGAGATACAGTGAGGGCCTCGAGATGGCTTTGTTTTCATCCCCTTAAGGAAGGTTTCGAGTTGTATCAATACCAAGATTGAACTTCTTAAGAATAGAGGACTAAGTGATGTAATTTAGTTTTGACCGACCTTATTACCCTAAGGCAGCATATTCTAAATCAAGTCATGAAATTTGAAATAATGGTTTACACTCACAAAGTCACAATTAAGCTTTTAGTAGATAATTGTGACTTGACCAAATAAGCGATACCTGATTATTAAAAGAGAATATATGAGATATTTTGAGTTTTAATTAGTAAGGATGAGAGTGTCTCATAGACAATCTAAATTAATCTGATCGACCTTAAGGTGGCACATTAATTGTTAGGTTATCTTATCGTGGATTAGTAAATGCTAAATTTATGTGTTTAATATGTTGCATTTCATGCATCACCTTTACTTTCTGAAGTTCTTGATATTTATTTCAATTATATTGAATTATGTATGTTTAAGTTTTAGTTATTATTATGTCTACTATACGTTACCACATTCCTACTTTTCTTGCACTAAAAAAACTCAACGGTGATAACATTATAAGATGGGAATCAGGTTCGAATTTGATGCTAATATGTGAGAACAAGTTTGTCCTTATTGAATAATGTTATGAAAAGCTCACTGACGATGCCTCGAAAAATGTTTAGGACAAATATGATGCTTGGATCATAAATTCAAGGGCTACAATTGATGTTATGAACAAGTTGCAATTCAACAAAACCCCATTGTTGAATGAACTGCAGACTTTTGGGTCACTCAACAAGAGTATGACTAAAGAGGGTGAGAAAAATGTTGATGAGCAAAAGTCTTCTTCCACTATTGTTAATAGTAACAAAAGGAAGAAGAACAATGGTAAGGACAAACATAAGAATAAGAAAAGAAAGAAAGCCAAGAAGTCACCTAAAGGCCAAGAAAAACAAGAAAGACAACAACTCCAAAAAGAAAGAACCAAGAGAAAATGTTTTCATTATGGAGTTAAAGGTCAATGGAAGAGAAACTGTAACAAGTATATTTCTGAGCTGAAAACGAAAGGTAAATGTGATTTACTTATACTTGAAGTTTTGTTTAGTAGAATATGATTTGTCATCCTGGTTATTAGATTCAGGAGCCACTAACCATATATGTTCTTCTTTACAGATGCTTGATTCGTCAAGAGAGCTGGCTGATGGCGATGTGATGATGAGAGTTGGCAGTGGTGCGCTCGTGTCAATAAAAGCATTGGGGACAATCCGTTTAAGTTTTGGAAATAATTTTCTAGTTTTGAGCAATGTTTATTTTATTTCTGGTTTTTTAAGAAATTTGATTTCTTTATCGTTACTTCATGAACAATTATTTGCTATTTCTTTCATTAATAATCATTTTATTATTTCAAAGATTGGATTCAATATTTCTCATGCAAAAGTTTCAAATGGACTTTATATGGTTAAACCGACTGAGCGTGATTCAAATAATTCATAATTGTTTAAAGTAGCAAATTCTAAAAATAACAAACGACAAGGAGTTTTTCATGATGATGACACGTATCTATGACATCTTTGGTGTTTTGAGAGAACTAAAAGTTAGGACTCTTCCAGTTTGTGAATCTTGTTTAGAGGGTAAAATGATCAATAGACATTTCTCTCAAAGGATCAAAGAGCCAAAGAATCACTTGAGCAAGTACATAGTGATGTCAATGGACAGATCAATGTACAAGCTAGATGTGGGGTATGAGTATTTAGGCACACTTATTGATGATTACTCCAAATATGGTTATACTTACCTAATGCATAGAAATTTTGAAACTTTTGGAAAATTTAAAGACTTCAAAGCCGAAGCTGAAAAACAATTACGTAAATCTTTGAAAAATACTTCGATCAGATCGAAGTGGCGAATACTTGGATTTAGAATTCAAGTATTACCTGTCAGAGTATGACATTCTATCACAATTCACAGCACCTAGATTGGCACATCAAAATGGTGTTTCAGAAAAGAGAAACCAAACTCTATTGGATATGGTTAGGTCGATATTAATCTACTGATCACTATCACTCACATTCTGGGGATATGCACTTCAAACTACATCCTACATTTTAAATGTAGTGACTCTAAGTCTATAAGCAAGACACCTTTAGAGTTATGAAATGACTCCAAACCTAGTTTATGTCATTTTCGTATAAGGAGGTGTCTAGCTCACGTTGTTAGACCCGAGACTGGAAAGTTAGACTCAATGTCTGAAGTGTGTATATTTTTTGGCTATGCTCCAAAAACAAGATGTGAGTACTTTTATAGTCACAATGATCAAAAGATGTTTGTATCCACAAATGCCACTTTTCTTGAACACGACTATATGAAAAACTACAAACCTCAGAGCAAAGTAGTTCTTAAAAAATTAGCATTCGATGAGATCAGACCACCTTCATCATTAATTGATAAACGAAAAACCACATAAACCATTGTTCCAATTCAGGAAACCCTGGTGCAATGTCATAGTGGGAGGGTTGTAAAACAAACTATTTGCTATGAACTAGAGACACATGTCCTAGTGTCTCAAACTGATAAAGACAAACCATTCAACTTCAAAGATACGATGGAATATCCTGAAAAGGAGAAATGACAAGATGTCATGAACCAAGAAATGGAATCGATATATTTCAATTCTGTTTGGGAACTTGTAGATCTATCTGAAGATGTCAGGCTCATTGGATGTAAATGAATCTTCAAGAAGAAAATAGAAACAGATGGGAAAGTAGAGACTTTTAAAGTACGGCTGGTAGCTAAAGGCAATACATAAAGGGAATGAGTCAATTATGAAGATACATTCTCTCCCGTTACAATGCTAAAATCTATTTGCATCCTTTTATCCATATCCGCTAGTTTAGACTATGAAATATGGAAAATGAATGTCATTACAGCTTTTTCTGAAATGACTTTGTTGAAGAAAACATTTATATGATGCAACCAGAAAGGTTCGTGAAAAAGGGGCAAGATCAGAAAGTATGCAAGTTGCTTTAATCCAGTTATGGATTGAAGAAAGCATATAGATTCTAGAATCTTACCTTTGATGAAATTATTAAATCGTATGGCTTCGAGTAAAATGTTGATGAAACTTGTGTTTATAAATGCATCAAAGATAAGATAGTGATTTTTTTAGTTCTTTATGTAGACGATATTCTACTCATTGGGAATGATGTAGAAAATTTGAAGAAGGTAAATAAGTGGTTAGCTGAGAAATTCTAAATGAAAGATTTGGGAGAGGCAAGCTATGTTCTAGGCATCCAAATCCTACAGAATAGAAAGAACAACCTCTTGGCACTTTCTCATGCATATTATATTGATAAGGTGTTGGAGTGATTCTCTATGAAAAATTCCAAGAAATGTCAACTATTGACCAGACATGTAATGGTCCTTTCCAATTAGCAGTGTCATAAGACACCTCAGGAGGAAGAGGATATGAGAAAGGTTTCTTATGCTTCAGTTGTTGGTAGTCTCATGTATGCAATGATGTATATAAGATCAGACATCTGTTATGCAGTAGGAATTGTCTGTCGTTATCAATTGAATCCTAGTTTATAACATTGGATTACAGTAAAGCACATTTTCAAGTATCTCTGGAAAGCAAGAACTGATATACTTGTTTATTCATGTGGAGACCTGAATCCAATGGATATACTGATTCTGAATCATATAAGGATGGTCGAAATTCGACGTCTAGATCGTACACTGAGGTGATCTGACTGTTATGGAGATAACATTGGATCAGAACCTGGCTGTCCCATTTACCAAGACATTTCCTGCGAAGTCATTTGAGGGTCATGTGCAAAATATGAGGTTGAGAGAGATGCCACAATTTCTTTAAGGTAAGTGGGAGATTGTTAGGCATAATGCACTCAAAACATGTGTTTAGACATTTTTAATATGAAATTATATTTTTCTTATAATTTCATTTTAATTATTGTTGAATAATTTATGTAAATATTTGAAAATTCTATTTCATTAATGAAACTATGATCTAGTATAAGTACGAGATGATTAATGTCATAGATATAAATAAACTTGTCAGCAACATATTAAAGTATAGAATTTTAATGAATGGTTGCTAGTACGGTTCACTAAGCATTATGAATGCATGCGATCTAGATCTGGATCATTGATATGGATATACATCTTAGTGAAGACACTCTATATAATAAGATTATATATGACAAAGATGTGGATTAATATCTTTATTAAGTTGTTGTTTATCATAAAAATTTAATACACATCAATCTGATGATCATATGTAGATCAGTCTTAATCCTGAGTAGTCATGAACTCTTATGTATGTCTACTGAATCTTTTGATTCACCCGTTAAGGTTTGTTTGTAAAACAGGCTAGTAACTTTTGTTTTAGAGATTCAATGTTATGGATGGTTGGGAACATGATCTCAAGATTTGGAATCCAAGCTTTCTTAACGGATCGTATATTGGTTTCCTCAAGTGTTATTTCTGGAACTGAATGGTTATTGAGCTTAAATTTATAATACGATTATAAATTAGTCATTCACTAGTGAATTAATGGTACTTAAGGATCAAGAAGAAATTAGAAGGGTAAAATGGTAATTTTGACCAACTCTAATTTACGAACCAATAATTGGAGGAAAAAACTATATGAAATGATAATACCAATAAACTACATGAAAATATTCTGTAAATACATTATGAAATCTTTAAGAGTGTAATTCCATATTTATAATGGAGTAATAATTGAATTACTAAATAAGATTATTTAATTAAAGAGTTTAATTAGTAATATTATTTATTGGAGTTTAGGATTATGGGTCAATGGTCCTCAAATCACCTCTGTACTTCAATGTCTAGGGTGTGTATATTTCAGGATATGAGAAAATGACTGAATTGTAAAAATGAATTATATTTCTGGGGCATGTATATAATTATGTATGATTAATTAGTTGAATTATTTAAGTAATTTCTGGAAATTATCATTAGATAATAATATCGATTAATTTTGTGTTAACCAATAAGTGAGACAAAATATCTAATTTATGAAATTAGATCATGTTTAATTATTACGAGATAATAATTCAAATTTTGAATCGACTAAATCTGTTGTTTGAACTAATAGATAAACTAGTTGATAGGTATGATCGAATAAGTTAATTTTTGAATTAACTAATATTTAGATATTTATCTGATTAAAATAAATAATAAATTTGATGAAGTTGTCACGTGGCATGTTGGACTACCATATGCCAATCACTGATTTTGAATCAGAGATTGACATGGATTACTGTAGTGCCACGTGGTACTACAGTGGGACGAGACATATTGTAGTACCTCATGGCACTACAGTGGTGTCGTGAAAGTACAGTCCCTTGAGGTATTGTGACTCCTCATGGCACACAGCAGTGTCGTGTGGCACTGCAGTGTTGTACAGTTGTAGTAGATCTCATTTCAATTGCACATTTATAATTAATTTATTATTTTATGTAAACTCTAAAAAACGATATACCATTATCTAAAAAATATATTTATATTATTTTATTGGCTTTAGTGTGCTGACAACACAGTTGCAATCAGGAGTTGAACTCTCTGAGATTAAAAGTGAATCAAAAAGTTTTGTGATGAACTTTTGTCTCACAAATTAATACTTCTCGAAAATCTCTAGATCTCATGTGCTGAGTACATCCAGAGACAGAAAAAATATTCTTGATATATTCTACATGCCCACACACGTCCTAGTGTATTTGAAGATTGACTTTGAAGATCGTGGTATGGATCTCGAAGTCTATCGTTTGTGGGATAGCAAGATCGTTGTATTGCAAGGGCGCTTGATTGAACTACAATAGGTATATAAATATATAATGGATCTGATCCGAAAAAGTATTTTTAAATTAAAAAAAATTATCTTTGGGATCTGCGACGATGCGATCGTTTATCATATTATAAAAAAAAATTTAAAACACCACCACGTCTTCCGCCGCGTCTGGCCGCGTATTCCAACAATATATCCATCTCAAATTATGTTAGCATAAGTTTCCTAATGTCACTTTTATTTCCTATTTTTAATTAGGTTAGAATATTAACACATAATTATATTAGCACAAAATATACTATGAAAAATTTTGTGCTAGGTTGAGATGAAAAGTGTTTGTTTTTATTTTAATGACGAGAATTTCCCTCATCTCTGGATCAGAGTGTTATACGGCTTGTTATCACACAAGAAGAATTGAATCTCAAAAATCAGTTGTCTTACAAACTGAATGGATCGAAATTGAGCCGTGGAAATCAAATTTGTTTGGTCTATTTTTCAGAAAATTGAAATTACATTACAAATTCCAAAATAACTAATTCAATTTAATAATAAACTTTTCAAATGAGTTTTTCGATAGTGATAAAGAATTTTGAGTAAATTTTATTTGACTAATTGACGCATAATCATTTATAAGTACACCCTTAAGCTGCAATCTAACTGAACTTAGAGCTGGCGAAAATTCGTGAAAATTTAGGGATATGATTATGGCCTTATGTGGCTTAAGGGTGTGCATTAGTAGTTCTGAACGGATTTGAGACTGATACAATGACAGATCTAGGGGTAGTAATTCTGAACGGATTTGAGACTGATACAATGAACATGACAGGTTGAGACTTTCTTACCACAGTCAGCAACATCACTCATAATGGAAAGTGGTCATTGCCAGAAATGGATAGCACCATACTTGCAGCACTAAAACCAACAACTGGTTGATCCAGTGCTAGATTCAACTCAAAGCCAAATTGGCAAATTCATTCTTAACATAGGTTTGAGTCCTCATAGCTGCTTGTTATGGCTCAATTTACAGAAATTTAAATGTGTGGGGCTATTTTCAATGGGCTTAGAGGAATTTGAATTGTGTTATATCAAAAGCTTTCTTATGTTATTTTATACATTCAAAGCAAGGCAAGAAAAATTAGAACGCTGAGAACCAAAAATATTAGATTCACGTTGGAGAAAGAGCTAACTCTCTTGCAAGTAAAATCAGATTCTCTCATTCTCACGGATTTGAGTTTCAACTATTTTTTCGGTTTTGATTATTCAACGTACATAACATATTATTAGTGTAAATTCTTTATGTTATTCTCGATTATTTATTTGTTATCGCAAGAAATCAATATGTTCGTATAAAGAATTTATAGGAATTGGATTATTTGATTTTTCTAAATTAATATAGTTTCTCTAATTCTTTTATGTGCTTTAGCAAGAAATAAACATCGATCACAATTAAGTGTGGAATGACATGATAGATTAATGATTCTAGATCTTAGATATTTTAGCTGTCTGAATTTTATGTTTTTGTTTATTTTTTGTGAAATAATTTCTAAAACGTGTATGGCACGTAACAAATTGGATAAGAAAATTTTAATCAAAATATTGTCTCAAAATGCAAAAAGGGTACTAAATATTCAGTAGCTTAGTAATGTGAATAAATGAACATCAAATATTTGTAGAATTCATAAAAAATATTAGATTTTTTCAAACATATATACTTGCTACAAATTCTAGTGTTATCAATAATATATCTTAACTAATATAATTATAATTAATTTATTTTTTTATGTTTTAAGTTAAACGATTGATTACACTAAGAAATACTTAATACAGTCTAACAAGAAATGATATGAAACGTAATTAAAAGTAAAAATTATACGAAGTGTTGCTGAATAACTATTCAAGGTGAGGTACAAATAATTTAAAATATTTAATTATTAAGTACATATCGGACTTTTGAGAAATTTCTAAAAATATTTTAGACTATATTGTCTACAAGGTCAAAAGTATCATTAATCATTTAATTAAAATTATTAATATTTATGCTTAATATTTATGAATGATATTAAAGAATTATAAAATTTTGGGAAAGTTTGTATCCAAAAATATTTCTTCATCCTTCATCCTTATCATATATTTGCAGATTGCCCCTCCGTTTTGCCATTTTCTAGACGTAAAAACAATGTATTTTCTATATTATGTAAATTTTCATATATTCATGTTTGCTATGTAGAATATTATTATTTATTATAATATATATATATATATATATTTGTATACAATCTAATTACATATATTATTTGTTAGAATTATGTCTATAAAGTAGATGTAATAACTAGTTATGAGTATTTAGTTATTTTTCAACCATTTTCTATTACTGAATTTAATAAATAAATAAAAGTTTTCCTTTAATTAAAGTGTGTTTGTAATTTACTCAAGTCCTAGGACTATTATCACAGTAAGAAGAGTAAAGACAGAGGGGTCTTCCAGAAAAACTCTTCTAAAATAGTTCAGAATGTTCTTCGAAGTCTTAGAATCGACTAGGCAATCGAATCTGATTACGAATGTTAGGTTGAACCAATAGATGTCAGTCTTGGGGCATGAGAGTGGAGACTCAAACGGTTAACTTAGACGTGTTATGAAACATGTTGAATAAATCAGTAACAAATTAGTTTAGAGCAAAAACTATTTACCTAGCTCTAAATCTAATTGTTACATCTTAAATGTATTTTTATTATTATCTTAATCCTTAGGTGAATATGTAACTTGACTTAGTTACTTGCGTTCTTTGGTATGTCAAATAGGTGAGTTCAAATTGGCGCGGACAATATCTCGATTGTTGAGATCGTAATTCAACTATGTTGGAGTTACGTGATTCACAGATATGAAAATTCGTGATTGGATTTTCAAAGCAACAATATCACCTTATGCTTTATTGATGAGTGTGTAAATAAATAAATCATGCCTGGTATTCAATGAATTGAGTCATTGATTAAGACTTGTGAATTGTACGAGACAATTCACTATTATGTCTTTCTTATTCACACTCAATTAATGAGTTAAGGAAATAATAATAAGAGGGGTGAAACGATAATTTTACATCCCCACTCTTGTTATTGATATTCACGATATGTAATATGTTAAAATATTCTGTGGACCGTGAAATAAAAGAGTTTATTTACACTAACAGAAAATGTAACGCGCATGAATCGAGAGTTAATTCAGCATCGAACCTATAGTGGAGTCATATGATGTTAGGATTAAATAGGTCGGGAATTCATAAAGATAAATTTTTCGGGTATTTGAATCCTATAGTTTTGTTCATGTGGGTCCATTCAGTCTCAAGAATAGCTCATGAGAATAAAAATAGAAGAAACGATATCAGTTGAACCAAAATATATTTTGGTGCCAAGGTGTATTTCCTAGTCATGAGTGTTGTCACTTAATTAGTTAAGTGTGACTAATTATATTAAAATTAGTAAATAAAAAGAAATTAATTAATTAATTGATAGAGATCAATTAGATTTATTAATTGGATTGATGAATTTTGACACAACACAAACCCTAAAAAGATATATACAAAATTGGGCCATTGTGATTATTTTGGGGTTAATTTTTAGAAATTTGAAATATAAGGGTATATTTACAAATTCTTAAAATTAATAACTATATATATGTGATAGCAATTTGATTGCCACACGAATTATATTAGATACAACATAACTCTAGAACACAGTAGTTGATACTGATCAGTACAATGTGTAATTACACAGAGAGAAAAAAAGAGTTTTCAAATTGAAGGAATAAAATTTTGATTTTTCTTATCCAATCGTTTTGAGAGCCCACACTCAGTTCCTAAACAAATTCTCAGGAGATATATTTCTGAAATTAACGAGTGATTATTGGTGTGAAGAAAATTTAGGAAATTGGTTCTTGAAGATCGTACTTGGATTTTGGTTCTTGAAATTTGGATCTTGAAATTTGAAGAACATGATTAACAAATACAAAGATTCTACCAATTCAGAAAATCTCTGATACATTGCAAATGTGACAATCGTTTCAACCTTTTTGTATTCGTTTAAATATCTTATATGCATGATCGTTTGTTATTTTAGTTTTTAACTATTCAATTCGATTAAATAAATTTTAAAAATGACTTTTGATATTTCTCCAAGAACTGTTCGTGGTTCAAACTTGTTTTTCTTTAATTTTAAAACCACTGATCCAATAATTGGTATCAAAGCCATAGGTTCTTGATTATGCATATATATATATATTTGAAATGAACATATCGATGAATTTGTTGATATTGGCATATATTTGTGTATGGTAGATTCAAATCTGTTTAAATGTGTTATGTGATCAGACCCCTATCTATTGGTTCTAGGCGTTTTTCTTTCAGTTTATAATTAATGTATGCTGGATTTGAGGTATAAGATTTTATGTAATTTATTTTTTTTGCAAAAATTGTAATTTTTTATAAATTTGATGTAAAATCGCCATCGCCTTGAAAATGGCCAGAAAACGCCATTCGCCGACACCGTCGCCGCTAGTTGCCACTGCCAAAAAATGCTGCCTGGAAAAGCCATCGCCGCCGCTGCCGGCCGCACCACCTCATACCGCCTTGTGTCGTTCCCTGCATGGTGACTAGAGTTTGTGAAACCCTAGGTGATAAAAATTAGGGTTTGGGAAACCCTGTGATGTTTCGCGATAACCCTTATCCTATCTTTTAACTTTTAAATTTTAAATTTTAAATTTTAGATTTTAAATGGATAAAAGATAATTAAAATTTAAAAGATAATTGTCCATTTTATCTTTATATCTTTTGAATTTTAAATTCAAATATTATTATCTACTTTATCTTTATATCTTTTGAATTTTGAATTCAAAGATAATTATCTATTTTATCTTTATATCTTTTGAATTTTGAACTCAAAGATAATTATCTATTTTATCTTTTTATCTTTTGAATTTTGAATTCAAAAGATAATTATCAATGTTTTCTTTTTATCTTTTTATTAAAGGATAATTAATGATATTATTTAATTAGAAAAATAGTTTTCCTTAATTAAAGAGTTTTGGTCAAAATCTAAATTCTGTACTTTTGAAATCTAAAATTTGAAAATTTGAATTTTGAATTTGAATTTTGAATTTTGAATTTTAAAATGGGAATTGACTTTTGTAAAGATCTACAAATTGGTGGGACTTCATGAAGGACTAGGAGACAATTACAGACGCCATGAAGACTAATATTAAAATTATTATAATTTAATTTTTATTCTTTTTATGGGTTGTAATTAGAAATGAACCAATGGAGAGGTTATTTTTGAATGAATAATTTATTATTAATCTTGCATCATCATATAACATGCTATATAGAAATATGGATATGCCAATATCAAAATGTCATGTAGCATGTACATGTATAATTGTAGTTTAAATTTATAATGGGTTATAATTTAAATACAATGTGAATTTTATAAAAGTTATAAATTTTAAATTGGGATTTATTTTTTATAAAAGTTTATAATTTTCAAAACTTGTTTTTTCAAATTAATAAAGAGTTATGTTTTTGAAAAAGCAAATAAATATCTATTTTTGCAAAAACTAAGTGGGAGGGTCGTTTACGTTGAAACCTTCCCAAAGTCCCAAACGCAAACTTGATCGTGGCACGAGGAATGGTTTAGAGCTGCCTTAGCTGGGAGAAACTTTAGAATCATGTCGCTTTGAGTCATTGAGTTTCTTAAGAAGCTAAAGTTTGTAAAGGAAGTGATGAGGCAGGACCGTCCCTAGACGGACTGTTAGTTCATGACAACCTTTAAAGCTGATGCGTTGGTTAAACACTTAGATTGAAGCATATTGGAATCTCTCATAGGGGCTAGTCAATGAGGCTAAGGTGACCGAAACCATTGGTGATTTGTTAAGGTGACCAAAGCTTGAGAAACGTTAACTAAACGAGAGGAGTCTCGATGTGATATCAGGTTGCTTGGATGTTGTCCTTAGATGAGACAAGCTATCGTTGTTGATCGTAACAGCATGGAAGAAATATTTTTATTAGATTTTTAAATATTTAAGTATTTGCATCATGCATAATATGTTTTAAATGATTGAGTATATATCTACACAACTTTATTTATTCTTTTTAGTAATCATGTCATTATCCATACTCTAAAATATCTTAAATGCGAATAAACTTAATGGTGAAAATTACGTAGATCGGAAACGTAATCTTGATATCGTGCTGATGGTAGAAAAGCATAAGTTTGTCCTCACCACACCTTGTCCCCTTGAGCCAATTGCTGAATCGACTCAAGAGAAAAATGATGATTATGCTTCTTGGCTGCGTTCTGATGAGATCACCAGGGTGCTACATCTTGGCTTCTGTTAACAATGTGTTACAACAACAACATCAGAACATGAAAATCGTCACTGATATGATGTCGAACATCACCAAAATGTTCGGAGATTAGGGTCATCAAGACAAACAGGCAGTTGTGCGAAACTTCATGAATTGTAGGATGAAACCTGGAACTCTTATCAGAGAACATATGATGATAGCATTAGTTATCTGAATGAGATGGAGATCACTGGTGCTGAGGTAGATGGCGAACTCTAATGGATATGGTTAGATCAATGATGAGTTACTCATCTCTCCTAGATTCGTTCTAGGGATATGCAATGCAAACGTCAGCATACATTCTGAACCAAGTTTCGTCGAATACGGTGCTTGGCACGCCATATGAAAGATGGAATGGACGAAAGTCATCGGTTAGCCACCTTAGAATATTGGAGTGCCTAGCATATGTTCTGAAATAGAAGACAGGCAAGTTGGCCGGTCGATCAGAATTATGCAGGTTTGTAGAATATCTCAAAAGAACAAAGGGATACAACTTCTAAAGTCCAACTGACAAGAAAACATTCGTTAGCACGAATGCACACATTCTTGAGGAAGACTATATCAGAAGTATGAAGTCAAGAAACACTCTTGTGCTAGAGGAATTATTGAGCAGGAAGACAGCGACTCCTCAATCAGGAATTGTTTCTGATTCAATAATGAAAGAACCACAACATGGGCCAGATCCTATGGTGCCTCGACGTAGTGGGAAGGTTGTGAGATAACCTGAAAGGTAGATGTTTTACGGAGATGCCTTAACAACAGTCTCAGATAAGGATCATGATGAACCTATCTCTTACTCTCAGGCCATTGTTGGTTCTGAAGCAAATATATGGCAAGAAGCCATGAACGTTAAGATAAAATCGATGTACTCGAATGAAGTCTGAAAACTTGTAGATCCTTCTGAATGGGTGAAACCCGTAGGGTGTAAATTTATAAGAAAAAGAAAGGTCTGGATGAGAATGTGTAGACATTCAAAGCTAGGCTTGCGGCTATACCGAAAAGGATGGTATAGGCTATGAGGATACCTTCTCACCAGTAGCCATGCTTAAATCCATCCGAATTCTCCTGTCCATTGTTGCTGCCTTCAATTATGAAATCTGATATATGGGCGTCAAGACTACATTTCTGAATGGCAATCTAGAGCGCACTTATATGACTAAACCAGATGAGTTCATAGAAAAAAGGTCAAGAGGGCAAGGTTTATAGAATTACTGACGTCCATTTATGGACTTAAGCAAACGTTACAGTCATGGAATATTAGATTCGACGAAATTGTCAAAAACTTTGGTTTTGAACAGTTAGTGGATGAACCCTGTGTGTATAAGCTGATAGATGATATTCTATTTATTGGAAATGATGTAGAAAAATTATCTGATGTCAAGATTTGGCTTGCAAAACAATTTTATAGAAAGGATCTTGGAAATTCTGCATTTATTTTAGGTATTCAAATCTTTCAAGATAGGAAGAACAAATAATTATCACTATATCAAGTATCTTATATTGATAAGGTGATGGATCACTTCAGCATGCAAAACTTTAAGAAATGAAATCTTCCTTTCAGACATAGAGTCAGCCTCTCCAAGGAGCAGTATCCCAAGACTCCTCAACAAGAAGAAGACATGATAAATATTCCCTATGCCTCAGGAAGTCTCGTGTACGCGATACTTTGCACTATGCCAGACATCTGCTATGTCGTGGGCGTTGTTGAGTCATTTCCAATCTAATCCTAGAATCAAGCATTGGAATGCCTTCAAGCATATCCTTAAGTACCCGAGGAGAACAAGGAACTACATGCTTGTGTATTCAAGTACTGATCTGAATATGATGGGATATACTGATTTTGATTTCCAAGCACACAAAGATTTTAAAAGGTCCACTTCAGGATCGGTGTTCATCCTAAACAGTGGTAGTTATATGGAGAAGTATCAAGCAATCTTGCATTGCTGATTCTACCATGAAAGCTGAATATGTGGTAGTTTGTGAAGCTTCTAAGGAGGTTGTATGGCTTAGAAAGTTCTTGAAAACTCTGGAAGTTGTTCTAGAAGCTGATAAGCCCATGACAATTTATTGCGATAACAGCGGGGCTGTAGCAAACTCCAAGGAACCAAAGAGCCATAAAAGATCCAAACACTTAGAACGTAAGTATCACCTGATTAAAGAGATTGTTCAACGTGGAGATGTTGTAGTAACACAGATATCGACGGTCAACAACTTGGAAGATCCATTTATGAAGACTTTAAGTAGTAAAGTTTTTTATGATCATCTGGAGGGCATGAGGATTCAAGATTGTACACGCGTACTTTATTTCGAGTGGGAGGTTGTTGGAATTATGTCCATAAACTAGGGTGTAATAATTATTTATGAGTATTTAGTTATTTCTCATACATTTTGTAATACTGAATTTAATAAATAAATAATTTTTTCATTTAATTAAAGTGTGTTTATAATTTACTCAAATCCTGAAACTATTATCGACGTAAGAAGAGTAAAGACAGAGGGGTCTCCCAGACAAACTAGAGATAAAATAGATTTATCAACTAGATTGATGAAGTTCGATACAACACAAACTCTAAGAGGATATATACAAAATTCGGCCATGGTGGTTATTTTTTAGAAATTTGAAATATAGAGGTATATTTATAAATTTCTAAAACTAATAACTATACATATATATGTGATAGCAATTTGATTGTCACACGAATTGTATTAGATACAACACAACTCTAGAACACAGTAATTGATACTGATCAATACAGTGTGTAATTACACACAGAGAGAGAAAAAAGTTTTCTTCTCCCCGCCATCACATGTTGCTGCCAAATTTCATATTGATGGAAGAATATTTTGATTTTTCTTATTCAATCATTTTGAGTTCCCACACTCCATTCCTAAACAAATTCTAACGAGATATGTTTCTGAAATTAATGAGTGGTTATTGGTATGAAGAAATTTTTTGGAAATTGGCTCTTGAAGATCGTACTTGGAATTTGGTTCTTGAATATCAAGCTTGAAGATTTAGATCTTGAAGTTTGAAGAACGTGAAAAATGAATACAAGAATTCCATCAATTCAGAAAATCTCTGATACATCGCAAAGGTGAAAATCTTTTCAACCATTTTCTATTTGTTTAAATATCTTATATGCATGATCATTTGTTGTTGTCGTTTTTAATAATTCAATTCGATTAAATAAGTTTTAAAAATGATTTTTGATATTCCGCCCACGAACCCTCTGTTTGTTTTTCTTTAATTTTAAGACTACCGATCCAATACTATTTATATATCATTATAGCTTACTGACTACTATTATTGAATAGATAAAAAACTCACTGCCACGTGGACAAGGGGCACCTACTTAAGGGCTAGCAGAAAGGGGTAGAAAAGTGGAAACGGGTTACAAGGCTGAAGTCATGAGGCACCCGTAAAAAGATGGAAATGATCAGTGCCTCGAGAACGGGGATCCACACCTTAAGGACAGGAAATAGTATCAGAACAAGAAATAGAATCAGAACGGGAAAATGTGACTAGTTAACAGGAACTGGCGGACATAAGACCCATGCCTTTAAGAATGGGAAAGGAATATAGGGACCCACTCCTCTAGAAAACTAATGCCAAGACTCAGAGAACTGCCCTGAATGGGTAAAGCACTCACTAAACTATTCAATAGTGGGAAGAGGAGGATCAGAAGAAGAATAGGAACTGACGAAAGGGATAAAGAACGATAGTGAAGTGGCATGATTGATTAGGTAGCTGAATGACTCGGATGAGATAGGATGGTAGGCCACCAAGTGGCTACGACTGACTTGCTTGAACCATAAGAAATCATCAAGTTATTGTGACTGATTGGTGGCTGAGTGAGACAGATGGAAATAACAAATAAAGAAATGAAAGATGGCCATACTTAGCAGGAACATCTCCCATTCTTTACTATTATTCTAACCAATCCATGTGAATTAGAAAGCCTATATAAGGTCAGTGTACTAAGTGAAACTCAAACATTCAATACAACTCAAGCATATATAACACATAGCATTTACGCCTTACAATCTCTTGTTCTTAAACTCTTTCTCTTTCATTAGTACTCATATAAGTCTACGCTTGTCAATACTTTTCCTTTTAACCCTTGATTAGCGAAAAAAATCATTTACATTTTGGTGCTTTCATTGAGAATTGAGAGAAAATCTCAAGAGACTCACCCTATAAGACCATAAACACACCTAGAACCAGATCCAACAAAGCTCAAAATATAGACAACAGAACCAGAAATGAAGATGTGCGTGTAGATCAACCAACCCCACCATGGAAATGCTACAGTCGATCCTAAACGGGATGCATGAGATGGAATGGAGAAACACTAAAGAAATACATAGTTCCTCCGTTCCATCTCATGTATCCAGTTTAGGATCAAGTCAACACACTACAATAGGAACTCATGAAAACACGAGCAGAGGTCAGCCAACAAGACAACAATGATGAACAGGAAACCCACTCTGGGGGCAACCATCAAGACAGAAGGCAAGGAGACCACGAGAATAGTATAAACATGCGACGGGAAGAAGAAGTCATATCGTAAAACCTTGTGAAGGAAGCTACGGGAGAGGCTCGACAATCTCGAGTCATGTCAAAGGATGTGACAGAATAACTGTTCGACCAAAAGATTATAGAGATAGAGAATCTCGGGAGTAAGGGAAAAATAGACCATGATTCTCTTATACGGACGTCATTAAGCCCAGAGGTCCTAGCAACGCTTATACCCAAAAAATTTGTTGCTCCCAGATTCAAAAGCTACGAAGGAAAGAATAATCTCGTAGACCATCTTCGACGATTTAGACAAGACATGGCGCTGTACAAACACGATGACAAGTTGATGTGTAAAATGTTCCCCACGACTTTGAAGTGGTACCACTCCTTGCCAATCCACTCGATCACGAGCTTCGCTATTATGTCCTCTAGTTTCATAGAACAATATTATACGTATTGTATCATCATGGAAGACTCGGAACACCTAATGACAATCTCTTCCAAGGAATGGGAGTCCCTGCGGACATACACTCATGACTTCAAAGATAAAATGACCAAGGTCGAGAACTGTGACAATCGATTCGCTAGACCCAAAGTCACCCTTGTTTTAGGATTTGTTCAAGGTGAAGCACTTTTCTTTGGCAGAGCTTTTCCAGCGAGCGCATGACTATATTACCCTGGAGGAAGAGAAGAGGAATGTGAAAAGAATGGTTGAACAAAAAAAGAAGAATCCTGAAAGCGAGAAAGGAATGTAAGACCTAAAAGAAGGAAGCATGACCAAATAGAAATAACGGATGAAAGGACAGTCCAACAAGACATGAATATGTACTGGAGGTGAGATTTTAACAGAGTCCACCCGAGGGAAAAAACCTACACGCCGTTGACTATCCTGGTCAACCAAATACTGGAGACAATTAAAGGCAAACCTTGGCTGAAAAGATCGGCTTCATTCACTAAGGAACCTAGCTACAAAGATAAAGATAAATATTGCTCCTATCATTAGAGCAACATGCATTACACGCGAGATTGTTTCCAGCTTAAAGACTATATTAAGCAACTGATCAAAGAAGGACACCTTTGCCATTTTATGAAAAAGATGAATAGAAACACGAAACTGAGAAAGAAAATCGAGAAGAAAACATGAGGGATAAGGGAAAGCAGCCCATTGGCATCATCGACACAGTTATTGCATTAACCTAACATGAGGGGATGACGAGAAAGAAAAGGAAGATATACTGCAAGTGACCAACGTTAGTAAGACGTTAGTAGAAATCCTTAAGTGGCAATGGGGATCCTCTGGTGTTCAACCACTCTGATCTAGAACATGACGGACAAAAAATGATGTCCTTTTCATTTTAATACAAGTTGGAAACTTCTTGTTGAGGAGGGTCTTGGTGGATGATGGGAGCGCAGAGAACATCGTAGACCGAGTGACTGTGGAGAAAATGTCCATGGGAGGTCAAAAGTTGCATGGGACTTTGCAGTCATTAATTAGTTTCAACGGAGCCATCAGCTACTCAGAAGGAACATTGACTCTCTCGGTGAGCGCATTATCCGTTTAACTATATGACCGAGTTCATGGTACTAGGAACAACTTCCCCATACAATGCAATCCTGGGGAGGACCTAGCTCCACAGAATGAAGGTTGTACCCTCAACATTCTACTAAGTGTTGAAGTACCCGTCACTAGAGGGAGTGAAAACAATAAGATGTGACCAGGCCGCGGCTCGCATTTGTTCAGTGACCACTTTAGAATCATAGGAAAATAGTCAAGATGGCCTAAGGTACAAGGTGGGTAAGGAAACAAAGCCCATATGTTTGGAAGAAGGGGCCTAGAAGATAACTAGCGTCGGCGCCTGTCTCGAGTTGAGAAAAAAAGTTGATAGAATTATAAGGGAAAATAGAGATGTATTTGCAGTGACAGCATAAGAGATGTCAAGAATTCAAGAAGAGATCATCTGGAATAGATTGAACATAGATCCCACAATGAAACTTGTGAAATAAACGAAGAGAAGTTTTGCTCCTGAAATCAAGTGATCAAAGAGGAGGTTGAGAAGCTCTTGGCAGTGGTTTCATCAGAGAAGTAAACTACCCTGAATGGCTAGCTAACGTAGTGATGGTACGAAAGAAGAACGAGAAGTGGAGGATTGCGTCGACTTCACTGACCTAAACAAGACATGCCCCAAAGATGAATATCCAGTGCAAATGATAGATCAAATCGTAGACACCACTTCAGGACATGAATTGCTTAGCTTCATGGATGTTTACTCAGGTAATAATTAGGTGAAAAGTTCTAAACTGATCCGAAAAAAACCTTTTTCATTACTGAGTACGACAATTATTGCTACAAAGTCATTCCCTTTGGTCTAAAGAACGCAGGTGCAACTTATCAAAGGCTGGTGAATAAGGTCTTGTAGCGATAGAGGCAAGATATAAACGAATGGAGAAACTAGTGCTGGCCTATGTAACTGCGGTACGGAAACTAAGGCCTTATTTTCAAGCCCACAACATCAAGGTATTAATTGATTCTACCATTAAAAACCTTCTACACTCGACGGAGGCAAGCGGGAGAATAGCAAAATGGTCAGTTGAGCTAAGCCAGTAGGACATCAATTACGAGCCCCAAACTTCAATAAAAGAACAGGCGTTGGTATATTTTGTAGCAGACTTCACAGAAGGAGAAATTGAACGTGAAACCCACCAAATGGGAGAATATGGAATTTGGAAACTCTTTGTTGACGGTACTTTAAACAATAGAGGAGAAGGAGTAGGGGTAGTAGTACAAACTTCGTTTGGAGAAATATTGGAACACTCCATCTCCTTGAAATTCAATGCGTCAAATAATGAAGCAGAGTATGAAGCACTAATTGCAGGAATATCCCTGCTGTGGGAATATGAGGTAACTAACGTTAAAATTTTCTATGATTCCATGTTGATTTTGAAACAGGTCACGGGGGAATACATAGCAAAAGATGAATAGATGGTGAATTATTTACAATGGGCAAAGGATCCCCTCAGCACGTTAAAAAATTATAAGATCCAACAAATTTTGAGAACTTAGAACGGACACATTGATGCCTTGGCAAATCTCGGATCTTCATTATGCTTTCCTTACAAAAGAAACATCCCCGTAGAGTAATGTGGCCAGTGTAAAAGTTAAACAGGAACCCAGTTGGCAGGACGCCATAATTCGCCTACTTGAAGAAAGAACACTTCCTAAAGATAAACTACTTGCCAAGAAGGTGTAACAACGGGGTGCTAAGTATACAATGATTAACAGGGTATTGCATAATAAAAAATTTACAGGACCATACCTGAAGTGTCTATGAGAAAAGGAGGCCCATTATGTGCTAGCGGAAATTCATGAAGGCATATGCGGAAACAACAGAGGAGGCATATCACTATCCCATAAAGTCATGAATAGAGGATAATACTAGACTCGAATGAATCAGGATTCCAAATAGTATGCGAAAAGGTGCGACAAATGTCAGTGTTTCGCACCTGTAGCAAAAATGGCTCCCCGAGAACTCAAAACGATGGCTAGTCCTTGGCTGTTCATGTAGTGAGCCCTGGATATTGTTGGGTCACTCTCCATAGCACCTGCCTAGAAGCATTTTTTATTGGTAACAATGGGTTATGTTATTAAGTGGATTGAGGATGAAGCCTTTGCCAGAATCTGTGAGAAATAAGTAAAAGGGTTTCTATGGAAAAACTTGGTGTGTAGGTAAAACTTGGTGTGAAGGTAAAACTTGGTGTGTAGGTACGGGATTCCCCAGATCTTGGTGTTTGACAACGAACTTCAGTTCACTGGGAGCTTAGTAAGAATATTTTGTGAAGATCTGAAGATCATGAATCGCTTTTCCACGCCTTACTACCCATAGGGGAACGGGCAAACAGAAAGATCAAATCGTGTCATACTTGACAGCCTGGAAAAATGGCTGGAATCCGCCAAAGGAAATTGTTGGAAGAGCTATCTGTAGTCTTATGGGCATACAGAATGACCCTGAGAGAGACAACAGGAGAAACCATGTTTGCATGAGCATACGGAGCAGAAGCAGTCATTCCCGTAGAAATTGGAAGCCCTACTATCAGATCTGAGCTAAATAAACAAAAAAATGGGGAACTCCTAAGAAATGGTCATGGTGAACTAAAGGGAAGAAAAGAAGCAGCTCTAATCAGAATGGTCCATTACAATCAGAAAATGAGATCTTATTTCTAGAAGAAATTAAGGAAACAAGAATTCCAACCAGGAGACCTGGTCCTCAGAAAAATCTTTCAAATGGAAGGGAAGCTTGGGCCAACATGGGAGTAACCGTACATCATCAGCTAAATAGGAGGAAACGGCTATTACCACTAGGAAACGGAAGAGGGAACGAAATTGCAGAAACCATGGAACACAATTCATTTGAAAAAATATTTTGTATAAAGTATGTAAAAAATCCATTATAATGAGATAATTTTCCTGTGGTTTTTCCCGTAAGGGTTTTCCACGTAAAAATAGTGGCGCCAATCTTCTCTTCTCAGCAGAATCATTACTAAACGGAATTAAAGGCATATAAAGTCCTTGTGAGAGGTAGTTCATAAGTCATACTCCTAGAAGGTACTAAGGGCATAAAAATCTTTAGAATGGGCAGTTCATAACTCCTACTCCCAGAAGGAACTAAGGACATAAAAGATCCTTGAGAGGGGCAGTTCATAATTCCCACTCTCAGAAGGAACTAATGGTATAAAAAGTCCTTGTGATGGGTAGTTCATAAGTCATAATCCCACAAAAACCTAGGGACATGAAAATCCCTTAAGCCCCACTCTCAAAAGGAAAAATAACTGAAGAATGAGAAACCATGGAAGCAGGCGACTCCAACGGACCCTCTTGTAATAAACGGGAAGGGAATTCCAGTCTCAACAGATGAAAAGTAAAATAGCCAAAACGGGTAACATACTCTTACCTAGACATTCCTTGAAAAAGCTTCCAAGTGTTTAAAGGACTAAGTGGTTGATAATTTTACTTAACTGTCTGAAACTGTTAAAAGGGAAAAATGTCTTCAATCGCTTATGGAAATTCACTAAAGTGTTAAAATGGCTAGGTAAAATTAAGTGATGAATTTATACTAAGTATTAAGATGAAAGGAAAAATGAAGAAAGGAGTCATTCATTGAAAAGTGAAAAATTACAAAATGATTTCAAAGAAAATACAAGAAAAGTACAAGAAGATTAAAAGTGCGAGAAAAGGAAAAAGGAAACAATGCTAAGTCTCCACGTCCTCGGGAGTAACATCAGCATATGCTTCAATGGTGGAAGCGGGAAGATCAGCTTTAGGATCAGCGGGCTCATCAGGAAGAGGGACCAGCGACATACGAGGAGGTTTATAAATCTTGGCATCGCGGTAACCTACCGTATAAGCAATCTACTTATACTCATCAACCATGGCCTGGTACTCGGCCGCAAGTCCAGCCTGTCGTTCACGTGACTTAGCCAAAGCCTCCTCAACCTTAACTAACTTTGCCTCAACAGTGAATAAGCTATCCTCACTTATCTCGGTGATCCTCTCTGGCTCTCACAAAGACTCCTCAAGCTTTGACTGTTTGGCCGTGGCTGCATCAAGTTCAAAAGTCAAACTGGTGACAACCCGTTCAAGATCAGCCTCCACCTTCTTAAGATCATCTTGTTTTGAGGCAATGACATCGTAAGCCTTGGTGGTCTCAATCACCTTCCTCCTACAACCGACCATCTCTTCCATAGCAATGTGAATATCCTCCTGAACCCCATTGTGGTAAGTCATTACATGTTCAAAAAATGTCAGTCAAATTGGAAAGGAAGTTACACAAAGAAACTAAGGATATAAAAAGGAAAAAATGAAAGTACCTGCATCAGTGAATGACTCAGGCCGATAACCTTATCGTGGATGGACATCTAGCGGAGTACAGAAGCGTCCACGTCAGACATAATCCTTTTCATGACCACGTGTGGAGAACAGGGTGGAACTAACATTGGCAGGAACCGGTGGAGTCGCGGAGTATCACAGCTGCTTTCAGACGCCCATCTCCTCAGACAGATGCGGGGAACTAGAAGAATGAGAGGCTAACTTCTTAGCAAATGAGGGAGGAAGCGTGACAATCCTATCAGGAATAAGGGAAACTTTATCAAATGGGACAGGGAGATCCACAACGAGGGCTGGGAGGTCAGGAACCGGGGGAGGGGTAACATCCCCTGAAACAGCACCTGACGAGCTGGTGTTCCCTGTCTTTTGGTGCTTGCTCTCGCCAGATATCATCCATAAGTTACTCTTGAGACGCTTTGACATCTCGAGCTCGTTATATGTAAAGTAGGAAATCACGCCATGTTCTTCTGCCTCATTCTGTGCACCTTCCCCTTTGAGCCTCACGTTCTCTTTCTTCTCGAGCAAACCCCTCCTCTTCCCGCTCTAATTTCAAAGATTCAGAAGAACTCGACCACACAACTTAACGAAAATAGATTGTAACAGGGGTGGCCCGAGGGACTTGTGTTGCAGAGGATGAGGGAAAAATAGACTCAGCAACCGGAATGGGTATGACCACGACATCGATCTTTCTCCTCAGGTAAAGAAGATCTCTCTAGTCCTGCTCCAGGCAATTATAGGCGGCACAGAGTCATACGGCTACTTCTTTTAGAGTTAAAGATTTCTTGTTCATATTTTTGTCTGCACAGGACAAAAATAGGTTAGTATTTAAAAAGATAAAAGCAATAATGAAACAACAAAGTTAATCAGAAGTGGAAAAGTAAAAAAGAAATGGGAGCTCTGGCTACTTACTGAACTCTCCCCAGATCCGGGGAACGACCCAACTAGGGGTATTCAACAGACGGTCTGGTTGGAGTTTTGGAGGAAAACAAGACCAGATCAAAAATCACGATCCTCCTATATGAAGGACCGAACCGACCATAAATCTAGAAAAAATCTAGACCGATCAGACCAAGATTCAACGGTTGGTTCAAATGGACATAACAGACTAAATACATGTTTTACAATAAATATATTATTTAACAATAAAGAAAAATTTTGGTAGAGGCTAGAGGAGGTGAGAGGGACTGACTATTGAGCGAGAGGGACTAAGCTGAGGGAGTGGGAAAGGCGAGAGGGAGAGGCAAGAGGGATTGAGCAGTTTGAGCTAAGGGAGAGGTACTAAGCTGGGCGAGATGGAGAGGCGAGAGGGAGATACAAGAGAGACTGAGTAGTCTAAGCTAAGAGAGAGGGAGAGTCAAGAGGAGGCAAGAGGGAGAGGCGAGAGGGAGACTTCATTTAACCTAAAAAACTAATATATATAATATACGCTCGGACAAATCAGATCGGTCCAGAATTAAAAGTAATTATGGACCGGTCAAAAATTTTGGCCCTCTCTAAAGGGAGGCCCGAACCAATCATTAATAAGAAAAAAACCATCCAGACTGATCAATTTCAGTTCAGACCAGTTTGGATTAAACAGTATAGACGGTTTTGAACACCCTAGACCCAACGGCCGTCGCCACCCTAGTTTCCACCTATTAGAAGAGTACCCTCCTCCCAGCCTTTAACCCACTAGGGAGGTTAGTGATGTTGATGGTTATGCCCTCAAAGCATGTGTATTGACATTTTGATATGAATTTTAAAGATGGTTACATTTTTCTTATAATTGTTCTTTTAAATTATTGTTGAATAACTTATATAAATATCTGAAAATTCCATATTCATTAATGAGACTATAATCTTGTATTTGTACGAGAGGATCAAGATCGTAGATAATCAATAAAATTATCAGTAACATATTAAAGTATGGAATCTTTAATGAATGGTTACTAGTACGGTTCACTAAGCATTATGAATGTGTGTGATCTATATCTGAATCATTGATGAGGATAGATATCTTAGTAAAAGTATTTTATATAATAAAATTATATATGACATGACCGATATAAATTAATATCTTTATTAATGTGTCGTTTATCATAAATATTTAATTCACATAAATTAGATGATCATATGTTGATCAGTCTAAATCCTAAGTAGTAATGAACTCATATGTATGTCCACTGGATCTTTTGATTCACACGTTAATGTCTATTTTATAATCATGCTAGTGACTTTTGTTTTGGAGATATAGTGATGTGGATGGCTGGGGACATAATCTTACAAGATTTACAATCTAAACTTTCTTAACGGATCGTATATTGTTTCCCTTAAATGTTAATTCTGGAACTGAATGGTTATAGAGCTCAAATTTATAATAAGCTTACAAATTACCCATTCACTAGTGGATTAATGGTACTTAAGGATCAATATGTAATTAGAAAAGTAAAATGATAATTTTGACCCGTTCTAATTTACGAACCAATAATTTGTGAACAAAACTACATGAAATGATTATGTCAGTGGACTACAAGAGTATACTCTGTAAATACATTATATAACCTCTAATAGTACAATTCCATATTTATAGTGAAGTAATATTAAATTAATAAATAATATTATTTAATTAAAGAGTTAATTAATAATCTGGTTTATTGGTGCTTAGGATTATNATTTTATTAATTATCGATAAGTGAGACAGAATATCTTATATATATAATTATCAATTTTATTAATTATCGATAAGTGAGACAGAATATCTAATATATATAATTATCGATTTTATTAATTATCGATAAGTGAGACAGAATATCTAATTTATGAAATTAGATAATTTAATTATTATTAGATAATAATTTAAATCAACTAAATCTGTTATTTATGAAACAACAGATAAGTTAGTTGATAGGGATAATCTGATATGTTACTTTTAAATTAACTAATGCCTAGATAATTATCTGATTAAAATGAATATTTAATTCACAGTAATTGTCACGTGTCAATCACTGATACGGTATCAAAAATTGACATGGACTATTGTAGTGCCACATGGCACTACCGTAGGGAGTGTGCAACACTGTAGTGCCATATAACACTACAGTGGTGCCGTGAGGCACTGTGCTAGCTCATGACACACTACAGTGCCATGTGGCACTGTAGTTGTGCACAATTGCAGTGGTTCCCACTGAAATTGCTAATTTACAATTAAATATTATTTGAGTTTATTCTTAAAAATCTGATACGCCATTATCTAGAATATATACATGTATTATTCTAATGGCCTTGAGAGTTGAAAGAAGTAGAGAGAATCAGTTGAACAGATCATTAGTTCGTCAATCAAGAGTTGAATTGAGAACACGATTGGTGTCAGAGAGATTATCTTCTGTGATTAAATGTTAATCAAATCTCTAAAAGAATAATCATCATATTCTTTTAGAGAATCGTTCCACTAAAGTCATTCTCAGTAAATCTCTAGATCTCATGTGTTGAGGACATCTAGAGACAGAAAAAATGTCTTGTAATATTCTACGTGCCCACACATATCCTATTGCGTTGAGAATTGACTTGGAAGATCTTGGTGTGGACCTCAGAGTCTACTGATTTCGTGGGAATGGAGGATCGATCGGTTTTTGTAAGGTATATGATTCCTAACCTTGTATGTTGTAGACTACAAGAGGTATATGATTCCTAACCTTGTATGTTGTAGATTTAACTAATATAATGGATCCTGACTGATTGAAAAATAGCTTTAAAAAAATATTATTTGGTTATTGAGGCGTTGCACAAGTTTTGTTTTATTAAAATATTTGATTTTTATTAAAAGTTTAATTTTTTAAAAGGCCACGAGCCTCCAAGCCACCGCCGCGCACGCACTGCGACGATAAACAAGTTGTTTCAAAACGGTCTTTATATATTTATATGTTAAATATTGTGTGGATTTTTTTTGCATTATTCATATAATATGAGATATGTATGATGATCGATGACTATATTTTTTTAATGTATAGAAAATAATGGATCGTTGATTGAATGGTGATTATTGGGTTAGGCTTTGTTTTAATTTTTTTAGATCTTATGTAAGCCGAATTGTGGCGTAATAATTTTTAATTTTATTTTGAATATTAATGTAATTATTCCGAACATGAGAAGAAAAAGAGCGCACGAGATGAACAGCATAAATTTACTGTTCACGCGAAAATATTGTTCATCTGTAAAACACTGTTCATCCGTGAAAGCACTGTTCATGCCAAAATTTACTGTTCCAGTGGAGGTGAACAGTCCGGCAGTATTGTACCAACGGTGAACAAAGGCAGGCGGCTGCCGGCAGTGAGATGAGCAGTGGTGGTGATGGGCGGCGATTGGAGGGTCCTATCGTCAGTGATAACTGTTGTCACATTTTAAGAATGTTTCCAACAAACTATGAAACCAACTCTATGACCTAAGTGTTTCATTTAAACCCAAATTCTTTGAATTATCCATTAAAATTTTGAAATTAATACAATTTTAAAATTAATTATTAATTTTTTATTTTATGAAAATTAATTAATATGTTGATTGAGTTTGACCAACGTTTGACTAAATCAAATAAAGTCTTTATTTTACTAAGTCAAAGTTAACTATATTAAAAGGGATAATTATAAAAATTATTTTAATTAAGAAAAATAGTTTTTCTAATTAACAATGGTTTTGTTCAAAGCTAGAAGATTATGAAGATGGACATCAGAAGAAGAAAGCAATATTTGAAAAATATGTATTTTTGAAGTCCGCTTTGTAATTTTATTTCTTTATTTCAAGGGTTGTATTTTAGAAATTCTCAATAATAACTCGGTCCATTATTATTTTATTTGATTGTTAAATAATTTTTAATTGTTATGTTTGATAACATGTTCATGCATTAGTCGACCACATGTCATACATGTAAAATCACACACAATTTTATTTAATCATGCATCTTATCTTTAGAAACATGATTTATTAGGATTTTTCTAATATGTTTATATGTATTGCTTTATGAAATCAATTGCATGTAGACTGCTAGGTTTTAACTAGTTAAAACTTGGTAATTACACCACACTGAAAGCTATAGTAACCTTTAGGTTAAGCGACTTTAGTAAAAGAGTTTTATTAGAGTTTGATGAATATAATTAATTAGTTAATCAAAGTTCACCTAATTATGTCTTAGGCGCTTCAGAAGGTTACTGAACTTAGACCAATGAGATTGGATTAACTGATAATTAAATATTCATAGGGTTATTATTTTAACTAGTAATAAATTTAGAAGTAATCGATTAGTTAAAATGGAAACAAATTATCCTAAAATAGTGAGTGGGAGAAGGTTGACATGTCAATGTAACCTATGGTCTCCATCATTAGTACAACACCGTGAGGTAAAATGAGGACCTCGAGTTGGCTTTGTTTTCATCCCCCTAAGGAAGGTTTCAAGCTATATCAATACCAAAGTTGGACTTCTTAAGAAGATATAAGGAAGTGATGTAGTTTATTTTTGACTGACCTAAGGCGGCATATTCTAAATAAAGTCATGAAATCTGAAATGATGAGTTACACTCACAAAGTCACAATTAAGCTTTCATGTTGATAGTTGTGACTTGACCGAACAAATGATACCTTATTGTTAATAGAGAAAATATGAGATATTTTAAGTTTTAAATAATAAGGATGAGAATGTCTCATAGACAGTCTAAGGTTAATCTGACCGACCCTAAGGCGGCACATTAATCGTTGGGTTATTTTATCGTGATTAGTAAATGCTAAATTTATGTGTTTATTATGATTGCATTCATGCATCACGTTTACTTTTCGAATTCTACATATTTATCAATTATATTGAATCATGTATGTTTTAAATTTCAGTTATCAATATTATGTCTACCATGGACAACTATGTTACTGCTTTACTTGCTATTATGTTGACTGGTGATAATTTCATATGTTAGAAATCAAATATGAACTTAATGCTGATTTGTGGAACCATAAGTTCGTTCTTACTGAGGAATGTCCTGAGGAACCCGCTGCTAACGCCCTTAAGAATGTTTGGATCATATCAAACAACAAGGCGAAGTGCTACCCGCTTGTGAGCATGAATGATATTCTCAGAACCAAGCAAGAAAGCATGAAGACTTCCTATGAGATTATGGAATATTTACAGGCAATGTTCAGGCAGCAGTCGAATCAAAGTCGTCATGAGGCCACTAGGAGCTATATGACAACTAAGATGAAGAAGGGAATTCTGTTCAAAAACATGTTTTGAACATGATCAACATAATGCATGAGGCAGAAATACATGGGTGACCATTGATGAGTGGACTCAATTTAGCATCATACTAGAGTCGCTCAGACCGGCTTTTTCTACATTCACAACCAACTATGTCATGAACAATTTGTAATTCAACATGGCCTAATTAGTGAATGAATTACAGACTTTTGAGTCACTCAACCTTAGAATGACCAAGGAGGGCGAGACAAATGTTGTCGAGCAAAAACCTTCTTCCAATATTGTTAAGAACTAGAAAAGGTAGAAGAACAATGGTAAGGACAAGAATAAGAACAAAAGAGTAAAGAAAGCCAAGATATCGTCGAAATCTAAGAAGAACAAGAAAGACAGCAAGCCCAAAGGAAAGTGTTTCCACTGTGGGGTTGAAGGTCATTGGAAGAGAAACTTTAATAAGTATCTCTCTGAGCTGAAAAAGAAAGGTAAATATGATTTACTTGTACTAGAAGTTTTTTTAGTGGAATATGATTTGTCATCCTTGATACTTGATTCATGAGCCACTAACTATGTATGTTCTTCTTTGTAAATGCTTGATTCGTCAAGGGAGTTGAGTGATGGCGAGGTCATTTTGACAGTTGATAGCGGGGGTCGTGTCAGCTAAAGCATTAGGGATAGTCTGTTTACTTTTTCATATAATTACTTAGTTTTGAACAATGTTTATTATATTCCTGGTTTTTCGAGGAATTTGATTTCTCTTTCATTTTTGCAAGAACAGCTATTCAAACTTTCTTTCATTAATAAAGACTTTATTATTTCTAAGAATGGATTCGATATCTTTCATGCTAAAATGATAAATGGATTGTATATGCTTAAATCGACTGAACATGCGTTAAATAATTCTGAATTATTTAAAGTAGAAAAATCTAAAAATAATAAACGACAAAGAGTTTCTCATGATGATAACACATATTTATGGCATCTTAGGTTGGGAAATATTAATCTAGAGGTTAAACAGGTTAACAAATCATGGTGCTTTGAGAGAGCTAAAAGTTGGAACTCTTCATGTTTGTGAATCATGTCCAGATGGTAATATGACCAAGAGACCTTTTACAGGAAAATGCTAAAGAGCCAAGGAACCACTTGAGTTAGTACATAGTGATGTCTGCGGACCGATCAGTGTACAAGCTAGATGTGGGTATGAGTATTTTGTCACTTGCATTGATGACTACTTAAGATATGATTATAGTTACCTAATGCATCGAAAGTCTGAAACTTTTGGAAAGTTTAAAAACTTAAAGACTGAAGCTGAAAAGCAATTAGGTAAATCATTGAAAACCTTTCAATCTGATCGAGGTGGTAAAAAATTCAAGGATTATTTACTGAAATGTGAAATCATATCTCAACTCACAGCACCTGGAACACCACACCAAAATGGTGTTGCAGAGAGGAGAAACCAAACCTTATTGGATATGGTTAGGTCGATGTTAAGCTACTCATCACTGTCATTTACATTTTTGGGATATGCACTACACATGGCAACTTACATTTTGAATGTAGTGTCGTCTAAGTTTGTAAGCAGCTTTCAGAGTTATGGAATGACTCTAAACCCAGTTTGCGTCATTTTCGTATATGGGGGTGTCCAGCTCACGTTCTTAGACCCAAGACCAGAAAGTTAGACTCAAAGTCTGAGGTATGCATATCTGTTGGCTATTCTCTAGAGACTAGAGGTGAGTACTTTTATAGTCACAATGATCAAAAGGTGTATTTGTCGACAAATGCTACTTTTCTTGAGCATGACTATATGCAAAACTACAAACCTCGTAGAAAAGTAGTTCTTGAGGAATTAGCGAGTGATGAGATCAGACCACCTTCAATTTCTAATGAGAAATGACAAACCAAATAAATCACAGTTCCTATAAAGGAAACATTAGTGCAACATCGTAGTGGGAGGGTTGCGAGATAACACCTAGAGGCACATGTCCTAGTATCAAACACTAATAAGGACAATCCATTATCTTATGAAGAAGCAATGGATGATCCTAAAAATGAGAAATGACAAGATGCCATGAACTAGGAAATGAAATCTATGTATTCCAATTCCGTCTGGGAACTTGTAGAATCACCTAAAGATGTTAGGCTCATTGGATGTAAATGGATTTTCAAGAAGAAAAGAGGTGCAAATGGGAAAGTAAATAATTTCAAGGCACGGTTAGTAGTCAAGGGCTATACACAAAGAGAGAAAGTCAATTATGAAGAGACATTCTCCCCTATGGCCATGCTAAAATTCATTCGCATCCTTTTGTTCATAACCACTAGTTTTGACTATGAGATATGGAAAATGGACGTCAAGTAACTTTTCTAAATAACTCTCTTAAAGAAAGCATCTATATGATGCAACCATAATGGTTCGTACAAAATGGGCAAGATCAGAAAGTATGCAAGTTGCTTAAATCCATTTATGGATTAAAGCAAGTATCTAGATCTTGGAATCTTATCTTTGATGATATTATAAAGTCTTATGGCTTTGAGAAAAATGTTGACAGAGCCTGTGTTTATAAATACACCAAAGATAATATAGTGATTTTCTTAGTTCTTTATGTTGATGATATTCAACTCATCGAGAATGGTGTAGAAACTTTGTCAAAAGTAAAGAAGTGGTTAGTTGAGAAATTTCAAATGAAATATTTGGGAGACGCGAGCTATGTTCTATGCATCCAAATCCTAAGGGATAAAAAGAACAAGTTCTTGACACTTTCTCAAGCATCTTATATTGATAAGGTGTTGGAGAGATTCTCTATGAAGAATTTCAAGAAAGGTCAACAACCCACCAGACATGAAATTGTCCTCTCCAAGTTTCAATGTCCTAAGACACCTCAGGAGAAAGAAGATATGAGAAAGGTTCCCTATGCTTCAGCAGTTGAAAGTCTCGTAATTGCCATGTTGTGTACGAGACCGGATATATGTTATGTAGTGAAAATTGTCAGTCGTTATCAATCGAATTTAGGTTTGGAACACTGGATTGTAGTAAAGCTCATTCTCAAGTATCTTAGGAGAATGAGAAACTATACGCTTGTTTATCCAGGTGGAGACCCAAACCCCACTGGATATACTAATTCTAATTTTAAACTAGATAAAGACAGTCAAAAGTTGACATATGGATCAGTATTCACCCTAAGTGGAGGAGCTGTAGTCCGAAGAAGTATTAAACAATCCAGCATTACATATTCCACTATGGAAGCCGAATATATAGCAGGTTGTGAAGCTGTGAAAGAGTCGGTATGGCTCAGAAAGTTCTATTCTGATCTGAAAGTAGTTTCAGATATGGACAAGCTATTGATCTTATATTGTGATAACAGTGGGGTGATAGTAAATTCTAAGGAACCGAGGAGTCACAAGAGGGGCAAACACATAGAGAAGAAATATATCTTGTAAGAGAGATTGTACATCGAGGGATGTGACTGTTATGAAGATAGCATCAGAACAGAACCTGATTGATCTTTTTATAAAGACACTTCATGCGAAGTCGTTTTAGAGTCACGTGCGTAACATGAGATTAAGAGAGATGCCACATTTACTTTAGGGCAAGTGAGAGATTGTTGGGGGTTATGCCCTCAAAGTATCTGCATTGACATTTTGATATGAAATTTAAAAAAAATTATATTTTTTTTATAATTGTTCTTTTAAATTATTATTGAATAATTTATATAAATATCTAGAAAGCAAATATTCATTAATAATTTATATAAATACAAGATAATGAAGATCATAGATAATGAATAAAATTGTCAGCAACATATTATAGTATGGAATATTTAATGAATGATTGCTAGTACGGTTCACTAAGCATTATGAATTCATGTGATATATATCTGGATCATTGATGTGGATAGACATCTTAGTGAAGATATTTTATATAATAAGATTATATATGATAGGACCAATGTGAATTAATACAATTATTAACGTGACGTTTATCATAAAGATTTAATACACATCAATTCGATGATCATATGTAGATCAGTCTGAATCTTGAGTAGTCATGAACTCCTATGCATGTATACTCGATCTTTTGATTTACTCGTTAAAGTTTATTTGTTAATTAGGCTAGTGACATTTGTTTTGGAGATTTAGTGATGTGGATGGATGGGGACATGATCTTACAAGCTTTGAAATCTAAGTTTTCTTAACGGATCGTATATTGGTTTCCTTAAGTGTTAATTCTGAAACTGAATGGTTATTGAGCTCAAATTTATAATAAGATTATAAATTAGCCACCACTAGTGAATTAATGGTACTTAACGATCAAGAGGTAATTAGAAGAGTAAAACGGTAATTTTGATCAGTTCTAATTTACGAACCAATAATTGGAGGACAGAACTACATGAAATAATTATATCAGTGGACTACAAGAGAATAGTCTGTAAATACAGACTATAATCTCGAAGAGTGCAATTCCATATTTATAGTGGAGTAATAATGAAATTAATAAATAAGATTATTTAATTAAATAGTTTAATTAATAATTTGATTTATTGAAGCTTAGGATTATAGGTCCATCGTCCCCAAGTCGCATTTATACTACGTTGTCTAGGGTGTGAATATTTCAGGACATGAGAAAATTATTGACTTACAAAAGGAATTTATATTCTAGGGAAAGTACATAATTATGAGATAATTATATGTGATTAATTAATTGAATTATTTATATATTTAAATATAATTTTCGGAAATTATATATATAAATAATTATCGATTTTTTAATTATCAATAAGTGAGATAGAATATCTAATTTGTGAAATTAGATAATTAAATTATTATTAGATAATACTTTAAATCAACTTAATATGTTATTTGTGAAGTAACATATAAGTTAGCTGATAGGGATAATTAGATATGTTAACTTTTGAATTAATTAATATCTAGATAATTATCTGATTAAAATAAATATTTAATTTGCAGTATCAGAAATTAGCATAGATTACTATGGTGCCACGTGGCACTACAGTGACGAGTGTGCAATTCTGTAGTGCCACACGGCACTACAGCGATGTCGTGAGACACTGTGCTGGCTCACAACACACTGCAATATCATGTTACACTGCAGTTGTGTACAATTGTAGTGGGTCCCACTGCAATTGGTAATTTTATAACTAAATATTATTTTAGTTTGTCCTTGAAAATCTGATGCGCCATTATTTAGAATATATACAGATATTATTCTTATGCCCTTGAGAGTTGAAAGAAGAGGAGAGAATCAGTTGATCAGATCATCAGCTCGTCAATCAAGAGTTGAATTGAGAATACAATTGGTGCAGAGAGATTTTCTTCTGTAATTAAACGTTAATAAAATCTCTAAAAGAATAATCATCACGTTCTTTTAAAGAATTGTCTCACTAAAGTCATTCTCAATAAATCTCTAGATCTCATGTGTTGAGAACATCTAGAGATAGAAAAAGTGTCTTGTAATATTCTACGTGTCCACACACGTCCTAGTGCGTTGATGATTGACTTGAAAGATCTTGGTGTAGATCTCAGAGTCTACTGATCGTTGGAACGACTCATGAGAATGGAGGATCGATCGGTTTTTACAAGGATACTTGATATAGACTACAAGAGATATATGATTCCAAACCTTGTATCTTGTAGATTTAACTTATAAATATATAATGGATCCTGAATGATTGAAAAATAATTTTTAAAAAAAATTATTTGATTATTGTGGCGTCGCGCAAGTTTTGTATTATTAAAAGATTTGTTTCTTATTAAGAATTTAATTTTTTACAAGGCCGCACACCTCCACGCTTCCGTCGCACACGCGCCGCGACGACTAGCCCTCCCGGCTTCTCACTCGCACGGGGAGCTAAGTAATAGGACAGTCCATGCCTTTTCACTATATACACGGCGCGGATTTCATCTACACCTATATTTAAATTGTGACTCCTATTGAGGGCTTCAATCCCTAAAAGAACCTTGTAAGTACTAGGGGTATATTGGGAAGGGGCATATTGGTAAGGGGCAAGGTTGAAGGTACTAAAAAATTCTTGAAAAAGAGGAGATAAAAGAAGTTTTAACCCTAAGGCTATGTACATCAAGGCTAGAGAGATTTGGTAAGGGGGATTATATGGTAAGGATTTAGGGATTTCTTCCCTGAAACCAAAGACTACCTCTGGCGGGAAGGCGTCTCAATGAACGACAAGGAAACGGTTGAATTCATTCCTATTTCTGACTAGGGGAACAGTGACCTTAAATGGATGCTCCTCCATTGCTACCAGGTATAGAAATATGAAGCAGAAAAGCAACCAGAAAATAAGCAAGAAGGGAAGAAGGGAGACTTGCAGAAGTTAGAAATGAGCGTGAAAAGAAAAAATGAGGGAAACCACTATATGATATAAGCTACGGACGCCAAAATCGAGTTCAAAATGTTTAATAAATTCAAAAATGAAAAGACACTAGTTCTGAAAAGGGGAAGGGCAAACGATGGGCACATGGGAAGAGATGTAACAAATGATTACATCCAGTCTACCTAAATGGGAAAGCCAATGGCAATGCGACAGCTGGTGAGAAGAAGCTAACAGACCAAAAATATGCACTACGCAAGAACGGATACATGAACGACGCGCATGGGGAATGAAAAAAAGATTCTGCACGCGCGTGTGTCACGACAAGATAAGACGACACAAGACAAAATGAAATTTTTGAGGAGCGTGTCAGCAACCCATAAACGAGGCAATGATGGTATGTCATTTTATTATTTAAAAATAAATGACTTTTTTTGCACAACAATTAATGTTTTACAGGGTTAAAGAAGATCTTAGAGTGGTAAAAATGAGCCAAAGATAACCACTCTCCCAAAACTGGAAACGTGCTGGGAATATTCATTGCATTTCAACAAATATCACTGAAGAGCAATGAGAGGCAAATGAACAAGTAAAATATACCCAATGCCACGTGGACAAGGGGGGCCTATCTAAGGGCTCGGGGAAAGCGGTAGAAAAGAAAAAATGGGTTACAAGGCTGAACGTGACTAGTTAACGGGATCCGCACCTTAAGGATGAGAAATAGTATTAGAACAAGAAATAGTATTAGAACAAAAAAATCTGACTAGTTAATAGGAGCTGACGGACGGAAGACCCATGCCTTTAAGAACGAGAAAAGAATAAGGGGACCCATTCCTCCGGAAAAAGGATGCAGAGGCTCGAAGAATTATCATGAATGGGTAAAGCACTCGCTAAACTATGTAAGAGGGGGAAGAGGAGGATCAGAAGAAGAACGGGAATGGACGAACGACAGTCAAGTGACATGATCAACGAGACAGGATGACAGGCCACCAAGTGGCTACGACTGACTGACTCGAACCACGAGAAATCATCAAGTGACTGTGACTGATCGGTGGTTGAGTGAGACAGATGAAATGACAAATAAAGAAAGGAAAAAGGGTTATACTTGGCAGGAACATCTCTCCACTTTTATTATTATTATAATCAATTCATGTGAATTAGGAAGCTTATATAAGGCCAGTGTACTAAGTGAAACTTAGACATTCAATACAATTCAAGCATATATAACACAAAGCATTTACTCCTTATAATCTCTTGTTCTTAAAATCTCTCTCTCTCATTAATACTCATATAAGTCTACCATTATCAATACTTTTCCCTTTAACCATTGATTAGCGAACAAATTCATTTACAATTACACTTTTTAATTTTTTATTCTTACATATCAGATGATCAATATTTCATCATTTTTTTTATGATGGAAGGTGAAGATGAATAGAGAAATAGTACGTTGACTATAAATCAAAGTCATTGTTTGTTGGTTAAAATGCATGACATGATGTGTTATTAGGTTTACTATCTTCTACGTTGGGTATTATTAAAGCTACTTATATGGGATATGTTAATCCCCCATTAGCAATTAACGTGAATGGAGTATACCTGATGTTATGAAAGACCAGAAGGTTATATGTTCGCAGGTGAAGCGTTATTCTAATAGATTGAAGAAGAAAATATTTTTTTCTATTATCGGAAACAAACCCAAAAGTATATTTATACAGTGTAGTGTGTTAGGAGTGTTCATGATTAAGAAACACTTTTTCCTTTACAAAATAGTTTATATGTTGAAATGACAATATCTTAGTTAAAAATTATTTCGTATTCACATTTATATAAAGCAAAGGATGAACTATGAAGCATATTTGTCTTTATTTGAAAACATTTCGAAAATATTTGTATTGATGTTTCTTATAGATGAGTTTTAAATATCATAATACAACAAGCAACAACATTTGAGAAACAAATGTGATCTAAAATAATATTTTTCAATGCGTTAAAGTGTATTCAAGTAAAGAACTCTCAAACTCACTTGTAATATGATGTTGTTTTGGGACATAGTAAGAAGACTTGCAAAAATCTCACGAAAGATAATAGTAGTGATTTTAAAAAATTGATGGAGGTTGCAATTTGAAGTAGCTAGATGTGATAATGTTTTGTGATCAAGTATCATCAAGATCTCATAATCCATACATTATCTAAAAACATCTAGAAAATATTATATACATCGTCATAAAACTTGTATCAATTCTAAAAATCATTTCAATTTATCATTTCTATCCATAAATTAATATAATTTATTAGATAATTACTTTGAATCGTCAAAGTTTACAATTCATCATCACAATCAACAATAAGTACTCTCTGTCTATCTCATCGCAGAGCTCCTTTACAGTTATCTTCGTTTAAGTGTAAATTGCGGGCATAAAATATAGTGAATCATGGACAAAAATATATGATAGTCTCAGAATGATGAAGAAATTACATGATTTCAGCATTCGATTTGTTACGGAGATGGAGCTCCGTGGTGGAGACGAACAAAAAGTACTTAGAGTGAAAGAGATTGTGATTTGGTTTATAGTTGAAATGGCAAGGATTTCTGAGCTCAGGTTGGGTAACGAGTGATTAGAAGAGGGGTATAACATTCAAAATTTGTTTAGTATAAAATTCTGACAAATTATTTAAAAATAATGATCGCAATAAATCAAAATTAAAATATTCGTTAGGTGAACTTGTTTCTTTTTAATTAGAAAAAATAAATGCAAACTCTGATTAAAAAAGCATAACATTGGCATTGTCAATGGAGCTCTGTGTTAATAAAAAAAAATGTTTTTACCATTTGATATTGCTAGTTTGAGAAGAAAAATTTGATTCAAGAGATAGAAAAAGACATTCTTAAACTTTGTTTTTGGTTGGTTTTAATCCTAATAAAATCTGCAAAAAACAAAATACCGATCAATAGTGCCTTAGATTTTTAATTTAAATTTATAGATTCTAGACCTGTACAACATTAGCTTAATTAACATAGAATAGTTGACTTGGAGCTGTAGCCAGAAAATATGAAAAGAAATTAAATGATAAATAGTACAAATGTAATCTATAATACAAGATTATTACATTAAAATAAGAGTTGTAGTTACATAAATCCCAAGTAGGCAAGTTGATAGAACACTGGATCCAATCTGTTATTCTCTTCTTTGACTAACAACATTGATGATTAGATGGCCTAAATTAATGTTCATTATTGATTTAGTTCCTAAATGTTTGTTTGATGCTATTAACTAGAATGATCATTGTAATTAAATTGATGATAATTCACTTAATGACAAGTGAATTCGATTGTTCTATGTATGTTAAAATATTTTTCTCAGAGGCAAAATTATGTTATTCAAAATGAAATTTTCGGGTTTCATAAATCAATAATAATGAACATTATTAATTTACTATGGTAATTTTCAAATCAACAAGTAAGAAAGAAAGATAAATCAAAATGGTTATATTTAGTAACAGAAAGATTTGTCTTGTTTTATAATGTTGGATAGATCATGTGTTTTACACCTGATTGATGATGTATACAATATACATTATAGTAATTACTTGGTTTTGAATAATTAATATTTAATTTCATGGTATAGTTACTTTATTTAAGTATTACAATCCTAATTAAATAGTACTATAATTTTACATGGAATAAGTAATAATTAAATAACCACAAAAAATGCTATAAAACTCTTGAAAAGCAAATCTTTTATAAGATAAATTAGTGATTAAACAGAAGAAGATTTATAAAGACAGATGAATTTAGACTCGATAGTTCAGTTGAACTTTTTGGGTCATAAATTTTAAGGTCTAAACTTATCAACTTGTGAGTTCTCAAAGCAAAATAGAATCGACAAAAAAAAAGGCAAAATAGACTTCAGCTAAAATTTGTACCGGCAAAGTTGTTTAAAGCAAATTGAAGTTCATCAATATATGCCAAGGAAAACCAATTGTTGTCTATTAAATGCAAGGTTCAAAATAGTGATAACGAGAGCATTTATTGGTAAAACGTTTTCAAGAGGGTGGATGAGAGGTATTTCGAAGAAAATATAGAAATGTCCGATTAGAAAGGTCGATATGGAATGATTATACACGACCACCAAAAAAATAATTCGAATTAAATATATTTTTATAAAATATTTATAAAAAGAGATTCGCTTAATATCCATAATCTTAGTTTTCTTTTATTAAGTTTTAAGACAGTTTTATATCCACGCTATCTAAAATAATTAGCTAAAGAGATTTTAGTTAGAAGGATCTAATTATATAAATAATAAAAATAACCCCTCAAAAATAATAGCAGCATATATAGTCTAGTAACTAATATTATATCCTGATGAAAATAACTAATGATCCAATAATTACAATTAGCTTAAAAGAATTCTACATTAAAAATGACCATTATTGCATAAGAAAATACAAGATTTATTCATGCATGTAATATATTAAAAGGGGTTATGCACTAATATTTCTGAAAAAATATTGGGTTAATTTGAGACTTGTCATTTACTTATAATTTATTTTTTAATATGTTAGCTAATAATAATGAAGAGAAAATATCTTGATAGATAATAATTTAAATAAAATGATTGAAAAACTCTCCATATAATTTCATATATATGTTTAATTATAAGTATAAGGATCATGTAAAAAAATTTAAAGTAATTGGGAGAGCATTTTTAAAAAATATTCTCCAACTTCTATACATACATTTATTTATAGTATATTGGAGAGATATAAATATAAATATGAAGATTGCAATAAATAGTCTTTAATAATCTACAAATTAATAATGAAAATTAATGGAAGAAAATGTGAGATAATGTAATTTTATTCCAAAATGAAATATTTATATATAAACCTTAGTTTGAATTTCGTCTCTTGCCTAAAATACCTGGCCAACAAAATTTATCCTCTTATGTATGTGGACGGATCCAAAATTACATTACGAGACAAGCCCGCGTATATCTTAAACGATGTTGTACGATAGTACCACAAACAACAAAATTTTCAAGGATTAAGCTTATCTTATCGAGTTAGGTGTATTCTCTATCTATAATTTGGCGTACGTATTATTATATGTTGTTTTGTTGTAGGTTAATTGGTTTAAATATATTTATGGGATATGACCTGAGTTTTATCCCAAAGATATATATATATATATATCACTTGTATTCAAATTATCAATAATCTCAAAAGTTTAAATTGTTGAGTTATATTTACGTAGTAATATGTATATTATTTTCAATATTTCTCTTTTTTTCCGCTAGCATCAGGAATCTAGAGCATAGTTCTCTGATTAAATCTCAGGGGTCTTGCAGAGATCATGTAAATCTATAGTGGTCATGAGATAACATGCGTCTCTTGGTTTGAACCGTAACTTGGGGAGAGCAAACCCCCAGACCTACGTGACCATTTACACTGCTGCACTCATGGTTGATTTTTCTTTTATTACATATTGGTGATCTAAACTTTTACTTTGATCTGTGCATAACCCTCACATACTTATTTTCATACGAGAGAAAATATTATTAATGCTAGAATTTAAACTTAAGACATCCTACTAAAATTTCACGTTAAATTATATCAATAATCTTAAAAACTTAAGCTAAATTTATTCAAAGTATTTTTAATTTTAAAATTTCAAGTGATTTAATTTCAGTCCATATCCTAAAGCAATGTAAATTACTTTAGATACACACATCAAACATGAAAAATGGCATGTACTATGTAGCTCATTATACTCAACACTATCATAACATATATAATATATCATATGTGATCTTATCTATATAATATATTAAATGTGAAAGTATGTGCAAATTATTTTTGGATAATTTTGTCTACTTTTATTGTTAACCCTAAAATACCCTTAAAAATACACATATCCAACGGATATAGATGTTAATATGCATTAATTGAAAAATAATTTTTGAAATTCGGCTTTTGAAATGTATTGGAATGAAAAATGACTTTTGAAGTGTAGTATGATCAGTTCACGTGGTAGCTCTTATGTTCATGCGTTTCTACATTATGTTCATGCGTTTCTACATTAACTTTTCTGACTGTTTTTGTGTACTACAGAGGAAAGAATAAATTGGTCGAAAAATATGTATATAAAAGTGTTCATACAATAAGATATTTTTTATTTTATTTTTTGAATTTGATTATCTGATCATATCATAAACATACATGCTTTTGTTTAAGAATGAGATTGATACTGACATTGATACTAATTATAAAAGACACGTGCAATACACATAACATTAATCTAATATTTATAAGTTTAGACATGATATGAACTGAGGCGCTCTATATGAGGTCTAGTTCCTTGGCACTGGATAAGTGTATGCAAGCATCATATGGAATATATCATTTTTCTAATACATACGCACTTATCCATTAGTTTTCTTCTCATGTCAACACTAGTGGCATGGTTCACAGCCAAATGAGTAGTGTTATATAGTTTTATGGTATTCGACACTTTATAATGTAACAGTATACATAACATAGCACCACCAATCTATGTCACCCTTATTTATGTAAATCTTATACATGATGTAAACGGCAGACACAACCAACCTATAATTGTAATGAGCATCATAGTTATATTGTAACACCCCTATTGTTTGACTTATTTTAAGGTTATGAGCATTTTGGTCATTTCCCCTCTAACACTTTTCTTATCCATTTATCTTATCAAAATTTAATTTGTTGTTTGATATTTAAGGATTGTTAAAATTATTTTTTTACCCTAGTTTTTTTTCATAACTCTCTTTCTCTTAAGTTCACGAAAACTTCTCTCTCCTTCACATTTATAGAACCCTAATTGTTTGAAGGGAGAAGCTTCAATCGATCGAATTTTAGAAAAGTATCGCATTTTCGGTATAAACTCTTGTTACCTTTGTTTTGCTTTCAGCATAATGAATTTGTTGAGACTCTCACATTTTATTTCTTAGATCTATAAATATTGAGTTTTAACACCCTTTTATCTTCATATAAGTCTCTTGAATCATTTTCTTTAATAAGGGAGAAACGTTTTCTATAAAAATATGATTTTTTTCATAAAAACTATATTTTTTGAATTTTTCTGGACACTATAATTTTGACTTCACGATTTAATATACAAATGTAGAATTTTGAATCTGATATTTTTATAGTAGGTTTTTGACATGTTGACGCATATACTGTAAAAAAAGTAGATCAAAATTCAATCTCTGTAATTTTTAATTAATAATTTTTGAAATATCTGATTGTTCAAAGAAAAAAACAGTTTTCAAGATCCAAGTTTAAGGTTTATTTCAGTACTGATATCAATTCCGTTTAATCTAAAAAATTTAAAGAATTATTATAGATGTATCCCTAGTAACTCCATAAAGTTTCAGAAAATTTTGATGAGATTTACCTACTGGAACATATATTTGAACCTCACTGTTTACTAGAGGGAAACAGTTTTTTGTAATGATTTAATTTTCATGTTTTCATACTGAAACGGCATCGGATTTTCATGAAATTTTATTTGAGAAACCTTAGTACACCCAGGGCCATCCGATATGAATATTAGAATTTTTAAGAAATCCTGGCTTGAGTTTTTTCATCTTAATTTGTGTACTGAATGTATGTTGTTCTATTATTTCAGGAGTATAACTTTTATTTTTGTTTAGCAGGCGATCAGGTAAGCGAAATCTTACATATGTGATGGTTTGTCTGCTTTGCTGCTTTTGTAAAAAAATGGATTTTACTCTTATTTTCTCTTCATTATTTTGTTTTGTGTTTCTATGATGTATCATTGTACTTATATAATGTTCTACGAGTGATGATGTTTTATGTGATTCTGAATTTTTTGACAAAATAAACACGTAAAAGATATAAAAGATTTTTGTATGATCACAGAATGTAAAATAATGTACCGTTAGAACCACGTACCCACCAAATCTCTTTTTGTGTTACCTCGTCTTTTGGGAGAGGATATAAATGACCTCGTCTTTTGGGAGAGGGTATGTATGTTTATGCTCTGGGTGTGAAGGTGATTTCTAATGGAAGTTGGTCAGTGACTTTATAAGATAAGTTAAATAATTTGAATATATGAAAAGTATGTATGTATGTAAAACTCAGTAAGTTATCCTGACACGCAAAGTATATGAATGTTTTTGTATGATGTCGTGTATGTATAGTTTTACTTACTGAGTATATTTTTTATACTCACATTATGGATGAAGTTTAGAGTCGCTGACACGAGACAGAGTCAAAGTCTTTATTTTAGAGAAAATAATAAGAGTTTCATATTCATATGTTAAGGTTTATTTAATTTTTCTTCTGACAGTTATGGTTGAAATTTCATTTTTATGTGACATATTCAGATTCTCGAGATAAATTAGACTTTATTTTAAATAAAAAATTAGTTTATATAAATAAAAATTTGACTGAGCTTCTGTGAGTTTGATTTGAATAAATTATCTGGAATATCTGGATAAATTTTCACGTTATTACATTTGGTATCAGAACGAATATGATTATGTAGACAAAAGTATTTACTCAAAATTTTCTGAAAACTTTAGTCTTTTGACAAAATGATTTTGTGAAAAATTTTATGAATTTTAAGAGTCTGTGCCAGAATCTAGGGTTGTGATGCGTCTCTGTCTAGGTAACAATGTTAAATTTTGGTATTGTGACTTTGAATGAATTCTGTGATTGTCTTAGCTATGAATGTTTCAAGTGACTCTGGATCAACCTTTAGTGATGGAGAAATCTCTAACGCGGGATTTACCAGAAGAATGTTACTGGACCCAAATCGTAGAGGTCCAATTAGAGTATTTTATCCGACAATCGTAAGGAGGGGAGCGCATAACTGTGTTTCAACACTTGGAGTGAGGAGACAAACTCACTCGATAATGAGAGTTGTCCCTCATGAGATGAAATCCTACCGTTTTCCAGCCAGGCGCATCAACGATGAAGTGGAATCAGTTAGGTTTACCCATTTGATACTCGTCATGGAATCAGTTGGGTCTAACCATTTTTAGACCCAACTCATTCCACTCTGTCATCAATGCGCCTAGTTAGAAAATGGTAGGATTTCATCTCTCAAGGGACAACTCTCAGGGTGAGTGTCTCTTCACTCCAAGTGATGAAACACGATTATCCGCTCCCTTCCTTACGATCGTTGGATTCCATACTCTAATTGGACCTCTACGATTCGAGTCCAGTAACATTCTTCTGATAAATCTCGTAGGAAGTGGAAGAAAACTAGATCTCGCGTCAGAGATTTCTCCATCACTAATGGTAATTCCAGAGTCACTTAAAACATTCATAGCTAAGACAATCATAGAATTCATTTAGAGTCACCATATTGAAACTTAACACTGTTACCTAGACACAAACGCATCACAGCCCTAGATTCTGGCACAGACTCTTAAAATTCGTAAAAAAATTCACAAAATCATTTTGTCGAAAGACTAAAGTTTTCAAAAAAAAACTTTGAGTAAATACTTATGTCTATAGAATCGTATTCGCTTTGATACCAACTGTAACAACCTGAAAATTTATCCAAATATTTCAGATAATTTATGCAAATCAAACTCGCGGAAAGCTCGATCAATTTTTTAATTTTAGCAAACTAATTTTTTTTATTTAAAATGAAGTCTAATTTATCTCGAGAATCTGAAAACGTCACATAAAAATGAAATTCCAACCATAAATGTCTGAAGAAAAGTTAAATAAACCACAACGAAAAAATATGAAACTCTTATTGTTTTCTCCAAAATAAAGACTTTGACTCAGTCTCGTGCCAAAGACTCTAAATTTCATTTGTAACGAATGCATCTTCATCATATGAAAATTTTAAATTAAATGGAGTGGGTGTAAAAAATATATTCAGCAAGTAAAACCATACATACACGATATCACACAAAAACATTCACATACTTTGCGTGTCAGGATGACTTACTGAGTTTTACATACATACATACTTATCATACATTCAAATTATTTAACTTATCTTATAAATTTGCTGGCCAAGTTCCATTTGAACTCGCCACCACACCCAGAGCATAAACATACATACCCTCTCCTGAAGGACGAGGTCACACATACCCTCTCCCGAAGGACGAGGTACACAAAAAGAGATTTGGTGGGCACGTGGTACTAACGGTATATTATTTTACATTTCATGATCATACAAAAGTCTTTTATATCGTATATGTGTTTCTTTTGTCAAAAAATTCAAAAACACTTAAAACATCATCACCCGTAGAACATTATATATCAGTACAATGAATACATAATAGAAACACTAAACAACACAATGAAGAGAAAATCACAGTGAAATCCTTTTTTTTTTTACAAAAGCAGCAAAGAAAACAAACCGTCACGTATGTAAGATTTCACTTGCCTAATCAACTGCTAAACAAAAATGAAAGTTAAACTCCTGAAACAATAGAACTACATACATTCAGTACACAAAATAAGATGACAAAACTCAAGCTAGGGTTTCTTGGAAATTCTAAAATTCATATAGAATGACCCTGATACTAGGGTGTCTCAAATAAATTTCGTGAAAATCTAATATCGTTTGTGTATGAAAACATGAAAATCAAATCGTTATGGAAAACTATTTTCCTCTAGTAAATAGTGAGGTTCGAATATACGTTCCAGTAGGTAAATCTCATCAAAAATTTCATAAACTTTATGGAGTTACTAGGGATACATCTAAAATAATTATATAAAATTTTTAGATCAAACGGAGTTGATCTCAGTACTGAAATAAACCTTAAACTTGGATACTGAAAACTGTTTTTTTTTCTTTGAACAATCAGAAAATTTCAAAAATTATTAAAAACTACATAGATCGAATTTTGATCTATGGTTTTTACAGTATGTTCATCATGTCAGGATCCTACTACAAAAATTTTAGATTCAAACTCTTATATTTGTATATTAAATCGTGAAGTCGAAATTACAGTGTCCAGAAAAATCCGAAAACTCTAATTTTTACGGAAAAATCATATTTTTATCGAAAACGTTTCTCCCTCGTTAAAGAAAATGATTCAAGAGACTTATATGAAGATAAAAGCGTGTTAAAACTCAATATTAATAGATCTAAGAAATAAAATGTCAAAGTCAAACGTTTCATTATGCTGAAAGCAAAACAAAGGTAGTAAGGATTTATAATGAAAATGCGATAGTTTTTCAAAACTCGATTGATTGAAGCTTCTCTCTTCATGCCATTAGGGTTCTAAAAATGTCAAGGAGAGAGAAGTTTTCATGCACTTGAGAGAGAGAATTATGAAAAAAAATTAGGCCAAAAAAAATAATCTTAACAATCCTTAAATATCAAACAACAATCAGATTTTTTTTAAATCAAATTTGAATGAGATAAAACTAAATAACTTGAAAAATATATATTAAAAACAAAGAATAAATTTTCGGTCAACATAGTTTTAAATCTAAAATTTCAAACTTTGAAAAGAATAGGCAAAAATTGAAAGTCAAAAGAGTCCAAAAAATAGAACTCTAAACTAAGTCAATTGCATAATTTTCCCATAAGGATTTATTCAAGGCTGGTCACGAAGGAGTGTGAAAAAAAGATCACAAAATCCTTAAAAGGTGTAATCATAAGATCAACTAACATAAAAATAAATCATGTAAAATAATTCACAAACATACAATTATAAGAACGTAGATTCACAATCAACCACATGCACATATCATAAAAAATAAAAAAAATGTGAAAAGAAAAATGACCAAAATACCTCTAAGCTTAAAATAAGTCGAACAGTAGGATGTTAAAGATATACAACATATTTTTCTAAAATATATACACATTCTTTAGATACTCTGATCAGCTCAACGTACACCGGTGTGGCATGGCGAATAGCCAAATGAGCAGTGCGCCATACATTGTCCAAATTCTATTGAAATTTGAAGGATACACACAAGTTGGCCTGCTGAAAAAAAGAAGTCAATAATGATATAAAAACCTAAACGACACCACAAGGACGAAACCAATTTTTTTTTAAAATTAAATTGCAAAAAACGTGTTAGAATTTCACTTTTTCTGAGTTACACCCCATGTTAGCTTTTGATTTTATAGTTCCGAATTTATTATTATTTTTTTAATTTTTTTAATTAAAATTTTCCCACATAGATTTATTAGTTAGACCTCTCTATTCCAACGATCTATTTTCATATATTTCTCTATTCAACATATTTCCTATTTCTCAATTCAATAAATTCTATCAGTCTTGTATTCCATTATAAAACTTTCCACTAAAAATTTTCATTGTAAAATATAGAATCGATATAATTAATTAGAAAATTCAAAATTTTATCCTAGATGTAACTATGTTTACTATATGTTAGTTTTTTAACAGAATAGCGTCATTTATCCTATTTGAAACGACGTCGCGTTCTTGATTATCTTATCTCTAATAGATAAAATGATATCATTTTAGATAGAGAAAATCGACGACGTTTTGTTAAAAAAATTATAATGCAATAAGTGAAATTATATATTAAGATTAAAATTATGAGTTTCATATAATTTAAAATTTAAAATATAATATTTTTAAATTTAAAATTTAAAATATATATTAATGATAGTTTGAGAAAATACAGTATAATTTTGATTAATTTTATGTTCACTTCACATTCCGTCATATATGTGAGCATGTGTTAATAAGTAAAATAAATGACTTATTATATCAAAATAAGAAAGTAAATAAAGCGCAGGTTAATGTGTGATGAAAATATGTAGGCGTTCCTCAAATAAAGGGGGCTGGTCGTCCGTATCCACTGGCTTCAAAGAATGCCACGCAATTCATTTCCAAAAGTATACAACCTCAACGGCGTAGAAACCTGCTCAGTTCAACACCTTACCGTACCGAAGCAAATAAAATTTATACAAATATAAAGACCAGCCGTTTTCTTCTCAAATTGTCTTAAACAGCCTTCCCCACTCCGAGCTTCCTCTCTGGTCTCTCTTCTCCATAGTCCATACCCTGTCTCTCTCTCTTTCTAAGCTGAGCAAATAAACAATAGCTGAAAAAACCAAGAGAGAGAGAGGAGAGGTTGACTAATGCTGATTCTGCATCAGATTGTCGAGGTCTGCTGTTTGGATTATTAGAAGAGGAAGAAAGAATATGGGTTTGAGCGAGAGGAGGAAGAAGAAGAACAATAGCTATGGCGATTTAAGGATTCTGGTGTTTGCGATTGTGCTGCTAGCAGTTTCAGAAACGACGGCGTTCGATGCCGAAGCGAGGGCGACGCACAAGAACGCTTACGCTACGATGATGTACATGGGGACCCCTAGGGACTATGAGTTTTATGTGGCGACACGTGTGATGATCAGATCTCTTGTCAAGCTCAACGTCGATGCCGATCTTGTCGTCATTGCTTCCCTCGACGTCCCTACCCATTGGGTCCAGGCTCTGTAAGTCTCTCTCTCTCTCTCTCTCTCTCTCTCTCTCTCTCTCTCTCTCTCTCTCTAAATGGAACATCGTAAGCCCCGGCCCCTGTAAACCTTGGCATTCGTGCTATCATTAGCTGTGATTAGCGGAGACCGTCAATTTTAGAAATCCGAGCCGAGTAGCACCGAAACGTTTCTCCGTCTGATCGACGGTGGAGAACACGATATACTGGTGGGGACCATTTTGGCATTTCCTGTGCTGTCCTGATACAGCGCACCATTTAAGACGGCACATCATCATCTCATCTGTCATGTGATGAATTTTTTTTTAATTTTCCATCTATAGAATATCCACATCAATTCTAGCTCACCAAACAGATTACTAAACCAATCTTATTTAACTTTAATCTGTGTCACCGTCACGGTTGTTTGGTACTACGATCTAGTTTCGAAAGAAATGCAATAATTTATAGAGCATTGGCTTGAGATTGTTTAAAATTTTCAAAATTTTAATTGATACTTTTTCTTTAGATATTTATACTATTGTTTTACAGTGCTAGTACTATTGTTTTCCAGTGATTTTCGAATTCAAATGTGTATTCAATGGCATATATAGACCATGGAAGTTGCTAAAGTAGGATGGAGAAAAATTAAAAGGTGAAATGACTTTAATGGTCAAAAAGGAAATTATGCAAATTTTTGTTTTAAGTGGAAGTCTTAATTTGTAGTGAGGAAATGTATTATTTGGTGTAATTCATTGGCTCATTGTTGCTTTCTTATTTAAGTGGGAAAAGTGGAGGCATTGACAAAAGCTGAAAGTAGAGATGCTTTTAGCCTTGGCGTTACCTTTGTGGTAGATGATGTGTGATCCAATTTCAAAAATTTCCTCTCAATTAGATTAGAATCTAAATTTATTATTATTATTATTATTATTATTATTATTATTATTATTATTATTATTATTATTATTATTATTATTATTATTTATTTAAAACTCAAAAATTTAAATTTTCTGTTGGCCGAGATTATAGATATTGTCTACCCTTAACGGCGGTCCGTACAATTTATCATATTAATTAATTACGACCCTTGATGTGCAAGAGACAAATTTATGAATAATGAATTGTTAGGATATTTTAAATATAAGACAGATGGTATCACGCATATATAAATGTCGTGAAGAGCACATAATAACGGGGAGGTACTTATTTATGGAGACGTTTGACTTTTTTTTTCCTTTTTTTTCCTGTTTGATCGATAATAGATTTAAAAAAGATAAAAATAAAAAAACAAAAATAGATAAGAAACAGTTGAAGGATGGAATATGCTTTTTCTCTTCTTTTTTGAACCAATTGGCTTGCTTAGGTAAGTGACCTCACTACTCCGTTTGACTTTATAAGATAAGAACTAGGGAGTTAAACTAAACCTTTGATGCAAATTGCCTTTTTTTTTTTCAATTTATTAGATCATAGAAAATGGTTGATATGCCCTTTGGTTATTTATTAATATTTTTATTGTAAATTAATTTTATTAAATAATATAGATCAATCCAAATTAGGGTAGTCACTTTTCAAAGTTATCATGTTTTGCCTTTCCCCCTTTTAGGGGTGTGACTAACACTCTTCCAATAAATTTTTTTTAAAAAAAATCACGAATGTAGCTTTAATGAATGTACAATTTAATAACAAGTCTAGGGTAAAATCTTAACTCGTTTAAAAGACTAACAAAATGAGAAAATTAAAGAAAATATCACTTTTTCTTCCGATGTGTGATAAGATAAGAGGGAAAAAAACTCTTAAATTAAGCTGTTGAAAAGTGATTGACAAGTTTTGGTTTTTTATGGTGCAGGGAACAGGAGGATGGGGCAAAGGTGGTGAGAGTGGAAAATGTGAATAATCCATATAGGAATCAAGCTAACTTTGATAGAAGATTCAAGCTTACTTTGAACAAATTGTATGCTTGGAGTTTAGTGGAATATGACAGAGTTGTCATGCTTGACTCAGACAACCTCTTCCTTCAAAACACTGATGAGTTATTCCAATGTGGACAGTTCTGTGCAGTCTTTATCAACCCTTGCATCTTCCACACTGGTCTTTTTGTATTGAAGGTACTTCTTTTCACAAATACTTACGTTCGAAAATCGGATTTTTTCAATTGGAAAATATATACTTCGAGACTTATTATGCGAATTTATATTGTCTTTCTTTATTGTTCAATCTGCATTTAGGATGCTTGTTAAACCATGGTTTTGAATCAGAAGAGAGATTTCTTGACATGATAGATATATTTTCAGTTTAATAACCAATCCGAATTTGTTGGATCAAGTTATACTTCTTTGGCCTGGATGCTTATGAATTATAAATGGGTAAATAATATTTTGGACCACCGTGAATTTTTGCTCGCTGTCAATTTGGTCCTTGGAGTTCCAAATTTGGCAATTTGATCACTGAAATTACAGATTCTTAGCGATTGACATTTAACACAAGTTATCCGTATCCGTGTTACTTTGAGCAGTTTCACTACTAGAAATCAAATTTGTGTTAGGGAACAAACTGGTTGACTGTATAAGATCTGTTCAAAATACCATGCTTACCCTTCTGTTATGCTTATTCTAATGAATCTGGTAATTGCATTGCAGCCATCAACAGCTGTGTTCAAGGGCATGCTTCATGAGTTGGATGTTGGGAGAAAGAACCCGGATGGTGCAGACCAGGGATTTATAGGAGGCTACTTCCCTGACTTGCTTGATCAGCCAATGTTCCATCCACCTCCTAATGGCACCAAGCTTGATGGAAACTACAGGCTTCCTTTGGGCTACCAAATGGATGCTACTTACTATTGTTAGTGAAATTCAATAGCCTTTCCAAAGAATGAAAATGATCTGAAGTACATTTTGTTCATTTAGACAATTCAATTTGGTTATATTTGGATCTCGGGAATTAGAATGGAGATGGATGGGAAAAGAAATTGTGCAGGACTGCGTTCCATTGTTTAGGGTATTTGGAATATGCAGAGAAAAATACTGATAGAAATGACTTTTACTATGATTATTTACGTCTCTACCATTCATTTCCCTTATACTTTCTGAGATCCAAACATAAATACTTGTAGCTTCTTGGATGAGACCTGCGAAATGAAAGTAACATATCTTAACCAGTTTATTTGCTTTTGCATGATCTAGATCTTAGATTACGCTGGAGCATACCCTGCGGCCCAAACAGTGTCATAACTTTTCCAGGCGCACCGTGGTTGAAGCCATGGTATTGGTGGTCCTGGCCTGTGCTGCCATTAGGCATCCAATGGCATGAACAACGGCGGCATACACTCGGGTAAGACTGAAAAAGATTCTAACATACTGCTTATGTTAATTGTGCTGAAATTATCCATTCATAATGTTAGAATGTTGTGTCACATTGCCTGAATATTGACTATTCTATGCAATTTTAAGGCCCTTTATACTCCTCTCCTTAACATCTAGGTTTTAAGGAGTGATTAGATTGAACTTTTTAATTTTTAATATAACATGGTTACAGAGCGGGAGTTCTTGAGTTCAAAACCTCGCATTAATATTATTCCTCATAAAATTAACCGTCCACGTGTTACGTCCATTAACAAATATATAAATATATAAACAGCTTAAGCTTTTGGGATAATTGGCAATTTAACACGTAGTATAAAAACCAAGATGTTTTTCTTTCTTCTGAGCTTCATTTGTGTAATCTTTGTCATTGATTAACATTCAGGTACGAAGCAGAGATGCTTGTGGTATTGATCCAAGCTGTAGTCTACCTTGGAATACTAACCATGACACGTCTCGCCCGCCCAAACCTCTCTAAGTTGTGCTACCGCCGGTCCGACAAGAACATGACCGTAATACAAACCAGCTTCAAAATTGTGGCTATTTGGTCCATTCTAGCAGCCTACACAATACCCTTTTTTATCATTCCGACTACGGTTCATCCAATAGTAGGGTGGAGCTTGTACTTGCTTGGCTCATTCACATTATGCTCCATAGTGATCAACATATTTCTTCTACCTATGATTTCGGTTTTGGTTCTGTGGTTCGGGATATTCGGGGTGCTTCTGGTAATGGCATATCCTTGGTACTCTGATGGTGTGGTTAGAGCATTATCTGTGTTTGGTTATGCGTTTTGTGCAGCACCATTTGCTTGGATGTCAGTTGTTAAGATCATGGCATCACTTCAAGTCTCAGTTGAAAGGGAAGCTTTCTTCCCAAAGTTGGGTGAATCTCAACCTCCTCCTGAATTTAACAAGTTGTATTGAGGTATAGAACTCAGATTTTGAGATAGAAATGGAAGTTAAATATGCTTTTTTGCATAGGATTTTCCATGGTTTTTTTTTTGTCCCTTTGTATATTATTTATGATATTTATTTATTTATTGTTTTTTTTTTGCTTTAATTGGGATTTTACTACATTATCGGATAAGATATATTTGATTTTCTTTTATTTTGCTTTTGTTAGGAAGGACAAAAAACATGGGAGAGCAACCGTACTAATTCTTTTAACTAATAATTTTTTGAGTATAAATAAGCTTGATAATTTATTTAGTTTTATCCGACATTTAAATATATTTTGTAATTAATTCTAATAAATTAATGAGGTACATTAAACTCTTTGTCGAAAAGCATTCATAAAAAGAGTGTAGTTTGGTTGATAAAGGTGATTAAGATCTCACACATTGTACTTAAGAGATCATATGTTCTAGTAATCTTTTTCACAATCTCATAAAACTTAAACATTTTTTCTAATCGAGTCCTTATCATCTGTAATGTAAATAAACAATTATGAAAATAATAAAATGTTAGACGACAATGATGATTTCACGTGCGCCTTAGATAATTAGTAAGTCATCGTATGAACTACAAATTTACAAATGCCATCGTTCTTGTTTTTTGTCAAGTTTCAGGCTCTTAGGTATACAAAAAGAAAGATTTAATTCACAAAAGCAGAAGTTCCAGGACTAAATTGAGTTAAAGAAATTTTAGGAACCAAAATGAATAACATATCATAGTTTAGGGATCAAACATGTAGTTTAGCTCAAAAGAACTTAAGACAAAATACATTCTTAATCCTAAAGTTTATTTTGATTGTCAATTTCGTCCTTGTAAGTATAATTTTTCCAACAAATAATTGAATAATTTAAAATTCTACAATTTAAGTAGGGGTGTTCACGGTTCGATTCGATCGATTATTTGAGCAAGAACGAACTGAATCGAAGTCACGGCTCGACCTTATCCTAAGTGAACCAAACCGTGAGTTATGTAAGAACTGAACCGTGAGTTGCAGTTCGGTTTGGTTCACCGGTTCAGCCCATATTTATGTACAGTTTTTTTAAGTGTATTTTCATTCTTAAATCTGAAATTTTCATGTCTAACCACCTAAAAAGAATATCAAATTTATCACAAATCATGTTGAACATTTACACAAAATAAAATTCATGTCTAGTCACTTTCATATCTTAAATTTATCACAAATCATACTAGGCAACATATATACATAACAACATTTAAACATAAAATAAGAAGTTAGACAGATTGTTCTATTTTAAACATAACAACATGATAAGAAAAAGATAATGTTATTCATTCTTCAGTCTCCACCACCAATATCACAGTGTCACAGTAGTAATCTCAAACTTGCAACACTCTATTAAAAAAAGCATGAAAAAAATATAAACTTGTAGAATATCAAATATTTTGTAAAAATAAAATGTACTACAAGGACTAAGTTGAAAGTTACATTCATCAAGTTCAACACATTCTTCAATCGTTTCGAATGATTGAGTCATTGAGGTCCTTCAAAGAATCACGCACAATGAGATTAAGTATATGTACGCAGCATCTAACATGCATAAACTCTCCATCTAACACATGTCCGCCCCAATTTCTAATCGTCTTTCTCAAATAATTGATTGCGACATCATTGTCGCTTGAATTATCAACCGTGATCGTGGAAACTCTCTTGATACCCCAATCAAGCAAACAATTCTCAATAGCCATACCAATTGACTCCGCTTTACGATTAGCAATTTTGATAAAAGTTAATAATTATTTTATGCAGATTCTAATCATTGTCAATAAAGTGTGCAGTGATTACCTTGTAACTAATATTTTGCACCAATGTCCAAGTATATGTGGTAAGACATAGCCTCTTATTCTTATTTGCCAAAACCTTTTTCAAATTTTCTTTCTCCTACAAAAAAAAAAACTTTAAAGCAATCTCTAGCAACAGTTATCCTAGAGGGAATAGAAAACTTAGGTTGTATCATCTGACAAAACTCATGAAACCATTCACTCTGTACCACCTTAAAGAATAGTCCATCCTTAATGATCATTCTAGCAAGCAACATCCTACATTTCTCAGCATTAAAAGTCGTACTAGAGAGTGTACATATTTTTTCACTTGTTCCCTCGTAGTAAAAACTAATGTTTTTTGCTTCGAGTCAACAAATCTAATAGGGTTCTTCTTACATCTCTTCAAGTGAATCCATAAACTAGAAGTACCATTAGCACTAATACATGATAACACACGCTTGCAATAGTTATAAGAAGTTTTCTCATCATCAGAATCACCAGTTTCAATTCTAGAAAAATCATTCCAAACATTAGAAGACTCTCGATTGGATTTTCTCTTAACTAAATTATGCTTTGGAGGTTGAGTCTTTAACTCCAGCATTTTCAGTTACTTCCACATCAGCATTTGTCATCTAATAATTGAATGAGATAAATAAAATAACAAGAAACTATTACTAGGACAAAAGAGGGATACATATCTAAAACACAAAATTCAGAACAAAAATTCACAATACAGAAGTTCTGTAACAGAACAAACATAAATCATAATACAATATAGATCATAATACAGTCCATAATACATATTATGAATCTATGATTGAGTAGTATACGAGATAAAAATTCAGAACAAAAATTCATAATACAGAAGTTCTGTAACAGAACAAACATAAATCATAATACAGTACAATCAAACACAAATATGAAAGTAAAAAACATGAGCAACGGTTCAAACGCGTATTTGAATGCAACATATCTACAGTTAAACACTACAAATCTAAACATAAATCAAATGTAGATTAGAGAACACGGAGATGGGAGAATGGTGAAATTCATGAAGGATTACTTGGAAAGTTTCAGGGGTTCAGTAGAAAAATCAGAGCCTCAGACCAAAACCCTAAAAACTCAGAGTCTCAGACTCGAGATCAATTAGAGTCTCAGACTCCAGATAAATCAAAGATTCATATAAAATCTGATGAGAGAAACCGGGAAGAAGGAGACTCCGAGTCTCAGATAAAAACCCCTAAAAATTCAAAGACGAGGAAGAGAAAAATCGTGAGTCTCAGACTCGAGAGAAATCGTGAGTCTCAGACTCGAGAGAAAGCATAGATTCAGATAATTCTTATGAGGGAAATTGCAAAAAAGGAGACTCGTTGATTCAGAGTCTCAAATAAAAAATCCTAAAAATTTAGAAATGAGGCATTGAGGAAGATAGAAAATCGCGAAGATGAAGTGAGGCAGGCAAATCCTGTAAGTGGAAAATGAGCAAAATCCTAAAAATTCAGTTTATATAGACTCAAAATGATGTCATATTGAAAAGTATATGAAATAAATAATACTAGAGTATAAAACGACATCATTTTGCGTAGAGATATTCGATTCGGTTCGATTCAAAAACACATATTTTCAAACCAAACCAAAAGTTTGGTTAGGTACCAAATTTTCCACCCTTAAATTTAAGTTCTTGTTATTAACCACCCAAATTGTTTCAAAGTCTAGAACATAGTAAATGTTGAAGCTGATTGTTCACAGTACATGTGTCTGGCGATGCTGGCTGGAAACCTACAGATGACAAGCAAACAAATCTAAGGGATGAGGGTAACCGGGGGTGGTGTCCTCACCTAAGAGCCTCTGATGCTTAAGTCAGAAGTCTGATCGTATTTTGGCAAGGGTTCTTTAGGTTGAACATCACTTACCTTCTCCTTAGGTAGGAGGGGTATCTATACCCGAGGTTTGCAAGGCGAAGGCGTGCTTGTGAAGCTTTGGTGATGGAATGTTTAAATCCAATGGAGAGGTAGGGGTGACATTTAATGTCCTTGTCCCCCGAACTGACATAAAAGATGAGGCATTTAATACTGATATGCACCGAGCAGACTTCGAGCGTGGGCGAGGTGGACTTGATGGGTACTCGGGCCAATGGGGGATGCCACATGGAAACTTGCTTTCGGTGAGTAATAATGATGATGATGTGGTATAACTTTTGTCACGTGTCCTATTGTTAAAGCTAATTTTATAACAGTACATGTGTCCAGTGATGCTGGCAGGAAACCCGCACACCACAAGTAAACAAACCTAAATGATGAAGGTGATTGGGGGTTGTGTCCCCGCCTAAAGAGCTCCGATGCTTAAGTCAGAAGTCTGGTCGTATTTTAGCGGGGGTTCTTTAGGTAGAAAATCACTTACCTTCTCCTCGGGTAGGAGAGGGTATTTATACCTGAGGTTTGCAAGGTGAAGGCGTATTGGAGAAGCTTTGGTAACGGGACATCTAACTCCTATGTACAGGTAGGGGGCAGCATTTAATGCCATTGTCCCCCCAATATGACGTAAAGGTGGGGCATTTAATGTTGACGTGCCCGGAGTAGACTTTGAGCGGGAGTGAGGTGACGAAACAGGAGCTGATCTGACATGTCATGATGGTGATTGGAGATGATGGGTACTTGGGCCAATGGGAGGATGCCATGTGGAAACTTGCTTTTCGACGAGTAATGATGATGATGACGTGGTGGGTCCTCGAGTTTCTTCGACTAACCTCCTTATCCCCGTTATTCTTGCCTGCTCTGGTCAGCGTAACTCGACCAAACTGTGAGGCAACAGAGGCAAGTCGGTTCTCTTTGCCTGAGTGACATGGCTTTATTGTCTTTGCCCGACCTATCCTCGTAGTGTATTAACACGTGTCATTATTTCATTAGACATCTAGAAATGCTAAAAAATGATTTCATTATTTTAAATTATTTAAATACTTGAATAAGAATATTAAATATATTTAGATTAAACCTAAAAATCAGAATAAACTTGTACAATCAAACTACATTCGACAGGAAACTTGACAAGAGTAACATTTTTTCAAACTAGAGTGAATTGAAGATGAAAAAGATATTAAAATATGTTAATTTTTAAAGATTCCCATTTTATCTCACAAAAAATATTTTCCAACAACAAAAGAAGAAATAGGCCCTACATCTGACCAATTAAAATACGACCGAACAAAAGTGGGACAACTTTTGTCACAGAGAAGAGGCGACCACTCATGATAAATCCAATCATAATAAATGACTTTTGTGATATTCCAATAATTTCCAGGTTCTATTTTGTTCATTGAAATTATCACATCTGCGTAATTTTTGTCTCTTGGCCGAGGAAGAAATCCAGGTTCCAACGTTCGAAAAAAGTCTGATTTTTTTTCTTTACTTTTTGATCGGAAAGATTAGTGGGTTACCACAAGGAAACTACATTTGATGATTAGATTAATTGTTTAACAAAATAAATACTATTTACACCATGCTTCCACCATCATTGTTCATGCACACCATAACCCAAATGACCGTTTGAGCTTCATGTACTATGATGGATTAGAATCTTGTGTCATTGACAATCTGAATTTTAGTTTATCCAGATCGTCTGATCAGATCTAGATTTTATGAAATTAAAAAATAAATAAAATTTTAGTTTTTTTTCATTTATTGGTCAAGCTCATCAAAGTGATCCAGCTCTAAATCGACGACTTAGATGAGTTGAACTATCCAGTGATAGATTGATAGAGAATCATCATCTATACACTACACTATAATAATTTTATATAGATAAACAAAACATATGATTATCGTAAAAAAGTACAGCAAAATAGAATGTATCTTTTCCCTTACGTTGTTGTCTATTTTTGTCATGTTGGATTTATATATGATTGAAATATAGATAATATAATATATATATATTAATTATTCAGTTAGATTAAGAATGATATTGAGAAAATTCAATCAATTAAAAAATATATGTTTTTGTTCATTTGAGGCATAAAATTAAAGAGAACAAATACTGAGTAAATCAAACTGAATTTACAGTAATCATAATAATTATCGTGTTAATAATTAAAAAAATAAAATACTGAAGCAAATCGAACTAAACTTATAGTAATCATCATAATTATTGTGTTAGCATTTGATTTTACAAATAATATAAGAAAAAGATTAAAATAATAAAATAAAAATATACATATACATATAACATGCAGTTGAATAACTTAACTAGTACACTTAATGCACCAACTTACATTTCAGGTTCAGAGAGAGAGAGGCATCTCTGCTGGCATAAAGCCAAAGGCATAAAGGCCCACACACATGGAAAATTGGGTTTCATTTTCACTACTGAACAAACATATTACTCCAATACCCTATCCCATGTATTTCTTCTCTCTGCCAGGAGGCCTAAGCTAAAATATGACCGTTGGAAAACACCATTTTTCTTCCCCCCACCCAAGTATCAAAAGAAAATAATTAATATTTTACAACATTATTTACCTCTCTCTCTCTCTCTCTCTCTCTCTCTCTCTCTCTCTCTCTCTCTCTTTAAATAGCAAGTCATAATCCTAATCTTACACAAAAACATTCTCCCCCCTTTATATAGCAAATAATAGTCATAATCCTACATTCACTGACACTCTCTCTCTCTCTCTCTCTAACATTCTTTTCTCTCTGATCATATTGATGCCATTTTAATGGCTTTTCTTGGTTCATTCTTCTTATTATTCATGTTCACTTGGTCATCCTCTAATCTACTAAAACTGCAAGTCTTAGCCTCTCAAATTCTCTACCCAACTCTCCCCGCAGACTCCAACTTATCAGCCAAGAACCATTCTAAGTGGGTTGGACCCATCGGCCACCGCCTTATCACCGTCGATGTAAACGGCTTTGGAGATTTTCTCTCTGTCCAAGCCGCCGTTAATTCAGTCCCCGACTACAATACAGCCAATGTCGTCATTAAAATCAGCCCCGGTTATTACATGTAAATCATTGATTATAATAGTCACTCTCACTTTTTTGTTTGTCTCTCTTTCTTTTGATCACTTGATATCAACTCTACTTTCCCTCTCCAACTCACTTTAGCATATCATAAAGCCAAAATGGTCGGAGTAAATTGTGCATTCTCATTTTTAATTAGCACTTTTCTTACGAATTATTTTCGTGGAATATAATTAATTATTAATATACATATATATATCCATACTTGATATCATTTTTAAAATAATTTTGTTTACTCGTTTTAAATAAAAATACCATGATATAATTGTAACTAATTTTAATTACTTCACTATATATCTTCAAAATTATTCGATGTACTTCGGTTTGTAAAAACTGAAGAAGATAAGTATCATTACTCGACGTTTTTGAACTTTGAATGACAGTTGAAATAAGTGAGTTTTATTATTATAGTGAGTATTTATTCATATAACTAAAGAATTATGTGGTGGTGGGTGGTGCAGAGAGAAGGTGGTGGTGCCGGTGAACAAGCCGTACATAACATTTGAAGGGGCAGGGAAGGAGGTGACAATGATAGAATGGCATGACAGGGCGGGTGACCGTGGTCCCAATGGCCAACAGCTTCGTACTTATAGAACTGCTTCTGTTACCGTTTTTGCTAATTACTTCTCTGCCAGAAACATCAGCTTCAAGGTATGTAATAACTCTTTTCTATATTGCATTCATGTTTATATTGTGTTTTTTTAAGCACAAAAATGCCTAAGTTGTGGTCCCATACTTATATGCATTTTACTAGGTGTATAATGTAATTTAGATAACATTATATGAGAAGCAAACTCATAAAGTTAAAAATATGTTGGTCAATTGTGACATTATTCAGTCATTTCATATACATTCTATTATCATACATGGCTTTCGATTAATTTATTTGCTCTCGATCGGTAATTTTTTATTTTTTATTTCATGAATTTGTGAAGAATACGGCTCCGGCACCGATGCCGGGAATGCAAGGGTGGCAAGCGGCGGCGTTTAGGATATCGGGGGACAAGGCATACTTCTCAGGTTGTGGGTTCTATGGAGCACAAGACACACTATGTGACGATGCAGGAAGACATTACTTCAAAGAATGTTATATTGAAGGCTCCATTGACTTCATCTTTGGCAATGGCCGTTCCATGTACAAAGTAATTTAATCCTTCTTTCTTCACTTTATTATAATTTTTTACATTATTCATTTAAAGTTACCTTTATCTTTTATACTATAAACTCCATACTTTATTTTAGAGCATAAAATAAACAAATAAGTACTTCATTTATGGCATAAAATATCAATAAATCATCCTACATGTTGGTATTGTTAAACAAACATGTTTCTTCACTTTTTATTTTTAAAATGATCTATTTGAAGTTACCATATGGTTTATAATACTAAACAAATAATTAATTATTCAATAAAATTGCTCAGTAAGATATATAAATTAGATTATAGGAAAGGGGTAGTGATTATAACAAAGGCTTTGTAAACTGATCCCTATATACTGTACCGCCTAGCAAGTAGTATATTGATGAAGAATTTGATCAAGTTTATCGGCTTTGTTAAGTTAATATTTATCTACAAGTTAAAAAAACTTGTCAAAAGTTTTATGTCAACTGATAAAGCCTTGGGTATGCTCTCCTGAGATTTCATGTTCAAGCTGCTTCTTGGTCACTGAAGACTTACTTGATCGTTAATTTCACAGCCCATTGGAATTAATTGGGCGAGGCCCACCCACGATATAAAAAAAATTAATTACTCATATACTTCAAAATACTGAGCTTTAATTTTTGCTAAATTAATGCTGCCTTCATTTGCCTTTTTCTAAAGATTTAAGTTTGGCAAATATGAAATGTGAAATTCTAGAAATATACTTATTACTTCTAAACGAAGCTAGTCCCATTTAAATCTTTAAAAATCATTTTACATGTAAAAATATAAGAATTATTAAAACTTTAAAAATGACTGTATACGACAATTTCCTTAACTCTAATTAATGCTATGTAATGGTCCAGGATTGTGAGCTACACTCAATAGCGACAAGGTTTGGGTCCATAGCGGCCCAAGACAGAAACTCACCCTATGAGAAAACGGGCTTTGCTTTTGTGGGCTGTAAGGTGACCGGTACCGGACCTCTGTACGTGGGTCGGGCAATGGGCCAGTACTCCCGTATCGTCTATGCCTTTACGTACTTCGACGACGTCGTCGCACACGGTGGCTGGGATGATTGGGACCACGTCAGCAACAAGAACAAGTATCATTTCATTAATCTTCATCTCTCTATCTTTTCCTGGAAAAATAATTCAGTTTGACTTATTCCAAGAAAGGTTAATAGACCATTCGATGTTACAGTTAACAGTAATATACTGAGATGTGAGAAAACAAGAGATGTGGGAAGAGAAAAATGAGAAAAAATTATTTCTTGTCTGTTCTCTCTCTTCTCTCGATATGTTATTATTAACAATAGCATAATTTATTTAAAGATCTAAAATCATGGATATTATTACTTATTTCGAACCTCAAACCTGTAGATAGAACATGAGAAGATCTCCTTCCGTAAATAACTTAATGGGTAATGTGATGGAAATGTAGGACTGTGTTTTTTGGAGTGTACAAATGCTGGGGACCAGGTGCTGGAGCAGTAGGTGGGGTGTCATGGGCAAGGGAGTTGGATTTTGAGTCGGCCCATCCATTTCTTGTGAAGAGCTTTGTTAATGGCAGACACTGGATTGCACCTTCTGATGCTTAGTTTTCATTCTTCATATCTTTTTTTTCCCCTTCAGTTTCAAAATTCATTCCATTCATTTATACAATTATTTCTTTTCAATTCATTCATTTGTTGTACAAGAAATTAACAGGTATCTTTTTTTTTTTCAATTCATTCATTTGTAGAAAATTATTCAGTTCTAAATAATAGCAAAGATGCCCATTTGGTCACTTAATCAGACAATATTCATATAACGTGTACCTTATTTATACAATTAATAATGTAGTGACAGTTAAAAATTCAAGAATTTTTTTAGCTATTTTGAGCATCGGACGTTTTTTATTGCTCAAACATATAAAGTAATATTTGTTTATTTGTTAAATTAGAAATTTGATAATGAAAATTCAATCATATATCGCATTGCTTTTTGAGTTAATACAAAAAATGATTTTATTTAAATTAGTATGAATTTTTGTTTTTGAAATTAAATAATATCAGTTAAATATTACTAAACAACAAATTAATATTGACAGTAACTGAGTATCACTTCACTATATATGATGGAGCCTTTTTCTTTTTAATATTCATTGTATAAAAAATCTCATCTTTATTAGGCTAGTTACTATTCGATGAAAATTCATTGATGTTCCTACTTACGTAATATAATAGTATATATTTCTCTAAATTCTTAGGAATTTTTCATTTTTATATATAACTGAAAAATAAATTTTCATTGTATAAAAAATTTATAAATTCAACTTTAACGACATTGATTGTTAAATTAGATAGTATTTATAATTATAAATATAGTTAGTTATATAACCTATTTGCAAAAATATGTAAATAAGTTAAATGAGAAGAGAAATGAAAAGTATAATATGAATAATATTTTAAGGGGTAAAAAGAAAATTAAAAAATTTCTCCATTTTAAACCTCATCTCCTTTAATATAACATACATATAGTATAGGCAAAGAAAAGAAAAGGCGGCAGCAATTCGAATCAAGATTTATAAAATATCCTATCCTTGTCAAGTCACAAAAATAAAGATCCAACTACTTGTCATTTATAGTTGGATCTCGAAGTTTTTGGAATACCCCAGATTCTACTTGAGCATCCAAATCTGGGTCAGTACCAATATTGACATCTCTGAATAAGGTTCCAGCACATAACTTGTTCAGCACATACCAAATGTGTCGCTACCAAATGTCTCGGAAGAAGAAAAGCAAAGCAAACTAAGCATGCCTAAGGTATAGATAGATAATGAACAAATAACATACCAACTAAAAAAATCTATGCTTTGAAATTGACCCTCTTGTCAATTAAATAATTCTGAATAATAAAACGGCTGAGAATTGGCTTCACAATATTTCTTGGGAAATTTCAGAAAAATATCAACAGGAGAAACAGAAGCAGCTACACAAGTATCTGTGAGAGAAGAAAAAACATTTCCTTACAGCTCACATTACACAACAATTTGACTGGGAATCTAGCAACTCTGGAGATCTGCACAAAACACATCACAAAATTCACAACTTTGTATAAAATTTAAAAACATTTTTACTCCAAACTTTGCTTAAAATAGGAATTAAGATACTTACAGCTGGCCGAGACTGGCTAGATCGAAATCAGGGGCAAGCTCTTGAACGATATCGCTAGGAGGTTGGCCACATTCTTGCATTTTCTGCATTAGATCAACGATTTTGGTGAAGTTATCGGGATCCTTTTCATATACCTCAATAAGATCTTTAATTAGTATGTATTGACGGGAATAACGTCCATAATCTTCTTCGCTCAAACTGGGTTTATGCTCTTCCAACCAATTTGGATATCTTTCGCCTATTTCCTTCATTGGTTCCTGTAGAATCTCCTTAGACAAGAGTTGTTGCATCATTGTCTCAACAATGGATTCCATGTCCTATCAGAGAAGAAAAGTTGAAGCAAATAGAGCTTTATTCCTCCAAGAAATTAAATGAAAACGAAAATGTACATACATATATAATTGTCTTAGAAGTGAAATTACGAAAGCAGTAGATCCATAACAGAATACACAGAGCTCTTTTTGTATACATAAAAAGATAGATTAACGAAAGCAGTAGAATTCATAACAGATATACATGATCACGTATTCTGTAGAATTCATAACAGATATACACGATCACGTATTCTGTTTTTAAACGTTATTTCCTCAAGAAACAGAAAACTCAATCATAGATTTATGACTAACAGAATACATGAGGTCTTTCATAGATAAGGAGAGAGCGAGAGAGAGGGCTAACATTAGCATATACACGTTTCCGTGTGTCAATTGCAATGAAGCAAATCCAAAAGAATTATGTAAGCTAAAATTTTGCAATATGATAGACATCTTGAACACCAAAACTGGCATAAGTTAATCAAACAGATATTTTTCTATAGTTCCCACTGAACTTGATGAGGAAGAGCTTTATTAATAACAATGGCTGTCATGACTGCTGCGTGAAAGTAAGAGAAAGAAACTGAGTGAAATTGGTTTTCACAATGAAGAATAAGTACAATCTTAAAAGAACAGGTGTGCATCATCATCAGTACCAGTCGAAACAGACGGAAAATACATTTACATAATAAGAACTGTCTCAGGCAAACCCTACATAAAATGCTTCTTGAAAAGAAAGTTTAGTTCGTTTATGACCCATTGTTTAAGCCAAAGCTATTCCATCTATATTCAAATCATCACATAGCACATTGACAAAATAATCTCAACTTCAACATTACCAGAATCGAGTAAAGATGTTTACGGAAAAGAATTCATGGTTTCTTATTAACTAAAACTTCCAAATATGTGAGAAACCATACAACGGAAGTTGAGATGATATTTGAAAACTATCAAGAAGAATAGGCCATATATTGTATGCAGAGATCTAAAATGCATAGTGTAAATGAAGCGAACCAAATGAGAAAGCTGTGAAGTCAGCCTTATAGTTTCTACCTAAGACACGTTTATCACCACAGTACATTGTGAGAAATTGAAGTGACTAAACCAATAAGCTATCTGATGCGGACGGTGTAGCGCTGAAGTTTTTAGAGCGAATGGATCGTCGCACGCGCAGTCCATCTTCTAGAGGCCATAACTTTTGACTCGGGTTGATTCACGGGGCCCGTAAGATATCAAATCGAAGCTCGTTCAGATATCTATGTGTGTAACAGGGTTTAGGGCACTTTCGGAGGCCTGGAAGCTGTTTTCTTGAGTTTTGGACAATTTTGTAATTTTATCTTTCTTTTATGTTTAGGGTTTTCTAAAACTGTTTAAATACCTTTGTTTAGGTTTTATGCGGCAATTTTGATAATAATTGTTTAAGACGTTTTCATGTTTTCTCTCTATAATTCCAATTTTTGGTATTTCGTGATTTATCGAAGTTGAGGCCTAAATCCTAGTAATCTCAGAACTCAATAGGTGTTAGAAGATCGAATTACTGGTAATCGTGCGCGATTCAACAGTGTTTGATATTGTTCGGTTTTCATTGGGGTTTCTGGTACATCAGTTGGTATCAAAGCCAAAACTAATCCGTCGTTTTCATGGCACCACGACGAAACCAGCAGCGGCAGCAGTGAGTTGAAGAGGTTTATGAGCGCGATGATGGCATCCAACTAAAACATCGAATCGGGTAGATTGCGGACCAACGTATGGAGCGAATGTTGGAACAGTTAACTGAAAGGATGGTTAATATGATGGGGAAACAGAATAGGAGAAATATGCCTGAACCGTGAAATCCGATCAGGCAGGGAGATTGGGAAGACGAGTCAGGAGGGGAAGACGAAGAAGAATACTACGAGGACATTCCACAGGTCCGTCGTAGACGGCAGAGAGTCAAAGTGGACGAGGATAATAGGCGGTGGGAGGCCGGTATGCGTATCGAAATACCGGAATTTCATGGCAGTCTTCAGGCTGAAGAGTTCCTTGACTGGATAGCGGCTATTGAGGAGATTTTAGAAGTTCAAAAGGGTACCAGAGAACAAACGAGTACCTTTGGTGGCAACTAGGTTGCACGATAGGGCTACGACATGGTGGCAACAATTGAAGCTATCTCCTACTAGGTTGGGTAAGTAAAAAATTTCTACTAGGGAAAAGATGAAGAAACATCTGCGAACTGCGTTTTTGCCTTATAATTATCAACGGATTTTGTATCAGAGGTTGCAGAATTTGAAACAGGGTTCGAGAACGGTGGATGATTATACCACGAAATTTTACCAGTTGATGGCCAGAAACGAGATCCAAGAAATAGAAGAACAGTTGGTGGCGAGATACATTGGAGGATTGAGGGTTCAGATTCAGGATACCCTTAATATGTTCAATCATGTGTCTGTGTCAGCAGCACATCAGAGAGCCTTGATGGTGGAGAAGCAGTCACGCCGTGTTAGTGGTGGGAGTGGATTGAGCGGCCCAAAGAACACTAATACAGGAGGCATGCGCAACAAAGTCATGGGAAATCAGTTTAACAAAGGTGCGAGCAACATTACGATGAAGTGTTTTGCTTGTGGTGAACCGGGACATAGGCAGTCTGATTGTAAAAGGGCTGGTAAGAGGGCGTTGTTTGCTGAGACTGACGATGGTGGCAATGAAGACGTTGAAATTGTTGAACATCCAACTTTTGACGATGAGTAGCCGGATGACGATGAGGTTGTTACAGGAGAAGTGGGGGTTGCTTTGGTTGTAAAGAGATCATATTTGACGCCTAAAGCAGTAGCTGGGGATGATTGGTTGAGGAGTAACATTTTCCAATCCACTTGTACCATCATGGAAGTATGTCGTTTCGTGATTGACCCTGGCAGTTGTGAAAATATCGTCTCAGAAGAGCCAGTGCATAAGCTGACTATTAAGACGGAGAAACATCCCAAACCTTACAAACTAACCTGGCTTAAAAAAGGTGGTGAGGTATCAGTTCTAAACATGCTCTTAGTACGTTTTCTATTGGAACAAAGTATAAAGACGATGTTTGGTGTGATGTGGTGGCCATGAATGCTTGTCATTTGTTATTGGGTCGACCTTGGGAGTATGATCGCGCGGCTATCCATGACGGACGAGCTAACACTTACAGCTTTCCATTTGGTGGGACTAATATTGTGTTGGTGCCTAATAAACCGGTAAATAAACCCTTAGCTAGAGGCACTAGTACGAATTTATTGTCTTTGGCTCAATTTGATGAGGAGTTGCAATATTCAGAGACAGTATTCGTATTGATTGGGAAGGAGGCAGCGGAGACTATAGCAGTTCCAGATGCGGTAGTTCCCTTATTAGCAGAATTTTCTAGCGTATTTCCAGATGAATTACCCGATGGACTGCCACCACTACGTGATATACAACACCCTATGGATCTGGTCCCCGGAGCAGTTTTACCGAACAGGCCTCACTACAGAATGAGTCCCAGCAAGCATGAGGAGCTACACAGACAAGTCGAAGAATTGTTGGCCAAGGGACATATTAGAGAGAGTATGAGTCCATGTGTTGTGCCAGCCTTATTGACACCAAAGAAGGATGGTTCTTGGCGGATGTGTGTGGATAGTAGGGCTATCAACAAAATTAGTGTCAGGTATCGGTTTCCTATTCCCCGCTTGGATGATTTATTAGATCAGATTAGTGGAGCCACTGTGTTTACTAAGCTTGATTTAAAGAGTGGCTACTACCAGATTCGGATTAGCCTTGAGGATGAGTGGAAAACAGTTTTTAAGACTCGTGAGGGGTTGCATGACTGGTTTGTGAAGCCATTTGGTTGTCTAACGCCCCTAGTACTTTTATGCGTGTGATGAATCAACTGTTGAGACCTTTTATTGGCAGATTTGTGGTTGTATATTTCGATGATATTCTGATTTATAGCACTAACTCAGAGGAACATCTACAGCATGTGAGAGAGGTTTTAGTTGTACTCTACAGGGAACAATTTTATGCAGCAAAGAAGAAGTGCGTGTTTATGACTCCAAAAGTACTGTTTTTGGGGTATGTGGTTTCGGGAGACAGATTGCACAGATTGCAGGTAGAAGATTCTAAAGTTGAGGCAGTGAGACAATGGCCTAGACCAAAAACGATTACTGAGGTTTGGAGTTTTCATGGTCTTGCGTCTTTTTATAGGCGTTTTATCCCACACTTCAGTCGTATTATGGCGCCGATTACTGACTATATGAAAGGGGGTAAGTTTTCATGGACCGATGAGGCAGATTCAGCATTTCGATCAATTAAGGAACGCCTAACCACTGCACCGATTTTAGTGCTGCCAGATTTTGTAGAGCCATTTGAGTTGCACACTGACGCTTCTAAGGTTGGAATTGGGGGCAGTTTTGAGTCAAAATAGCAGACCAATGGCCTATTTCAACGAGAAGTTGTCCAGCGCGAAAATCAGATACAGTACTTATGACATTGAGTTTTATGCAGTAGTACAGGCTGTGAAGCATTGGCTTCATTACCTATTTTAAAGGGAATATTGTATACTGATCATGACTCTTTGAAATTTTTTGCACAGATAGGATAAGGTGTCTCCTAGACATGCGAGGTGGCTTGCTTATCTCGAGAAATTCACTTTCGTGGTCAAACACAAGGCCGGGATAACGAACCGAGTTGCAGACGCATTGAGTCACAAGAGTAGTTTGCTGGTTACTATGCAGGTTGAGGTACTTGGTTTTAATTCTTTTGATGATTTGCTTGTTACTGATCCTTATTTCTCCGTGGTTCTCCAAGCCATACAGACTGAAAAGAAAACAGATTTCTTGTTACATGATGGATTTCTGTTTAAAGGGAATCGGCTTTGTATTCCGGATTGTAGCCTGCGATTGCAGATTATCAGAGAACTTCACGGTGAGGATCACGTTGGCAGAGATAGAACCTTACAACTGGTGCAGTCGTCGTATTTTTGGTCGAGTATGCGCAAGGATGTCGAGAAATATGTGCAACGGTGTAGAATTTGCCAAGTATCGAAGGGTTCTGCCACTAATGTAGGATTATATATGCCCTTGTCAGTTCCTTCTCAACCTTGGGTGGATATTAGTATGGATTTTGTGTTGGGGCTGCCTCGTACACAAAGAGGTAATGATTCCATCTATGTTGTTGTGGATCGTTTTTCTAAGATGATTCATTTTATCCCTTGCAAGAAAACTATTGATGTTGTTCATGTGGCACAATTATTTTTTTGTGAGATATATCGTCTACATGAGCTGCCTGCTTCTATTGTTTCTGATAGATACCAGATTTCTTAGTCATTTTTGGCAGCTTGTGGAGGATGGTTAATACATAACTTAATTTTAGTAGTGCTTATCATCCTCAAACGGATGGACATACTGAGGTGGTCAACGGGTCTTTGAGCAATTTGTTGCGTTGTTTGGTTGGCGAACATGTGAAGAGTTGAGACCAGAAACTGTGTCAGGCAGAGTTTGCTCATAGCCAAGCAGTCAATAGCAGTACCGGTTTCAGTCCTTTTCAGGTGGTTTATTCGAACCAACCGAAATGACCACTCGATTTGATGGTTTTACCTAGTAAGTCGAAGGTCCATGGCAAGGCAGAAGAGTTTGTATCTGGTCTTCAGGATGTTCACAGGGTCGTTCATGACAACTTGCATTCAACAAATGCACAGTATAAACGAGATGCTTATCAGACAAGCCAACATCTGGATTTTGAGGTTGGGGATTTCGTGTGGGCAATCTTGACTAAGGATCGCTTTTCAGTTGGTTACTATAACAAATTGCCAGCCAAGAAGATTGGACCTGTCGAGATTATTGAGAAGATCAATCCAAACGCCTACCGGTTGAAGCTGCCTAGCCACATTCGTATCGCTGATGTGTTTAATGTTAAACATATGATTCCCTTCCACAGTGATTCTTCTGATGATGATACGGTTGCAAATTTGAGGTCGAATTTTCTCTACCCTAGGGATAATGATGTGGACGGTGTAGCGTTGGAGTTTTTGGAGCGAATGGATCGTCGCACGCGCAGTCCATCTTCCAGAGGCCATAACTTTTGACTCGGGTTGATTCACGGGGCCCGTAAGATATCAAATCGAAGTTCGTTTAGAGATCTACGTGTATAACAGGTTTACCTGTTACGGCCCAGTGTCAGGCCCAAAAAAGGTCGTTTATGGCACTTTCGGAGGCCCGGAAGCTGTTTTCGCGAGTTTTAGACATTTTTGTAATTTTACCTTTCTTTTATGTTTAGAGTTTTGTGAAACAGTTTAAATACCTTTGTTTATGTTTTATGCGGCAGTTTCACATTTTCTCTCTATAATTCTAATTTTTAGTATTTCGTGATTTATCGAAATTAATGCCTAAATCCTAATAATCTCATAATTCAACAGGTTTTAGAAGATCGAATTACTTGTAATCGTGCGCGATTTAACAGTGTTTGATATTGTTAGGTTTTCTTTAAGGTTTCCGCTACATCACTATCCCACTTCAGTTTCAATAACTAACGGCAAAACTACCAATTTCGATTCAGCGAGTAAGTTTCAACCTCATACAATCTATTACAGAAAGACAGTAAGAGCGATATACCATAAAACTTTTAAGACAAAAGAAACTCCTCCAAACTAAAGTAATCATCCAAAAAAAACAACACATAATAGAAGTATAAGCAACAAATGGAAGAACCATTCATATGGTCATGGTTTAGCCATGAGCTCAAAAGACGCATAATATCATCAGCAAACGAAGCCCTAATGCCATAATTACAACCTATTGTCCAATAATCTTGCAATCCAAGAAAATTTGTCAAAACACTATAACAGAAATTGCAAAAGTTTTAGTAATACCCAGATGCCCAATTCGTAAAACCTTTAAGCAAGTACCTGAGTTCCAGCAAGCTCCTCAAATTGCTTCACCAAATCCTCCATCGCATCCTTGCCCAATTCATCTCCACTGGGCTGCGGACCTGCCATCGATTCGAGTCCCTTAACAGCCTCTCTAGTCTGCTCCCTGAGCTTATCAAGGGCCTCAGAGACGTGGGATTCATTGGAATTCTTCTGTTTCCCCTTTTTCTTGCTTCTCAAGTCAGGCAAACCCACACCCAATCCTTGAATACCAGAAGGCAACGAAGGTCGTTCTTGCTCCTTGTTGTCTGTTCTATCTTCGCCTCTACAAGTTCATGGCTCTTAAAACATTAAAAACTGCTAGCGAATTGTTAACGTTCGAAATAAATTTTTAACAGATTGAGAAAGGGACCTCTGAAGCGAAGAACTGGGGTTGAGATTTTGGAAATCCTCCAAAGCACCTGATAAAATTCGAAGGCAATTCAGCAATTACACACAAACACAGACACGAATAATCACACAATGCTGTGAAGGTCTTACTATCAAGAAGTTCATCTAAATCATCAGAGTGGTCTGCCATGGATGCCCAAAACTCTCAAAATCTCTTTCTCGCTACGTCGCGGTGAAATATGCAAAATAGGTATGGAATGAAGAGAAAACCAAAGGCGAAACTGAATTATCATCTGTCGGTGCAACCAAGACAGATTGGGTTCGAACTTGGGACCGGGAGTGAAGCAGCACCATATCCAACGGTTTCGATTTATCCATATACTTTGACGTTAGGCAGACCGCTGGTCTCAATATTTTTACAATTCACCGACACTTTTGAGTGTATTTTTTTCCTTCCAAACATGCCTTAATTCATTATGGACAAATAGTCTAACAAGAAACGAAACATGTTTAGTTGACATTGAAAAAAGTTTTCCCTAGTAAAACAAAACATGTTGAAATTGAAATATCTGTTCGGTAAACGTTTTTTTAGTTACTTTAAAGTTTTAAAAATAGGAAAACGGAACCAATTTTATGATGAGATTTGAATAATATTTTTGGACAACTCAATTCTAATCTTTTTTGACAACTCTATTCTCGTCTTTTTATAAAAATTTCAAATTTATAATTTAACTTAATATCAAATATCATCATAGTAATTGACTTATCTAATGAATTAATTAGTAGACATTTCTTATATTTTAGTGATATCAATATTTTAATTACAGTAATTATTATTTATTATAAATAATATAATTTATAGTATAATTTATATCAATCACACATGCTGAATGATAGAAAAAATATTTCTTGAAAATTCAATAAAAGTGAAAAATAATTGATAATTAAAATATAATGCAATATACATGTTGAAATAATTCATATATATTTCTAATTGGTTTGATGAGATGGTTACATTTATCCGACATTAAAAAATTATAGCGAACTTAATATTTGATCAAAGTAATATATACTATTTTTCTAAAAAATTTCAACGAAATCATTGAAATAACAAAAATAATATGTGGTTGGCGATAAATTTACATGATAGATCATTATCATTATATTTATGCTAATTAATTATAAAATGAATCATACATTTTTTAGTAAATTAATTTAATTTTAAGATTTAATTTTACATTAATCTAATATTGAGATTGAGCCAGCACGTGGTGCTTGACTAGTGTGTTATACATGTGTATAAGAATATGTTTGGTAGTCCAAAATTGTATTAATTTCATGGATTTCAATTTTATTAAATTGAAATGTTATATTTGTTATCATGTGTTTGATCCAAGATTAAAAAAAATTGAATGACATAATATTTGTTATAAATTGATTAAATCTAAATTATAAATATTACATTATACTTCTCTAAGAGTTATTAACATTAATATTATTTTCTCTATTAGAAACCATTTAATGGTTTATGATTAACTATTTCAATTAAAAAATATCATAAACTATTTTTCTAATTACTTTTAAGTTTTTTTAAATTAATGGAAAAATTATAATGCACTCTCATATTTCGGGTTTAAATTTATTATATCTTCAAAAAATTTAGTATTTTAAATTATTAATTTATTCGATAAGTTAAGTTGACGAAGTTAATTAAACTCTCACACTAATACTTTAAAAATTAATGGATATGAATCATATTTCTTGATTCTCTTTAAAATTTATATTACTAAATTTAGTAAAAAAAAATTATCAGAAAAAAAAACTGTTAGTTTATTTATTTTAATAATTGATCATTTGCGTGACAGGAATCATCGGTTGGGTTCAGTTCGTTAAACAGCGGTTCGGATTGACTTAAACATCTAAAATGCACCGAGCTATGCTCTGCTTTCACCCCCACTGAATCTAACACCCAATTCCCTTCTCTTTTCCTTTGCTTTTCACACGAAGAAACGAAGAATAGGAAGTAGAATTGGATCAAGGTATGCTCCCAATGTCACAGATCTCATCTAAGCTATTTGTTGTGTAGGACTTCCCCATTTCCATGGACGTAGATCTTCTTTTGTTTCTTGACTTATTCCCTTCATGTTTGATTGCTGAGTTAACTCGAGGAAAATTGTCAAACAGAGAATGGCGTGATTCGACTTATATCTGATGAAGGTGTGAATGAATTGGTCTCACTTGAGTGCTCAATTTTTATTCTCAGATCCGGAAGTTTAATGATTTTATTTTTCTCCCTTCTTTCTTAATTCACATTTCAGCTTCGTTATAACTTTCTCAGCTCTAGTTAACTTGTCTATCATTTCTTTTTCCTAGCGAAAGATAAGTTTCTAGGATGTAGGAAAATTTTCACGATGCCTTTGGTGGCTGGTTTCAAACTTCGGCTCGGATGTTTTATGATGCTTATTCGGTGTTATCATGTTATCTATCTTTGTGGATCATATGCTGTTTGTCTTAAGTGTGTTCTTGTAAGGATATGGTTAGGCTGTTGGTGGATCGTTTGCAGTAGATCTGTTTCTTCATTATTGCTATTCAAAATTTTCTACATTAACAATATTTTCATCTTTCTAGGTTCTTGCTACAGACTTTTGCGCCTTCAAGTTGGTGATTGCTGGTTCATTTCTTTTTAATCAAGATGGTAAAACACATGATACTTTCTACTCCATACTCTCTCATTAGTCTAATATTGGTATCAGATATTGTATTTGTTCCTTCAAGCTGCATTAAAAATAGTTGTTTCTCATCATTGGCTGAAATGTATGAAATTTAGAAAGTGTTTCCGTTACTATAAGTAATCAAATGTTTGTTGTGAACACGAGCATTGCTTTATTGCTACCCTCTAATCACATTGTTGATGTCTCATTCATAACCTTTCATAACGCATTCCTCTGCAGTATTTAATTCTTCATCTTTTTTTTGTTTATTTGCAAATTATTTTGGCAACAGGTTGTTCTTGCAGCTTCTGTCATTAGCAAGTCCGGGAAAGGTAAAGATATCCTCGCTTTTAAGGCAATTAGCTTTTGTTACTTACTTTCCTACCTTGCATATTTGTTTATTTCGTACAACTGACTCTCAGAACAATTTCCCTTTCAAAACAAAGCTATTAAAGAATGAATTTCTGGACGCGCGATGTCTTTTGGGACTTTGATTGTCTCAAGATGGATTTTATTTTTTCCTCGCTTTTCTTTAACCAGTTTTAGACTATGATTGTTGCTTAGGTTTCCAATAGGGTTGCTTTTATCAGATTTTCTTCTTTCATTGTCATGTTTTCCCTTGTTGGACTGAATGTTGGCATAGATTTTTCGGTTCTGTGTTTTCTTTATTTTTGTGCCATTTTCGTTTGCTGTAACCAATATTTTTATATGGACGTGTTCTCTTTTGGCTGTTGACCACACCCTGTTCTCTATTTGGTTTTTGCAGTCCTTGTTTCTAGACAGTTTGTTGATATGTCACGTATAAGAATTGAGGGTCTTCTTGCTGCTTTCCCGAAGCTGGTTGGTACTGGGAAGCAGCATACCTACATAGAGACAGAAAATGTGCGCTATGTTTATCAGCCTATAGAAGCTTTATACTTGCTGCTTGTAACAAACAAACAAAGCAACATCCTTGAAGATTTGGAAACTCTGAGGTTGCTGTCTAAGCTTGTATCCTTTTTTCTGATGATGATTGCTTCTGATGTTCTTTAGTTATCATTGCATTTGGTCCAATCAGGATCTTTAGATTGCCTAACATCTACAGTCATCTTGCTAGTTTGTATACACATATGGTGTCACTCTCTACTGGAATTAATGTGCTTCTGTGTTACATTGTCGCACAATTGTTTTACTTTTTTAGCCCTACAATAGTAGCAACATTTGTAGGTTTATAGGATCTCTTAGATGTGATAAATAAATCAGATGTCTTCATGGTGTATTCTTCTTGCATTTATTTAATATGCCAAACTAGATTGAATAGTTCAAGCAAGAAAATGTGTTTCAAGAAATTTGGGTAAAAGATGTTAAAAAGCAAAGTGATATTGAAACGAAGGCAGTGGTTCCTTAACTGTGTCTAGGTTCCTGAATATTCCGTATCTCTTGATGAAGAGGGTATTTGCAAGACAGCTTTTGAGCTGATTTTTGCTTTTGACGAAGTCATCTCTCTTGGACACAAGGAAATTGTGACTGTAGCACAGGTTAAGCAGTACTGTGAGATGGAGAGTCATGAAGAGAAGTTGCACAAGCTGGTTTTACAGAGCAAGATAAATGAAACTAAAGACGTCATGAAGCGCAAAGCTAGTGAGATTGACAAAAGCAAGGTATTTTATTAGGCTATGTACTCTTCCTTGGTGACATTCAAGCATGGTAGTAGCTGCTTGTAAGCCATCCTTTTTCAAATTCCATTAATGTAACTTGCAGATCGAAAAGAAGATAGGTGATAAAGGAAGCTTTATGTCTTTGCAATCGATGGGCTCTGGACGAAATGAGAGTAGCTTCAATGACCTAAGCATATCTAGTGGTGGAACTGGTTTTGGAAGTGGCTCTGGTTTTGGGTTGACCACTGACGTTGAATCTCTTACTAGCAAGTCAAAAGGTTTGTTGTTGCTGGAATGAATATTGATATTCTCATCATGATTTCTTCTCACGATGCATTAGTTTTTGGCTGTTGCTATTCTAAAATTGTCATAGCGACTTGAATCATACTCTCAGAAATGTGTTATGTTGGAGCTTCCTTTTGTTGCCTCTTCCAATGACAATCTGTTGTTTCATGACATTTTGGCTGGACCATTATTTATGACCTAGAGATAACTTATACTTCTACAATCAGGTCGCCCACCTTCATCTGCCACTGCTCCCCCTAAAGGTCTTGGAATGCAGCTTGGTAAATCTCAGAAGGCAAATCAATTCTTGGAGTCACTGAAAGCAGAAGGTGAAGTAATTCTTGATGTACAGCCCAAAGTTGGTCAGTCTAGATCAGCTGTCCCAATACCAACTGATCCTGTTACATTGACTGTTGAGGAGAAACTCAGTGTGACATTAAAGCGAGATGGGGGAGTCAGCAACTTTGATCTTCAGGGAACTCTGTCTCTTCAAATTCTTAACCAAGAAGATGGGCATATTCAAGTTCAGGTAGGGGTGCTATAGTTGATATTTGCTATTTTATTAATGTATCTGGTTTTGGTTTCTTTGAACTTCATCTTGTACTTCATTATTTGACAAGATATTCATGGTAATAGAATCGATTTTAACTTCGACAGAAGAAAATCAATTTTAGAGGTTTTGATTTTTGAAAATTAGCAAGATGTCCTCACATGAGATTTTATTGCATCACACGCTTTTATTCGAATTCTTAGTTTCGTTTCATTCAATATGTTATATGTTCTTTATGTTTCTAGATTGAGACTGGCGGAAATCCAGGCGTCCTATACAAAACACACCCTAACATGAATAAAGAGTTATTCTCCAATGAAAATATACTAGGCCTTAAGGACCCCAATAGGCCATTTCCTACTGGCCAAGCTGGTGATGCATCTGGGGTTGGTCTCTTGAAGTGGAGAATGCAAAGTACAGATGAATCAATGGTTCCATTAACAAGTGAGTTTAATTACCGCACCTTTGTTCTACTTAACAGTTCTATTTACTCCATTTATTTACATGAGATTAAGCATGTTGCAGTTAACTGCTGGCCCTCAGTCTCCGGCAATGAAACTTACATCAGCATTGAATATGAGGCTTCATCAATGTTTGATTTGCGAAATGTTGTCATCTCAGTACCTCTTCCAGCTCTGCGCGAGGCACCTAGTGTACGGCAGGTTGATGGTGAATGGAGGTATGAAGGCGAATCATACAATCTTCTCTTTAGTAACATCTTGATTCTAACTGGTTACAGCTCTTCGTGAGATGCATTAATTGTGCTTCCACTATATGTAACTCGAGGCTGAATTGAAACCTGATGAACATTCTACTAATGTGCTTCTAGTTTCAGTCATTTTCTTTTTTTTCTTTTGTTTTTCCCTGTTTGTCATCTTTGAGATCGGTATTAGATTAATGAGGCTGTTTTCCAAAACATCCATTTGTTATCCTTCATTTCTCACCCCTTTTCCCTGCTATTCCTTCTCAAAATGTTCTCTCTTTCCCTACTTTAGAATCTTGATTAAGTTTGGCATCAGCATTGTTCCTCTCTTGACTTGTAGGTATGACTCGAGGAATTCCATCTTGGAATGGTCCATAGTGCTAATTGATAACTCGAACCGCAGGTAATATGCATTTGGAGTCACTTGTCTCTAGAAGGTTTTGTTACCCTTTTTCATGTACAACTGTGCTTATGACCTGTTAAAATTGGAATATTGGCAGCGGATCTATGGAGTTTGCTGTCCCCCCAACAGATTCATCTGTATTTTTCCCCATTTCTGTGCGGTTCTCAGCAGCTCATACGTTTAGTGACCTAAAGGTTCGTTTACCTTCCTAAATGATTTAGTTACTAGCCACTAATATAGAGATTCAGCAGCCAATACTTGCTTATTTCTGCATGAACTCATTTCTTACAAACAATTAGCACCTATTGACGATTTCTTGTCTAGACTGTATGATGAACTCTCCTTTGTGATGAGTTTGTAATCAGATTCTCCATTGACTTTTTTACACTCAACTTCCTAAACACCCCACTTAGATGGGCTATTACCTTAGCTGATGCTTTTTTACCATCTGTCAGTGTTCAAGGAATGTGATGGTATGCCAGTCACATTTAGTCGATCTGGATCATTAAATTCGATTCCAAATTTCAATGATCCAGATTTTCTTATCTAAATATTCTACACAAGTAGATAAAAAATAATATTTTTCTATAAATCTTTTGACACGGACCAAATCTGAAACTTCAGGTCCAATTTTACAAACATGACATAAACATGAGTGATTGTGATGGTTATGACTTTCATTTGTGAAGGAAGTTTTAGTTATACTAGTAAAACAATACGTGCTTCGCACTTGTTAAGTAATTTAGAATATACGTATGATTTGAAATTAAATATTAATGTTGAAATAAATACACTATCTTAAAAAAAAATTCTAATTCTAATTTAAAAGTAAAATAATAGCAATAATAATAAATTGGCTTGCTTATAATATTGTTGAAATTGTAGTATATAACATTGCTGTTTGAAATTATATGGAAATGAATATTCATCAACTTGTCACATTCTATCATATTAAGAGATAATTTATTTTATTCAAAAAAATTTATTTGAATTAATTTATATGAATTTTCATGTTCCCAAATTATTAGGTTTCTAAGAAATAAACTATTGTTGGCCTCAAAATAATCAAAACTCATCTTATGGATACTTACATTTCTATTTGCATAATATTATAAAAACATTTAGTTTTACAAACTATTTTTAACAATTATTATTGAATAGAAAATGATTGTCTTCAATATATGATTTATATTAAATGAGAAAATTTGTAAAAATTATAAATTGTGCTCTATTTCAGAGAGGCTTGAAGGGTAAAATGGAGAATCAAAAGTTTCTCCTCCTTAAGCTCCTTTTAATATATTAAGATAAGATTATTAGATGATGGAGAGGAGTTTTCAGTTCAGTTTGGTTCAGTTCATATAACATTCATGGTTCAGTTCTCTACATGGACGAATCGAAATTTCAGTTTGGTTCGATTTTTCGCTAATAACCGAACCTCCATTAATTGTACATATATTTGCTCAGTGAGTTTATGAAAATGAAATCAATTTTCACAGGTTGTGAATATTCTGCCTTTAAAAGGAAGTGCTCCTCCCAAGTATACTCAGAGAACGCAGTTGATCGCGGAAAATTATCAAATCGTATAACTGAAGTTCATCTGCTAGAGGATATACCATTCATTCATTATGACCATTTTAGGCAGCCATTGAATTTTGATTTTACATGAGCGTTGAGCAGTTGTTCTTTTCATGTCGGATTATTTTTTTACTGGAAATTGGGATGAACAAAATAATGAGCTGAGACTTTCGTCTTCCATGTTTATACTTGGTACTTGCTTCATTTTCTCTGGTGTTGTGGTTGCATTTGTTAATATTATTGTCAGAAAATAACAAAACAAAGCCACCTTTCCAGTGTGAACTGCAGAAATTATCAGAATTTTGTGTTGCAAAAATGATTGAAAATGGTCGAGATAATTATTTTAATTATTGAAATTACACAGGCGTAAACGAATTAGTTACGTTTAAGCTTGTGTAATTTTGTAACTAAATTATTTATTTTGATCATTAAAAAAAGGACATTTTCTTAAATCACCTTTATTTTTTGGTTATTTATCCTAGTCCTTGATATTTTTTACATAAGAAACTACTCTTCGTCCTTATCATTAAACAACCAATTTCATCTGAAAATCAAGAGTGTTTTTTTACAAAAAGGTGAAACATTTCATTGAAAATTAAGAAATATAAAGTCAGCCTCCATCACCTCTTCCAGCGAGGAAGGGGGAACTGAGCCAAAATCACAACAAAAAACTGGGACAAAAGCCCTCTCTGCAATACATTTTGCAGTCAAGTTAATAGACTCTTCCATTAGAATAAATTTTACCTTAATGCAGTTATACAATTCTTTAAAGACTTCCTTCACATAGACACAAGAGAATTCAATTTTCAAATTGAGCAAAAATAACTCCTTCATCGCTCTAATTCATTCGTTCAGTGCTGCACATAATGCCTCAAGGTGAGAGGATTGATGATTCAAAGAGACTCATCCCTCCTCAAGTACTCTCATGGAACTCTCATCTCTTACTTTCTCTAAAATTCCACCCTCAAGAAGTTGTCTACCCCATATCTAGCTCCTCTAGACCCATGAAACGCTTCCCTGAATTCGGGCCTATAGAAACTCCGAATTTGGAAAGTATTTATGCTTTAGAACTCGGCTTAAAAAGCCTACTTGATTGGTTAGGATCCTCATCCAATTTTTTTGCTATAAAAGCTCTATTCATGGTAAAAGAAAAAAGAAAACATTCGTACATTTTGACACTTTTGCAATGACGCCTTTGCACAATTCTTTTAGCCAATTTGTAGTCTTTTTTTTTTTGCAATTAAGCCACTTGTTATACAAAATTGCTAGTTCTAAAGTATATCAACTTGAAAACCTTAATTCTTTTTCAAAAAAAAATTAATACAAAAGCTTTTAAATATTTTTATCAATGGATATGCTGAAAATAAAGGAGTCTATCGGTTATATACTTGGGAAAACCACAATTTTTTTATGATTGAAATGCCATATCAATCTTTATAAATAAAGAATTTATTCGAAGAGGGTAATTATGTTGAATAAATAAATATGTGTTGTATGTAAAACAAAACTCAAATTATCAGATTGTGTAATAAGAGGCTTGCTACGTTTTCAAAGCATTAGTACTACATTACCTAAAAGAATTGTTTAATGGTGTCATTGCAAAACAACTAAGTGTAATATAGCTTTCACGTTTAGCCCAAAATAAATGATTGAAATTTGTTGCATTAACTTATGTGATAATCTCAAGAAAGCTCCAAGATAGCTTTCCGTTTGTAGAAAGTTCTCTACATTGGAAACTTTCCATTCTTGATTAGTCTTTTCTTTCTGAAAAGGCTATCCCTCGTCTTTTCCAACCTCGTCTAGCTTTCTCCTTGGGATTTTAAATCCTTTTTATAGTTTGGTTTTTAAGTCTTTGGCCATGCAGAGTACCCAGTTTCACGCTAGCCTATAAGTCTCTGTTTTCCCTACTTTTTTTTCTTCTTCTTATGCAAAGCTCTGGTTTTTTGTTCTCCATCTTTTTCTAATTATGGAGAGTCTGGCTAAGGATTTGATGGCTTTCTAGACCTTGAAGAAATGATACAGGATCGTAATGAGAGAGTGGAAGGGTGGCTGATCGGAAAATTGTTTTCTGAGAGGGTTCTGAACTCCAGTCTGATGCTATTTGTTCTATGTAAAAATTGGAATGTTGAGAATGGTCTGGAGATGAAGGTTTTAGATAAAAACCTTCTTTTATTCCAATTTCTTGATCTTAAAGAAATGGAAAGAGTCAAGATTAAAGAACCCTAGACTTTTAATGGTTGTCTCATTATCTTGAAGGATTTCTTTATAAGTACCTAACCATGTGAGATGTGTTTTGACAGTTGTTCCATGTGGGTGCAAATACACGATGCCTCCTGACTGGGACTCTCTACCTATGATTAAAAAGATTGCCTCAACTATTGTAACTTTGATTAAAGTGGATGAATATAAGTTAAAAATACATTTGGCAAGATCTGTTCGGGTTATAGTAGATTTTTAGATAAAAAGAGATTTGATTCATGGGTTATAGGTTAAGAGAAGAGACATAAACTCTATTTGGATTGACATTAAGTATGAAAAATTACCATAATTTTGCTTCAAATGTGGTATTATGAGTCATGAGACTAGACACCATGAAATGAAGGGTATTATGGAAGAAAGGGATGTGATGTTTGAAGATTGGTTAAAATCTTAGACAAACCTATAGACTCCACATGCAGTGAGGGAGTTTTTCCTGAAAAAACAAACAAATAATTATAAAAAAAAAAAAGATGGCACTTTCTGTGAAAAAGAAAAAGTTTTCTATAAGGAGATGGATCCATGCTGTGTTAATAGGGGAAAAGGAGTTTTTGAGATCTCTCTTCAAGATGTTCATGATAATGGGAAGGCTTGTGTTGACTCAAATGGTTCTAAGGAGATTCTGTTGTCTAGCTTTTGTTTCTCTACAGAAGGGGGAAGGAGTTCAATCAAGAAAAACTATAGATTAGGCAGATATGCAGAGAAAGAGGTTAACCCAAAATCTACTGAGAAAGTATCTACTAAAAGAGCTAGAACAGATGATGTGGAATGGATTCTAGCAAATCTTCAGGATGTTCGGGTGGAATCTACTGAATTTATCAATATATGGGCCATTGTGACATGCCTTGAAAAGTCACCAAGAGCTCAATGATTCTCCTAACCTGGAGCTGTCAAGGTTTGGGGAGTTTCTTGACATTCCAAGCTCTAAAAGATGCCTTGCATACCTATAAGCCCCAAATTGGTGTACTTAATGGAAACTAAGATGAAGAAGAATGCTATTGAAAGTTTTATTAGAAGACTGGAGTTTGATTTTTATTTTGTTATTAATCTAGTTGTTCTGTCTAGTGGCCTTTTTATTTTCTGGTTGTCTTCTTGCCCTTAAAATATATTACTGGCTCTAGAAATAGGATTAATCTCAGTATTGATGACATTTGAAGGTTTACGTTTGTCTATGGAAATAGAAATGAGAATGACACATGGAAGGACTTTGAATATATTACTAATTCAGTTTCTATGAGCAATGAGCCTTGGATTTTCACTGGAGATTTTAATGAATAGGTTTTTTCTAGTGAAAAATGGGGGGCATACAATGGATTGTAATAGGGCTGCTAAGTTCAGAGATTTTATCAATAAATCTGGAATGATTGATGTTAAAGCCAAATGCTATTTTTTCACATGGAGGAACAATAGAAATGGTAATGTGTTCATCCAGGAGAGGCCGGGCAGGGTCCTTGTTAATACTGCTATTACGGTTAGCTTTCTTCATATTGAAGTTCATGTCCCTCCTGAGATAAGGCCTGGCCACAATATATTGATTCTCAGCTTCAACAGAGAGAATGTTAAATCAAAGAAAGTGTTCATATTTGAACCAAAATGGCAGTTGGATGAGTGTTTTTCTGATTTGATTATCAAAAGTTAGGATACGTATCACAATCATAAGGATATGGTAAAATTTTATTGGCAAATTGAAGAATTGCAAGAAGAAGATTAGAAGCTAGTTGAAAAATCAAAGGAGTAATCCTAAGCACCAGATTGAAGAGTTAAATAAAGATCTCAGTGATATCAATGATGATGTAGTCTCAAAGGGCAAAGAAGGGTGAGATTCAACTTAAACTTAAAATGCTATGGAGAAAAGAAGAGCTTTACTAGGGTATAAGGGCTAAGAAACATTAGCTGAAGTTTAGAGAAAAAATTTCTCATTTTTTTCATTCTTCTGTCCTTAAAAGAAGATCAAGAAACAAAATTTGCAAATTAAAGAATCATTTGGGTGCTTGGATGGAGGGTGAGGGGGAGATCTCAAAGTTACTTTATAATCATTTTGCTAGATGCTTCACTAGAGAGGCAACTTCTGATACTGATTACAAATTGAACCTGTCATTGATGACCAAACTAATAGTTTGCTCACTGCTCATATCTCTTTGGAGGAAGTCAAGCATGCTGTCTTTTCTCTTGGTGGTAAAAAAATCCCAGGTCCTAACGGTATTTCTAGTTTATTTTATCAGCAAAACTTAGAAAGTATTGGCTTGGATGTGTGGAAAGCTACCATTGATTTCTTTGATAATAATTACATGTCTAGTTCTGTTAGTGAGACCTTCATTGCTCTAATTCCCAAAGTGAATCAACTTGAAACTCCCTAGCATTTTAGACCTATAGCCCTATGTAAATTTAGCTACAAAATTTTTTTCAAGATTATTGTCAACAGAATTAAGCCAATCCTGCCAAACTTTATACCAGAAACTCAATGTGCTTTTATAGGAGGTAGGCTCATTCAAGAGAACATCATTATAGCTCGGGAGACTTTCTTTCATATAAAGAAGAAGAGTGGAAGGAATGGAGTTATGACTATCAAAACTGGTATGAGTAAGGTATATGACAAGGTCAATTGGTTTTTCTTGAAATTTCTTCTTTTGAAGCTTGGCTTTGCTATGAAGATGGTGAACTGGATTATGGCCTGTGTGTCATAAATGATAACCCTTCTGCTTCTTTTCATTCTCAAAGAGGATTAAGAGTCGAAGATCCTCTTTCTACCTACCTTTTCATTATGGTAGCAGATTGCCTCTCTAAATGCCTACTGAACGTAGTTGAAGAGAGTTTAATTAAGACTATCAAACTAAAGGGATATATTCCCCCTATTCTCACCTCTTTTTTTACAGATGAATGTATGTTCCTCTTGAAGCAAATGAATTTTCTTACAGGAATTTAAAGGGCTGCATTACAAGGTACTGCAATGCTTATGGGCAATGTGTTAACCTCAGCAATAATTTTTTTTGTCCATAAACAATAAACTTTGTATGTTATTATAGGAGCTCTCATTTTTGCTAGTAGTGAATCATATCTAGGCTTACAACAGATTGGGGAAGCTCTAAATCCTCTTTGTATTCCTTACTTTTGGAAAGGATGGATGAACGAATTGCAGGGTGGAAGTCAAACCATCTCTCTTTGGGAGGAAGGGAGATTTTACTAAAAGCTTTTGCACGGCTTTACCTTGTTATGCTATGAGCGTGTTTAAGCTCCCTAAATCCATTTGTGCAAAGCTTCAGTCAGTCATTTTTGAATTCTGGTGGTTTAAGGACGATGGCAGTAAGGGTATGGGGTGGTGTTTCCATTTGAAGCTGAACATGAGTAAGGAAGTTGGAGGCTTAGACTTTAGGGACTTTGAAGCTTTCAATCTTGCTTTACTGGTAAAGCAAGCCTGGGGTATCTAGCAAAACCCAGATATTTAATGTGCAAAGGTCCTTAAGAGTTTATACTTTCCAAATTCTGATTTCTTCAATGCCCAAAGAAGAAAAACTTGTTCTTAGGCTTGGAGAAGCTTATAACAAGGTACAGAGGCTATAAAGAAACATGCTTTCTAGAGAGTAGGGAATGATAGAAGTATTGATGTTTGAGATAATTTTTGGGTCCTAAATTGCCAAAATCTTGGCTTTTTTAGGTGTGATGGTGTCTGTAAAGTCTCTGGTCTTTATTTATGGGAATGGTTATACTTGGAAGAAGGGTGGTAAGGAAAGTCATGCCAATCCATCTCTCAAGTTTTGATTCTCAAGATGCATCAGTTTGACCTTTCTGTAAAAATAGCTCATTTTCTGTGAAAGTCTAGTTATAAGATGTTATATGAAGATCTTCTCTCTGTTAAAGGAAACAATGTTTCTACCTCATCTGATGTTAATCTTATTTTCTGGAAAGTCCTCTAAAACTTAAAAATGGGTCCAAAGATATAAAAGTTTGTTTGGAGGGATGTTTTGAATTACCTTCCCACAAAATAAAATATGCATTGTAGGAACCTTGGTGTGGATAATCTTTGCCCTATATATGGTAAAGTTGAAGAATTAGTTGGATTTTTACTATTTGAGTGTGATTGAGTTAAACACATTTGGTTTGCTTATTCTTTTTAACTCATAAGCTACATCCCTCATGGGCTTAGTTTCAGTGATTGGTTATTAAGCAGTTTTTCTAATCTTAAAAGTCATACTGAGGGAGGGCCTAAAATGCTATCATTTTTTCTGTTTTGTCATGAGGTGTATTTGGAAAGACATGAATGTTTTTATCTTTGAAGGGATAAGAAGTGACACTTTGTTGACTTTTGATAAAGCCAGGAATCAGTTTGTGGAATTCTGGGAACCAAGTCTCCTGATGTTTGTTCAGTTGTTTATGTTGGGGTAAATAAAAGTGCTCAGAGTTATGTTGATCATGCTTCTATTTCAAATGAGTTTTGGTTTCATCTTGCTTTGGGTTGCTTTAAGATTAATGTTGATGCTTCGGTTTGCCCTTATTCTTTCAGAAGCTCCACTGATTTGATTGCTAGGGAGTCTCATAGTGATTCAGTTGAAGTTTTTGGAAAACAGGTTTATGCTGTCACTATTAATCATGCTGAACTAGTAGCAATTTTCGAAGGCTTATGCATTGCTACCAAGAATAATTGGAGAGGTGTGATTATTGAGAGTGATTCTAAAACTATGGTGGATTGTGTTAATGGCTTCTATTCTCTTTCTTGGGAGTTGGCTCTTCTTCTTAAATCTATTAGGAAGCTTATTCTTTCTTTTGCTAGTTGTAGGGTTTCTTGGGTTAGCAGATTAAGCAACTCAGTTGCTGATGTTATTACAAAATATACCATTGATTAGAGCTGAGTTTTAGATAGCTTATCTCTAGTTCCTCTTTATATTTTTTCTATTATCAATAAGGATAAGCTTCAGGTTTGCAATGGCTACAAGCCACCTTGATTTATTTTAGTTTCTCTGGGCAATAATAGTTTCTTCTCTGATGTGAATGACTTTTGAGAAAAAAAATTGTACTGAGTAAATATGAGTCATTTAAAATATTCAAGATCTCAATTGTTCAAATATGACAATTAAATTCTTCAGAAAAGTAAATTTACCCTCAAACTATTGGATTGTAACATCTTTACACCTTTTATTTCAATTTAGACGTTAGAATTTTAATATTACAATTTTCATCCAACACCACTTAACGAATGTCCTTGTGCAATTGTGAGCTAATTTGCATAGTTGTTCAAGAATGTCGATTTGGCCAACATCATTTTTAGATTTGAAAGAAGAAATAATATTCTATTTGCACGAGGTGAAGACGCCTGTTAGATTTTTTTGGACAAACACCAGCCAACACGTCTCATGGATACTAGTTTTTTTTAAAGTAGAATGTTTTAAATAGTTACAACAACAGTTTCAATAGTTTATCCACTAACTTTAAGAACCCTAGCCTAAAATGATATGAAAAATTACAAAAAATTGATGGGCCATTAGTTTGAATCACAAAAGAAAAAAGCCCGAGATGCAAAATCTGCAATTAAGATCTCTGACAAACAAAAACTGGGACTGGGTTAAACTCAGCCTAGTCAATTCGGAGCCACACCGAGTGGATATTAAACTAGAAGTTAGGAGAAGAAGAGAGAGATTCTCAGAAGAAGAAAGAAAATGGCTGCTGCTTTGGCACCAGCCACTTCTCTCCGGTTCAATCCTAGCTCCACTCTCCGCTTCCTCTCTTTCTATCATTACAAAGTCCCAATTCTACCAAAGTCTCTAAATTTCCCGCCAGTGCTTCACAGGCGGCTCGCATTACCCGGCGGTCAGGGAGACCCTGTCCGGAGATGCTTTTCCAATGTTATAGTCGGAGCTCTCTCGTCGGGCGAGGCCGTGGAGAAGACGAAACCGGAAATTGACAAGACTTGGAGGGGCAATACTGGTGAGAAAGTTGGAGAATTTAGGAAGAAGCTGAGGATTGCTGAAATAAAAGGCGGCCCTGATGAAGGGTTGGAGTGGGTTGGGAAGACCTCAATCGTATATGGTTGGGTTCGGACACTTCGTGTTCAAAGTAGCGTGACATTTTTGGAGGTAAGGAAATCCAATCCAATGCGTTGTAAGTGTTTGTGTTTTGGTCATTGAGGCTACTTGGTAGATATTTAAGAATGTAGGAGAAGACCAACTACACGAGCAACATTTTCTTTCAGATGCTTCATTTTCCTGGAGTAAATTTTTTAATTCAAATTGGGGTAATAGTACATTAACTGTTTCTGAATTGCTATGTATTGATTGCTCTTTTAATTAGTATAGATATCATTTAGGCAACTAGAAAGCATTTAAGTAAGGAGAATAAAATTGGAAATATGTTTTCAGCATGGATTTTGATAGGTACAAATTGTTGTGCAGTCTTATGACCAAAAGTGAATATTTCAATGCATTTGTTTTCTGTCAAGGTATTCTGGAAGTTTGTTTCGTTGCATAATTATCCCTGAGTTTGTTTCAGTCTGTCTATGCATTTAGGTTAATGATGGATCTTGCCTTTCAAACATGCAATGTGTCTTAGACTCGGATGCTGAAGGTTATGATCAGGTACTTATAAGAGCAAAATATGTCCATATGCACGGAACCATGCTTCTATGACTCTCTAAATGGGGAACGAGTCTCATTATCTGAGCTTGCGGTTTTGGTAATGTTCTGTTATATCGTAATGCACAGCATCTTTTCCCTTGTGGATGGATGAAAGGTTGCTCTTGGATGGTTTTGTTTTTCCTTTGTTATGAATAGACGATTCTACTTTCTTTTAATGGGATATCAGTAATATACGCAAGCTTACTTTACTTATAAGAAAAGAAAAACAATATTATATACGCAAATGTTTGTCATGGAAATAATTACTTGGAGCTATGCTATTGAGGAATGAGAGAGTTTTTCTCAACTAAACCAGATTATTATTGTGAAATAAGAGAGTTTAATGCTTGGACTTATTCTCAACGACAAAAAAACCATTTTCCTTTACCTTATTTGTGGTCGATCCAACAAGGTTCAATTGAGGCAAAAGAATTTTTTTGGTTGCTTCCAATATATGTTTATTTCGTGGACTATAATAGAATATCTTGTATATAGTGATAGTATATGAAGAAGGAGAAGAAACGAAAAGAAAGTACAAGCGAATGATCAGATAGTGTCTCTTTTGGTCAAGGAGAAGTTTTGTGTCATTCCCAAAATTCTGGAGTGTAGAGTATTTCCATTGATCGGTCATGTCATATACGCCCGAGTTGGACATGCAATTGCTTTGATTTGAATTATCTGGAGGATGCCTTATGTTATATCAAAAACAACGGATAATTAAACCTATTTCTTGGACAATCAAACCTATTTCTCGATTCAATAGAAGCCCTAAGAGACGAATAGGGTCCCAAATAACGAGAGATATGTAAAAAACAGGTCCGATTATTCCTATTCCTAATCCTAAACTTGTAGTAATTGATGTGCATGTATACTGCTATTATTGGCTAGCATAAATTCAATATATCTGTATGGATAGGATAAGTTTGAACTTTTATGACACATCCCATGCCTTTTAATATTGCTGTTTCATTTGACGGCCCATGATTTTTAACATGCTAGATTTAAAGTCATTACCTGAGAATATCTACTTGTTACTGTTTCATATTTCAAGATCTGGAGTTAATTGATAGGTAGAATCTGGCTTGATCACGACTGGTGCCTCAATCTGGGTGCAAGGGATTGTGGTGGCTAGCCAAGGATCTAAGCAAAACGTTGAACTGAAGGTTAACAAAATCGTTATGGTTGGTACTTCTTGTCGTTCTTGATCAAACTAGTTGTAAATGATGCATTATTCATTCACTAAAGCCCTTGTTTTTGTTTGAGCACGAAGAGAAAGTTCATTTCAAGTTTTCCTTGACAAAAGGTTGACGTACATGTGGCTGTGCCTTTGTTATAATCTAATATCTAGCATGAGGCATGGCCATAGAAAGCCTCTGATTTGTAGAAAAACTAATGGCATGTATAAGCAAAGTAAGTTAAACTATTAAGAATATGTGGATTCGTTTCTCCTTATGAGGTTGGAGTTCCTTTTTTTTTCTGGATAAATCTTGATGGGGTGAGCTCAAATGTTTGGTTTTGAGATTTGATGTTTTGATAATGACTTGTGGTTCATAATTAAATGTGTCAATTCAGTTGATACGTCTCCATTGGTTAGAGAATTCTTTTTGTAAAGATTTTCTTTTGTTCTCTAAAATTCTTCTTAAGTAGGTTGATTGTTTGTTCCCTGGTTTTGATTCTAAAAGAACCTGAGCGGATTCCTCGCTTTCTTTTACGTAGAATCTAGCATCTAAAAAAAAGGTTCCCTTAGCGGTTTTTTGTGATTAATAAAGTTACTCTTTTACTAAAAAAAGGTTAAGCATCGTTTTGAGGAGTTTTGATTTGGTCCTTTCCACTCACTTTCTCTGCTTTTATGTTCTCGTTTTTCCAGGTTGGTGGTAGTGATCCTTCCTATCCCATCCAGAAGAAAAGGGTCAGCAGAGAATTTTTGAGAATGAAAGCTCATCTCCGTCCAAGAACAAACACGTTTGGTGCAGTATGTTATGTTCTTATCCATCGTAGTATGAAACTACATATTCACCAATTTTCTAAATGCATGAAAGATAGTGGTTTCTGCTTTAGCACTTGTGGTATTGCAAAACTCTTAAGTTTCCATTAGTTTAGTTTAAAATTAAGAGGTTCTTAATTTTATGTACTGTTACTACTTTAGCAATGCACCCATTTACGTCAGCATACTTGATGACTATGGGGGTTGAGAAGTGACTCTGGTTGATGATTGTCAATGCAAGGATAAGACAAACTAGATTTTATCACAATACTCATCTTATATATAGAATATATTTTTCCCAATGCATTCTCATAAATGAATCTCAGTATTACAGGTAAAATATGATATATTATATGTTCATCACTTCATTTTTAATGGTGCTAGCTATTTTAGGTTGCAAGGGTGAGGAATGCTTTAGCCTATGCCACGCACAAGTTCTTCCAAGAAAATGGATTTGTTTGGATATCCAGTCCTATTATAACAGCATCGGATTGTGAAGGAGCGGGTGAACAGTTCTGTGTGACTACTTTGGTATGCATTTTGCTTCAATTGCTGCTTTTATATGAAGTAGTTAGTCTAATGGAGATTGCATATTTGATGTTAGTGTATTATATGCTCTGTTTAATTTCAAATGCTTAAACTTAACTATATGCATATATTTAGCAAACTTTTGGTGTATACATTTTCTTCATTCCCACCATTTTTTGTTATGTTGATGCGTACAGACATATTCCCATCAGTTCAAACACAATACTGCTTATTTTTGTCCTTGAGGTCATGGTAAATGGTGACATAGGATTTAGATGTGATTCTTTGGAGAAAGACATACAGCCATTTTATTTGCAGTTAAATATATAGTGCTTCCTGTAAAAAGCTTCCATTGCATTTTACTGTGCCGTTCTTTCAAAATCCAGTTTCTTGATTCAACAGATACCAAGCTCCAGAGAAGCTGCTGATTCTCTTGTGGATGCAATTCCGAAAACAAAGGATGGTCTCATTGATTGGTCCCAAGTGAGTTTCATGTATTCTTTACTCTCTTACTAATAGGAGAATCAAATACAAGAAATAATACATTACCTAATAGGAGAATCAAGTACAAGAAATAATATCATTACTTATAAAAGAAGGTACTACTATAATTTAACACACACACACACACACATCCATACATATATTTATGCCAACCCTTCTTACAGTTAAATTTACTAATATACTAATTGACTAGGCTCTAGAGCATGTCCATAAGCTTAATGGCGAACTGTACAATCATACCCAGAGTTCTCTTGATATCAGGAAATTTCTGCCTTTTCCTTTGCCTTGATTTTTTGAGTTGGAGGATTTCTGGATTATAGATCAAATATTTTACTCTAGTAAAACAATCGTAAGGTTCATCCCAGTAGAAAGTTTGGAGATCAGTCCATTCATGTTAATCGCTGTCTAATACATCTAATGTTGTATGTGAAAATTCCACAAGAGTAAGAAGCCTTTTAATAACGTTGTCCGAGTCTTCTTAATCTAGACTTGTGTAATTCATTTGATTTTTTGTTCTGTCAGGATTTTTTCGGAAAACCAGCCTTCTTGACTGTTTCCGGCCAACTCAATGCTGAAACCTATGCTACTGCTCTTTCTGATGTATGTCTTTTCTATTGTTCGTAATTCAGAGTTCAATTGACAATGGAAATCTTACAGTCCTTTCGTATAATAACTCTATAATTTCATTTTAGGTATATACATTTGGACCCACATTCAGAGCAGAAAATTCCAACACTTCTAGGCATTTGGCTGAATTTTGGGTAATTGTACTTTAATGCTTCGTTGTTTTTAAGTTTAGTTCTTTTCAGTTCGGTATTAGAAATTGAAGGTCTTAGATAATTTTTTCTTTCTGTTAACGAGATGATTGAACCAGAACTTGCTTTTGCCGATTTGAATGACGACATGGCCTGTGCAACTGCCTATCTCCAGTATGTAGTATGTTTCCTTTCATGGCTCTAGCTATAATGACAAGCTAATTTCTCTCTGAGAATGGCTTTCTGTTGGTATTGAAATTGTTATTATTGACTGTAACTCAGAAATTTTTTTATGATTGAAGGTGAGACATGTCCTTGACAATTGCAAGGAAGACATGGATTTTTTCAATACTTGGATTGAGAAAGGGATCATTGATCGATTGAGTGTATGTGTATTTAGTGTGATTATCTTTCTTAGTCCTTTTACTATCTAGTCATCTGTAGATACTATCCTTTGTAGCTGCATTTGTCATGTAAAGTTCAATGTTTACACAGATATGAAATAATTATCCGTCGTGCACTCATTCTTTGGATTCTTTTTGTATGATCTACAGAATGTTGCTGAGAAAGACTTTGTGCAGTTGACTTATACCGATGCTATTGAACTTCTTCTTAGAGCAGATAAGAAGTTCGAATTTCCGGTATGATATGTTAATTGTATTTATCCATAATATGCAAAATAGTGTTCCAACTTGCAATTTAGACAACTTTGTTTTTATTAGCAGCATATTGGTAGAATAGTTCATATCCTATTCTTGAATGGACTCTCATGGTTAGTCCTAATAGTTTCATATCTGACTTTTTCAGGAACCTTACTAATTTTGTACTCATTTAGGCTAAAATCATAATTGTAATATAGACTATGCTAATAGGACCTTAAATTGTAGTATCATCTCGCTAAAATTGTAAGTCATCTTTGAGACCAGAATGTTTGGTTTATTGACCTTGTCATCTGACTGTTTTGTTGCTTTAAACTGAATATAATGCATATAAAAGTGCTTCCTAAAAACGGATTATGCTTTACTCTTCTTAACGCCATATTTGATTTGTGTTAATAATTAGAGCTTATAATTTGTTGCAACGGGATATGTTTGACACCATTATTTCACTGTTAATACACCTATCAACTTTGATTTTACGTGGCAAGCATGTGAATGATGTTATAAATATTACTTGTAGCATTCAGTGCTATGTGAAAGAAGTTTAGTCAAGTGCAATAAGTTAGAGCATGACTACATTGTAATTTGCAATAAAGTGGCAATCATAGGTTTTAGAACCACGAAATAATTTGATCCATGGACAACATCATTGTGGTAAAGATTGTAATACCAGAAGAATCATTACCGCAGGGGCATGAAGGGGAGGTCATAAGCGTCTAAACCGGTTTTATTGGGTCAAGTTATGGGCTGTCTTTTATGGTTAATACTAAAATCGTGCTTTTTTGTGGCAATCACAGGTTTTAGAACATGTTGTTATGTACGTGTTTATTTATTTGCTGGCACTCAATTTTTGTTATTAGGTGCATTTGCAATTCCTTATTTTCTGATAATTCCGAAATTGACCTAAATTTTACTATCTTAGGTCAAGTGGGGATGTGATTTGCAGAGCGAGCATGAACGATATATTACTGAAGAGGCATTTGGTGGATGCCCTGTAATTATTAGAGACTATCCAAAGGCATGCCATCCGTTTTTTCTCTTATTTTTAAGGACGAAGGAAGTGAATTCATTTATAGATCATTCCATCTGAAATTTTCAGGATATCAAAGCATTCTACATGCGAGAAAATGATGATGAGAAGACTGTTGCGGCCATGGACATGTTGGTTCCTCGGGTAATGTTATTATATTATATCTTACTTATGGCATGTTTACTTGATTCCCGTGGAAAAAGATTTCGCGAAATTCGATTCCAAATAGTCATTTCAATTGTTTACTATGATTTTGAAATTTGATTCTAAGTGGGTCTCACAACTTTGACTAAGTTTGATTCCATTGGCTGCTTGGCTTGGAATTCCTAGCAAATAGCTAATAGTGAGATTCTACATTTCTGGTTCCTTTTGGAATGGGTTATGAAAAGTCAAATATGCCCTCAAATCCTCAGTGTAGAGATTAATAATACTTATTTTCCTTGAAATGGCATTTTAGTAATGTTATATAGTTTGATTCTAATTCTTTTATTAGTAAATATAAACAATCATTCTTATTCTAAATTATTTGATTCCTGAAAGATAATAAACAACAACAATCTGATCCAGATTCTGATTCTTTATCATTCTATTCTTCAATCCGATTCCTACAGAAAACGATTTCAACTTTCATCCAATTTCTAAATGCAAGTAAACGTACCATTATATCCTTGTCTATAAGGCAATAACTAGCCCATGATTCTACTTCTAAATGTTTATAAACGTTAGAATGCTATTTTATTTTTATTTTCGAATAGAAAAGAATATTTTGACTAATGCACTAAAAAATACTACTTAAATCACATTTATTTGAGGAAAGTTTTATGAAATACATTTGGTATTTTGAAGTCACAATTGCTTCCTAAATGCTTCAATTATATTGAAGTGCTCTATACAAGACGTGTATGAAATAATTTGCAACTAAAATGATGTTATTTCAATGGATAAAAGCGCTTCTAATCACAAGGACTTCAAAACGCACTCTAACTCGTATCACTAACGGATCATAGCCTCACACATTGAGTAAAGGAATCCATGTCATCTGTTATGTTTTTTTTTTCTGTTTTTCACCAGTCATATGTTAAATTAACTATATAACTATGAACTTAACTGTCTTGTATGTTTTATTGCTATATTGTAATCTTATTATTGTGTTTTTAGGTTGGTGAGCTTATAGGGGGAAGCCAAAGAGAAGAACGACTTGATTATTTAGAAGCTCGTTTGGATGACTTGAAACTCAATAAAGAAAATTACTGGTGGTATCTGGATTTGCGTCGTTATGGTTCAGGTCAGGCCCCTACTCAAACATTTATTTAGTTGCTGAATGCCGAAATTGTTGTACTTTTGGCTTATATATACAATATATTAAATGATCTTTGCTGATTGGATTAAATTTCTTGAGTTTCGATAGTCAATGGCTAATATGAGTTGAAGGCTTATGGCTTGTGAGTCTGAGAAAGCTCAATAGTTGAAATATATTAAACTTTGGCTTGTTTGATCCTTTACATATCTTGTGTTGATATCCGTCAATTACTGGATTCTTCACCATGTCGATATAGGACTATGCACACATTCATGTTGAAGCAAATATGGCACAAAGTGCATTTTCCATCTTAATTGACAAAATATTAACCTTGTAGTTTGACTTTCACGTAACTCAAAACCCCGACCCCCAGTAGAGGTTCCATAGAGTTTTCTTTATAATGGTACCCGAAACCACTCTGGATGTATACCCCAGACATGGTGTGAAGGGATTCTCTTGAGACTAAATATATGGATCTTCTGAGTATCAGTTAAGAAAAGCCGGTATAATGAGGGTAAATATGTTATGGCAATCATTAAAAGGCTCATTTCATTTCAGGATAGCAGAAATATAGCATCTCTGGTTTGCATAAGTTATTTGACAACCAACTTATGTCATTGTAAATTTCTTTTCTGTTCAAATTTTTTTTTTTTTCGTCATATTTCTAAACTGCCGTTTCCTTTTTGTCAGTTCCTCATGCGGGCTTTGGTTTAGGGTTCGAGAGGCTTGTGCAGTTCGCAACTGGAATCGAGAATATAAGAGACGCTATTCCTTTCCCCCGATCCCCGGGTTCAGCTGAATTTTAGTCGGTTTTCAGCTCTGATTCTTGTTTTTAACTTATTCTTTAAGTTAGGCTTCTCTGTTTTAACATAAATTTTTCTTGTTGGAGCTTTGCTTTTTGTATTTTTAGGACATTGATTTCCATTGATTTTGTAACATAATATGCCTGCTGTATTCATGAAGGTCAGCACTTGAGAAGGCCACCGAAATGTATTCATAAACATGCAACACAACTTTAGGCCTTCTCAAGATGTGTTGATGTTTTTCTTCTTTCTGATAACTACTCGTTCGGGACTTTCATGGTATCTTGAAATAATATTTCAACTTTTATCCCAACTTATTCTGCACATTCTCTTTGATATAAATTGATGGAAAGATTATATTTACAGTCATGATATTGGTACTGAGGATTTGATGATTCTTCAATGGTACGAAATGCTATCCCATGAAAAAGTGAATGTTTTTTACGAATAAACTCTCACTACTTCTGCTAACTTCAAGTCTTCAAGTAACTGCCTTAAACTGGAATCTATGCACTTCATGTTTGCATTTAACAGGTACTTATGAAAATGTCATATAGATCTAATAGTGCTCGTCACCACTGTAACTATAAGAATAATGATGTAAATCGTGCTTTGATGAGTCTGAATATGCAATGTTGAGCGGTATCACTTTGTGAGTCCGAATGGTGCATTGTCGGAATTGGGTCGACACGTGTAATGGCTCTCTAGATTCAAGAGATTGGCACTAGTTAGAAAAAATTCATTATATGCCCCAAATATTCTAAGTTCGACGAGGTAAATGCATTATAAAGATGCAATACTCGTTAGTGAGTTTAGCATATGATGATATTTATATCTTTTGAATACTTATTTATGAGGTGGATGCATGGCGACAACCACGTTCTATGTCACCTAGTAGTGGTGATGTTGACTGTTTGGCAATATGATGTTAAGTAGTATACAGTCAATATTGACGGTGGGAGATGCTTTTTCCAATCACAATGATATCTTCTCAAAGTTGAGATTGATAAACCAAGTTTTTTTTTGCTCTACTTGAATCTTTTAAGGAAACGAAATTGATAAAGAGCTGCAAGTAAATCTGAAATTCTAAAGTTTGTTTTTTTTATTTAAAACTTATAAATTCATAAAATCCAAAAGAGATGAAATTGATGTAATCATAAAGGCCTAGTAAAGCCAATTCCCTCCGACTGTAAAAGAAGGTGATAAACTTTTCCACTTTAACATTCGATAACCTCTTTGAAAAAAAAAACATTCAATGACCTGAATAAAGAAATTGAAAAGAAACAAGCAACATATCTTTTATTACCCAAATCCAGTACAAATACGTTTTACCTTAGATAGATCTTCTGAGGTTCTCTTTGATTTACCTCAACAGATAATTTTCTAGCTCCAAAACCAAAATAAAAAAATAAAAAAATGAACAAATGTACTGTACAATGGTGCCAATGCAGGCATGCTTTCTTTACTTTATGGTAAAATTACCAGACCCTGAAAACCTTATATGGTGGCAACTCCTAAGACAAATCAAATGAAGTCTACAAATTAAAAATACAGAAGTGTGCTTATAAATTTTGTTCAATGCATCAAGAAAGTTAAAAATGAAGTAAGAAACTTGAAATAAGAGCACTTTTTTTCTGAGAGGTTTTCTTTTTCTTCAATGAAATCTTCTCTCTGGTGCATATATGACTTTCTGTATTTGAGATGCAGGAAAATGCATCCCCATGTATTGATTGATCTCTAAGGAACAAAACTTGAATATTTACATCTCCATTACTTAAAGTTCCACCTCATGGAGATCGCCAAAACTGCCGCCATTCATCGGCACACGCATCAAAGAAGGCTCACTGGGCATAAATGATGATGATGGGGGCACACCCAATGCTTCTCCTAAAGGTCGGGCATGGCTCATTTTAGGAGGCGGGCTAAATGAATCACTGAAGCTTCCACTCCAAGATGCGGTTCGTCTTGAATTAGACGAGAAGGAGCTATGGTCATTTGTCATCACGCCCTTGCTTGGAATGTTACCCATGCTAGGAAACCTTTGCATAGAGGCTGATGATAATGGTGCAGGAGATTGGAATGAATTGTTTACAGTAGATGTTGAAGGAATTTCACTACTTGTGGTATCTTCTTGTGAGTTTTCTGCTATAGACTCCATCGCCTGTTCGCCTGACAATAGAGGACTGGGAATAAAGAATTTTGCATTGGCCGTGAGAGGAGGCTTTACGGATGGAACGGGAGGTGACTGAAATAAATTTGCAGAGCTTCCAGTCCCTTGGTTGAAGGTGTCAACATACCTGCCCAACCCCAAAAAGACCTTATCAAGTTTCGGACATTCTTAAGAAAATTCTCCTACAGCTTTTTGAAAATGAGTAACTATAACTGCATTTAGCTAGCTTGATTGAGAAAATTAACGGAATCTTATATTCCAATAGTGGGAGGGAAGCCTCGACTCCAATAAGTTCTCTTAAATAAGTTTTCTCAGGAAACAGAATAGGAACTCATTACAGCACAAAAGTAGACAAACTTGAAACTTATTAAACATGAACTCACTTAGTATGAACCAAATTATAACTGTTTATATAATGTCATAAACTGCAATAATAGCTTCTGTGGAGTCCTTCCGGGAAAATATGGTCAGTACTTTATGAACTTCTTTTATGGATCAGCAGTAATTTATGAACTTTTTATTCAAGTACTTATTTCAAGACCAGTTGGCTTCAGTCACGTCACTGTCGTCCAAAATCTCCATCCTATCCTCAATAAAAAGATTTCATTCCGTTGAAGCCCCCAGATCAACTTATCATAGAAAACAATACCCATGATTTTCTCCATACGGATCTATGGTTTGTGCAAAGTATAAAAGAACCTAAATACACTTCAATTGCACGCATAACAAAAGAGAATCAAATTTGAAAACATTTGAACAATCAGCTAAAAGTATATACTCTGAGTTACCTTGATCTAACACCCATCCGACCACGAGCTGAGAACTGATTTGAGCTGGGGGGAATAGGGGGCATCCCAGAAGTATTTTCTGCAGGAGGTGGACTTCTAAAATCTGGACTCCCATTAGTGGGTGATAATTCCTTTGCCAATGCAGATTTCAAGTTGTAATCAGACATACCATTCTGGAAAGCTGCCGTGGTTGGAGGAGGAGGTGGGGCAGCTTCTTCAGCAGGGGGTTCAGCGCCTTCTTCGACCCATCTCTTCAATTTCTCATCATAATAAAATTTATTTTTCTCGCCCAACTTAGCCTTCAATAACACAACAGATAGAAAATGCGATATGGTGCTTAGAAAAAATAAAATATTAACACTCCTACCCCAATGAAAGGGAATTTATCATTAAGAAAATAAAACAAGAAACAACCTGCCGGCCCTGGCGGGGCCTCATGACTAGCCCAACTGTTTTTTGCAACAGCTGTGAGCCAAAACCAAAACGTGGAAAGCGTGATGCCCTCCCTGAGTCTGATGCTTTGCCTTGACCATCAGCTGACATATTCTCCTTTGAGGAATCAACATGTTCCTAATAAAATAATTTACATACTTAATACAAGCAGTCAACTGCAAATGAAGGGCTTTTCATTTTCTTCAGAATGCATATGTATTCCACCTGTCTTGGAGTTCTACCAAAGTCTGGCTCTGAAACACTTCTATTAGGCATTGTCATCCTGTTTTCATCAGTGGTCCACTCGCCTGAAGCGGAAGGCACTAGCGATGACATGGCCATTGTTGACTGGCTAGTTGATACTCTCGGGACATATGGCTGGGGATAATGTTCATTACCCTGAACACTTCCGTGCGATGTTGATGGTGCAGGAGGTGGCAAACCCCCAATAACACGATGTGCGGTATTATCAAAAAAGTTCATCAGTTTTCCTACTAATTTTGCTGGAGCCAAGTTTGCAGTGTACCCACCCTGCAGCATTAAATGTCATTTTCTTCTATTTCTTTTTTAATTGAAAGCATAGTATGTATAAAGAATTTGAAGGTGGCAGTTTTCCTAATTCTATAGCTAAATAAACAAGAGTCACGCTTCGGTACCGTGAGGGTGTCAATACCTCCCCAATATCGTAGAATAATTCCATAAACAAACAAGAACGAATAATACCTGTTGGTGCATTCTAATCCTCTCCTCAAGAGACAAAACTAACTGTTTCCATGTTTCCACTTCAGGGGCTCGACCGGTTTTAAGAGATTTTAATACTGCTTGACAGTACCTGAAGCAACCTCGTCACTTAGAGAGATTGGAACGGAATTCACCAAACAAACAAGAAATATCCCATTGACTTTTAACTTACTTCAACGAGTCAGAAATTTTTCCCACTTCAGCTAACATGTATGCATATACGAGCTTATATGGTTGAAATGGGAGAAGGATAAACTGAGAGTTTCCAAGTACTTTCGAGTATTCGTATAATTCAGTCCTCTGTCCAAATACGAAAAAATCAAATTCCACTTGACTTTAAGAGTTTCAAGAGAAATTAAGAGGCAAAAGACAGATTACATAGGACGCAGAAATAGAGATTTATAATATACAATGTAAGCATATAATATTTTCTTGGAGATTCATCGTCAATAGTCAATAGAAAGACTAAACACAGAAAGAAAATGGAACTAGCAAGCACCTGAATAGCATCTGGACTAGCATATGTTCGAGGAGATTTCCAGTGATCTGCTCCAATTAGACATATCCTTGCACTGTCCGAGTACGACTCAAAGTTTGCTTCCGCAACTAAGTAGCAGATGTGAGCAGCTGTAATCTAATATTTAGGTACCACCTATATCAGAAGAACTTCCACAAAAATATATGCTAATTACTCAACAAGATACAGTACTGTACCTCACTCCGTTCCTTCCAAAGGCAGTCCCCGAGATGGATAATAACTAGTTCATCATCTTTTGTCCTGTTCGCAGATATTACAGCCAAATTCTCCTCCCAATCATCAAGCATACTATTTGCAGGATACTGTAGCTAACAACAGAAACCAAGTTACACTTGTCTCTATTAAACATGTATTAGCCAAGCCATCAGCATTCTTCAGAATTGAGGTAATATTGAAAAAACACACAGCAGGAACACCAGACTCACAAAAGCATAGATAATTTCAACACTTCAGGCCCTGTATTCTACAAGAATGATCTACTTAGACCTAGCAGATCTCTTTCTCATAATCTTCCTTTTCTTTGTTCTTTTTTAAAAAGAAACAAGGAAGACAGATATAGATTGAGGATAAGAGAAATTACAAAAGGTTCGGAGGCTCTCTTTCCCAGTAGCCAAAATTTGCTTAATTCAGGGAAGGCAATTCAAATAGGAATAACAAGACACTTAAAGTTGGCATAATGCACCGTCAGATATTTCACTAAAGTCTGAACACAATTCCAAATCAAAATTTCACCTGTAGAGGATTTTGCGCCATGTTAACAGAACTTGGGGAACTGTTTGCTGTGGTGCCCATAGAAAATACTTCTGCTGGTTGACCAGCAATTAGCAGGCATAAAGTCCGCAAAGGTGATCCTGCTACCAGCTGGCGAAGAGCCTTGCTTCACAGTATCTACATAAAACTGCAAGAATTCCAAGGTGCCACCCAACACCCACGCCAAAAATAATAAAAATAACAATAAATAAAAATTGAATGCATGAGCCTCCGAACCTAGTATTTTTCCTTCAGATTAAAGATGAGGAAATAGGATCCAATAAACATTAGACTACATTATAGTGTAGAATTAACATCCACTGAAATGCCCAAGGATAGTCTCTCAGTAATGTTTCATCAATGTTCTCAGATGTGTATCATGGAGATATCAACTAATTAGATGCAAAAATTTACTCTAACACAACTCAATAACAATACTTACCAAGTGAGCACAAAGAGGTGGAGGGTAGTTGTCAGTGACAGTGTCAGCAGACTAACGGTGATGGGTGGAAGACTAACAACGGCGAGGAGCAATCGGGAGACATCACGGCAGAAAAATCGCCTAAGAGATGGTTAGGCTGGAAAGTCGTAGGTTTTAGGGTTTCAAGAGAAAAAGAGCGAGAAGGGATAGGGGATTTAAAAAGAACTTACCAAAACCGCCGCTAAATATTTTACCACTTTTTTTACGGCGGTTGCTATAATTGCCGTAGTAAAACCACCACAAAATATCATTTTTCTTGTGAAACATTCAGTCATGTCATTAAGAAAACAACTATTCTTATTTTACTATCTCTTGCTACACAATTTGGTTGGCATTTAAGGCAATTAGATGTCAAAAATACGTTTTTGCATGGTTCCTTGTGTGAGGAAGTTTATATGATACAACCACAGGGCTTTGTTGATAAAAGTTTTTACTTTTTAAAAAGTTTTTAACATCTTATCTCAATCGTTCAGATCCTTTTAGACGACTGGGATTCAACTACCTCTCGGCAGTTGGTGTCCAATTGCTGAGATTCCACATCCAATTTACAATATCGTGGAATGCCTTTTTTAATCATCACTACTTGTATGCACTAATGCATGCATTTTTATTAAGTGCATGTTAGGAACGTTACAATTAAATTAGATGAATGTGCATTCTGTAGACAAATTAGGTGAATGACCAATATAGTGTTAGCTATAAATGAAAGAAAACCAACAATCTTTTATGTTTCTATTAGTAGAAATGCACGTTTTTCGACGCATTGAAGGATTTTAAAATTACACAACAATTTTAAAATTTATTAATTAAGATTGAAATAAATACTTTAGCTTTCAAAATATTATAAATCTAAGATTAAAAAAACAAAAATTATAATTGTTGATGCCGAAAACTTCAACAATAATCGTCAAGTAGTCTCCCTCCAGATAGAGCTCCTTGCCAACTCATCATTTGCAAACTCAAACAAAGAACATAAAGACGAGAAGAAAGCGTGTTGAAGAAGCCTCTTGGAGGCATGTTGGAGAAGCTTTGCGAGACACGATACATGTCTTGGCTGTCGTTGATTGAACGGAAGGGAGGCGACCTTGACATAAAGTGAAACATTTATTGTCGATGTGCTTTTGAGGCGATGGTTCGGAGGTTGATCTGACATTCTTTCACGACAATTGGACCTGTTGGGCGCTAAGGATTATTCGAGCTCCTCTTGAATGCTCTATTCCTGCTCTCACATGTGCTCGAGTCAGTATAACCAGAGCACCCTCGATACTAACTAGGTAAGGTTAGTTCCTTTTCTCCAAAACTTCCCTTCTCCTATATAGCTCCCTAATTTGGCGTGAAACATGTTTGTTGGACCGTTGGTGCTAGGGGAAACACTCATAACAATAAATTTCTCATATTTATAGTTAAAAGAAAATTCGAACAGGTCGTGCATCATCTAGAGATAATATTTTCATAATATAGTTATTAAAGATAAAAGAAAACTTAAAATAAGGCGTGCATTATCTCAAAATGATAAATTTTTACAAGAATTTTTAAATTAAAGAACACATAATCCTAACAAATTTAACATGGTGAGATGAGATGAAAAGAAGCTTAGAATTATTTAAGAAGATAAAAATACGTGCAATGAACATTGAGAATTATCACACTTATTATAAAGTTAAGAAAACTAAACAACATAAAAATCTTACAGATAGACAGTAACTCATTTTTATTGACAAAACAATATTCAGATGTAAATATATCTAAAACAATGTACATGGTTCATCACATTCTTAATAATATAATAATATCAAATACTAAATTTTATATAGTGATAGTAATTGAATAATTATGAAAATAGATTTTATATTACTTAAATAACTAAAAAAAACTTAATCTACACTATTTTTAATGGGCTGAAAGGGTAAAAGGGGAAGTCAAAAGTTTCTCTCCTATAAGCCTCTTTTAATATAGTAGAGATAGTAGAAAAGCACGTGCTTGGCACGTATTAAAAAATATTAAAATTACACATTAATTTTTAAAATTATTATTTAACGTTGAAATAAATATATTAGCTTTCAAAATATTATAAATCTAAAACAAAAAATGGTAATTTTGTCATATTTACAATTAAAATGAAGTTTGAACAGGCCATGCATCATCTGGAGAAAATATTTTTACAATATAGTTATTGTAGATAAAAGAAAACATAAATAAGGCATGCATTATCTCAAAATGATAAATTATCTACAAGAATTTTTAAATTAAAAAACGTAAAATCCTAACAAATTTAATGTCATAAGATGAGGTGAAAAGAATTTTAGAATTATTTGAGAAGAGAAAATTACATCAGATTAACTATTTTATCACGGGTAATGGATATTAAAAATTATTACACTTATTATAAAATTAAGAAAACTAAACAACAGAAAAATCTTGCAAATAGACAGCAACATATTGTTATTGACAAACAATGTTCATGATATAAATATCTCTAAAATAATATAGATGATCCATCATATTCTAAATAATATAATAATATCAAATACTAGATTTTATAAAGTATTAGTTCATGAATAATTATGAAAATAGATTTTTAATGACTTAAATAACTAAAACAAATCATCTACATTATATTTAATGGGGCTTAAAGGATAAAAAAGGAAATCAAAAGTTTCTCCTCCTTAACCTATTTTTAATATAGTAGAGATAAATATTGACGCACTCTTTCACTTGTACATCACACAATATATATTAATTCTAATTTGTTATAAATTTTTCTTGATGAGTTTTACGAATAATCTAGCAAGGAGAAACAAAGAGGATGGGTTGTTGTTCTAGAATATTGAGTATATGTAGTCCTGGGTTAGCATAATGATGAGAGAAAATGATGCGCGTGTGATGTTAAGTACTTCTATAACAATACACTTTCAGAATATTTAATATTATCGTTTCTTGTACAGTTTATTGTTTTAGAGAGCATTTTGTATATTAGTTCAAATTCTAAGAATATATATGTGTGTCATCGAATAAAACTATATTTTCATATGTATCTTGTTTTTGAGATTGGATAGTCCTAAGTTATTTGGGACGATAAGGATTTTTGTTTAGACTAGACGAGCACCTCGTGTGTTGCACATGTTGAATTGTGTTATAAATATAATTAAAGATTAGATAAAAATATAAAATGATAGTATAAATGAAAAATATAAGAATATTAAACAAGCATAATAAAATAAAATAAAATGAAGAATGATAAAAATAATAAAATAAAATAAGCATATTAAGAATATAGAAGAAACGAACCTTCCTAAAATTCTAATGCTGATAAAAATACCACACAATTGTCCAATTTTCACTTTAATTTTCATAACCATGTTTTCTCTTTTTCAAGGTCAGGGCTCTATTATCTCCATCTAAATTATTACTAAGAGTGTTTGTTTTTTTGTTTTTTTCAGAGTGTTTGTACAATTATAGTTGTATTATGAGATTTATATTTAGAATACATAAAAATGTAATGGAAGAAAGAGAATTAGAATTGTCTCCTCTTAAACCACTTTAAAAAATATTATGTTATAACTATTAAGTTGAAGAAAGATAATTAAAATATCAATAGAGTGGACAATAGACTTAAAAAGCCCTCATAATAATCACAATTCTCATTCATTTAAATATCCAGAATTCTAAATGATTGATACTTTATTTATACTAAGAGTTGGATGATAAAATTTGTTTAGAAATTTATTGTATTTCTCAAATAAATAACTGGATTACATTGAAGTTCTATAAAATGAAGATTGATTAATTAAATAGCTTTGAAACTATCAAATCAATGATGAATTAATATTTCTAAAACATGATTTACAAATGACTTATATTGTTGTGTTAACTGCGTAATTATTATTATTTTTTTATTCTCCATATACGAAGATATTAATCTTTATGGAAAACAAAAAAAGAAAAAGAAATTCACTTCTACCGATAAAGAAATTCGTAAAAACATAAAACAATGGAAATTATCACAAAACAATGGCAGTTATGGCATGCACCACCTATGTGAAAATTTTTTGAGTGCATGAATTGAGTTTGTAAAAAAAACGATGGCTTTTAAGTTAAGGCGCTAATACTTACATATAAGCATTTAATTAGGAAACAAACTTTTAGTTAAAATGATGATGACAAAGAGTCATCTTATCTAAAAGAAGGGGTATTTTTGGTTTTTAAATGTTTCTCCAAAATAAGACACGTTTAAAGATATTAGTCGATTGTTTCGCACGTATTTAACTAATTTAAAATGTACATATAATTTTAAATTAATATTAACATTGAAATAAATACATCATCATATTTAAAAATTATTCTACATCTATACTAAAAGTGAAATAGTAATAATAATAGTTTGTTTATAATATTAAAGTTTTAGTGCTATTTGAATAGTAGAAAATAGTTCTATTTTATCAATTTGTCATATTCTTAAGAAATAATTATATCATATTAAGAGACAATTTCTCGTATTCAAAATATATTAATATTTTTTCTATGAATTCATATATATAAATTTTCATGTTACTGATAACATAAATATTACAGAATATTTAATTTATAAATTTATAACGAACAAATCATTATTGATTTATAATTAAATATTAGTTACAAAAAATCTTGAAATCAATCTATGGATATAATTAAATATTAGTTACAAAAGCTTAGTTTTTCAGTCAATGAGTATTCCTTTCTATTTCTTCTTCAACCTCTTGATTCTTCTCTCCCTTTCTCCTTTTCTTTCTTATGTTCTTTGTTTCATGTTTTTGTTCATGGTATCAGAATCAGATTCGAGAAACGTAGTCTTTCATGGCTGAAGAACTAGTAACTCAATTTACTGCAAACCTAGAAATCAATCCCTGCCAAACTAGCGAAAATCCAAGAACCAATCCTAGCATAAATTCAAGCACACCAGGGAGTTCTCAAACCACCTCTGCCAATCCCTCCCTTCCTTCTCCTTCCCAAGCCCCCAAATAATACCTATATTGCAACTAGAACCGAACCCATGTTTCCCTCCCTAATTTTTCTCTTATCCAACTAGAACAGAATATTTAATTTATAACAAACAAATCATTATTGATTTATAATTAAATATTAGTTACAAAAGATCTTGAAATCAATCTATGGATATTTACATCTCTAATTACATAAGATTAGCAAAATATTTTATCATACTAATCATAGAGCAAATTATTATTGGATAAAAAATAAAACATTATCAAATGAATTAAATGAGAAATGGGGTGAAATATCTAATTTGTGTTATTTTAATAGGTTTTAAAGGAAAAAAAAAGAATTAAAAATTTCTTCCATTTAAGCCCATTTTAATATAGTATATATAGAGAGATATATATTATAGATTAGCAATAATGCTTGCATACTCCCACGTTTTTATACATTGAGTATTCTCTCGTATAGAAATACCCTTTAATTGTGAATTTAATTTCTTAATCACAGCAAAAATTAGGAAGGGACATGCAATGAAATTCACTAATCTAGAGTGAAATAATTGAACATATGAAAATAAACATGTTGAAAAAATAATTCATGAAAACAAAACAATGGATAAATCATGTGCATCACCCGTGACAATGACTAATAATTCCAAATACATAGGCGTGCTCAAAACAAAAAATAGAACTATATAATATTGCTATTAGTTAAATAATGGCTTTCTAATAACATGTATAAAAGCCCATGGTGCACTTGTGAGAAACTTCCAACCGAGAATAATGCTAACTCCATATTAGTAAAGAAATAAATTCATTGATAAGAAAAAGAAAAAATGTGAACGGTGATTAGATTGATGATAAAATAGAATTCTGGGTCTCGAATAGTGATTCGATTGATGATAAAGAAAGAGAATTCTTGGTTCAGTTTTCCACCTTAACGACAGAAAAAATGATTGATCAAATTCTATTGACTCTGACTCATAGTGATCATTTATGAAAGAATGACTCTGGTTATCAAATGATTGAACAATCGGGAGAAATTTACTTACGATACTTAGTTGACATTCATAAAAAGTATCTAATGAATTATGAGTTCAATACATCCTGTTTAGCAGAAAGACGGACATCCCTTGCTCATTATCAGACAATCACTTATTCACAAATCTCGTGTGGGGCTAATAGTTTTCATTTCTCATCTCATGGAAAACCCTTTTCGCTCCGCTTAGCCCTATCCCCCTCTAGGGGCATTTTAGTGATAGGTTCTATAGGAACTGGACGATCCTATTTGATCAAATACCTAGCGACAAACTCTTATGTTCCTTTCATTACAGTATTTCTGAACAAGTTCCTGAATAACAAGCTTAAGGGTTTTCTTATTGATGCTCCAAAAACTCAATACTAAGAAAAAAACATGTATAAAAGCTTTTTTAAGCAGTGCTCTTACAAACAGATCCTGAGGTCTGTTTGCTTATTATGTTTCGGGCCATTGTGCGGATGTATGTCTGTGTTTCAATGTTATCATATTCTTTTATTTACCAAAAAAATTAATTAATAACGGTAGATAGTCAAACTGTGAAAAAGTAAAATAATAGAGCTTAAAGTCTCTGCATGTTGTCCATTATTTTCTTTTCCACACAGAAGACCTAGAACCTCTTAAAGTCTGCATAACCCCATTTACACGTTGTCGTTTAAAGAAAATTCAGGTCAGCTGGTATATTCAATTGCTTCATAAAAAGATGAGATGAAACATGATAATTAAAAGTGTTATTTCCATGCAAAAAAATGATTATAGCGTCATTCACGCACAAGAGTGTTAATAGCAAAAACAAAAGAGAGAGCTCTCCAATATTTAATCATTTTCTGCAAATTTTATTCAAAATTACAATTGTTCTCTATTATGGATTTATTTTAGTTTACAACTCCATTTTAAGAGTCTTTTGCGTGTTTTGTCCCAAAACATCCTCTTTATGACTCTTTTGAGCGTGCTGCCGAAGGGTTTTGGCTCAACATAATTTAGTGTCAGACAACAACATGGTCAAAATCAGTCACACAAGATAAATAAATCGCACCAATACGTATATATAAAAAAAATGACAATCATTTCCAATACATGGATTGTCCAGAATGGATTGGCTTCCTCTACCAAAGGGAAATCCAAGTATGTTTCTCAAGTGTGTTAATAAATCAATGGAGTAACGGTGGGAAATGTACCTTATGTTACAACAAAATTCAGCAGTTGAAAATTGAGGAAGACTGCTTAAGTAGTAGCTGGAAAAGAAGAGAGCATAACCTCACGGTAGAACTCCCAAGATGCATTTCCTTCTGTAATCGGTATCTGACCGAACGGGTTCTGCTCTATGAACTCCCGTATATTTTCAGCTTCGGCTAACCGTTCCAAATAAACCCTAATATCGCCTCCAGCACCTGAAACAGATTGCATTCATCCCATTATCCCTCTCCCCACATCATGGTTGTAAACAGATCCATAAATTTACTTTTCCAAAAATAAAGTGTAAATGATCAGTGTCAAAAAATGCACCATACCTAATGAAATATCACTTGCATCGTTGAACTTGTAAGAACACGGAAATACTGCCGTGTGCGGCTATAAGATAGAAGTTAAAACAAAAAGAGGGACATCAATGAAAACGTTATGAAAAAAGGGTGAGGTGGGGGCAAAAGAGAAGAATAAAAAAAAAGGGGAATATAATACACACGTATAATGTTATATAAGCTAAGTGAATGACGTTACAGGATTAAGCAGCGATTTGTAGGGAGAGTCATCCAGTAACAATGTATTTGATTCGTCAAAATCTCCCTTCTCCCACAGACCGTCTGAGTCGTGTTTTTCCCAAATTCTCTTCAGATCCTTAAAAACCAAGGTTTTGTGCATGTTTTCAAGAGTCTTAAATTTTGTAGCAGTGCAATGGGAAAGATCCTGCAACAGAGATGAGCAGAATTTAGTCAAAGCGAATCATAGCCCGAGACGTAGAAAGTAAATGCGAGGTGAAAAAAGCTGAGTATGCGGGTGTTACAGCTTATACACGATGCTATGTTGCCACTATAAGTTGTTCAAATAGATAAACAGAACAATGCATCAACTGAGCCTCATAGTCCATTAAAAAATTCCTTTTCAAACAATCACATGACATGAACATCAGGCAGGGATTATAATTACATCAGACTCAGATTATCTAAAATTTTGAGAAAACAATGCAAATTCATATGCGACAGCAGAAGTTTGTATATTCCCTTTTAAAAGATTTGGCATACTTGTTAAGGATCTAGACCTCTCATGTTCACATTTACTGTCCAAAACCATTCGCATGGAAATTTGTAGAGAAATAATGGAGAAAAGAAAAGTCCCTACCCAACAAAAGAGTAAATTGTGTTTGAGATCTTCCATCAAATAATTGAGTACGGTGGCCAAATTCTTCCTTCAGAAAATTAAAGAAGCCCTGGATTACTTCTAATATTCAAACTGAGACATATACAAAAAGATTGAGAAACATTAATAACATAAGTTAAGATAGGCTGAACAGTACTTGTTTCTTGAGGACCACACGGCCACTTCAAACCGCTCAAAGCAGAACTTCAGAAAATCTACACAGAAAGGTCTTTTGAAAACTGAAATCACAAAATCAAGGTCCGTTTAGAATCAAACAATAAAAAACAAAATAACAGAAATGATTCGCATCGTCCTCACCTGCTCGTCTCCCGAAGTATAAGTCTGCTTTGTAGCCTTCAGGAGGAGGAGAAACTATATGCACAAGCAGCCCATTTACATCAAGAATAAGAAGCTTCTTTCTCATACAAATACAAGGTTCTGGTGAAGGTTTTGAAACTTCCAAGTCATCGTTTTCTGTATGGATAACAACACAAGAGACCTTTTCAATTGTATCAGTACCCAAAACGACTTTTTCTTCATCATTTCTCTCATCCAATAGGCTTAGAGTTGATATGATACACAAATGTTCAGCAGAATCACATTGTTCATTTCTATCTGTTGTTTCATCTTTATCGGTACAAATTGCTTCCACAGAAATGTTTGTCGTTTCCATGACTATTTAAAAAATTATAACGCGAGGGAACTGGAGCGCTTGTTCCGTCAATCTAATCACAACAATCTGCACAATTCTGTATTAGGCACCAGACAAGGAATAATTTACCATTTGAGTTAACCAGAAAAACTTCGAATATATCTATATCTACAGCGTTTACCATAATTCCATAATCCCTCCTATTAATCAAAGCCTGCATAAGAACACCATAAGCAGAGGCGAAAACTAGAAAAAGAAATGCTACATAAGGTTATAAAATACGTTCCTATATGTGATGCACGATTGCATATAGCTTAACAAAATGGTATGTCCAGCAATTACAGACTCACCCATGGCTAAACTTGCAAAATTCTTCAGTCTATTCAGAAGCTCAATTGAGTTTATACATAAGAATCCACTTTCTGACATAAATCATTTTGTGAAATTCATAATTCCTCCATCTATTTCAAGTCCTTAGCCTTTGTTCCTAAGAGTAGTACATAGCTTCTCCAAAAAGTAGAACTAAAACAACAAATTCGTCTCATCATTTTTCCAAAGTTCAACAGAAACAATAAACATTATCATCTGGACTTAGCTTGACTAGCCGAGGACTCCAAATTTCACGAGGCAAACATGAAACAATATCAGATAAAAACGAAAAGAAAAAACAAAAACTGAGATAAGAGAAAGAATTAGAAAATTAAGAGGGGGATTAAGGTTAAGATTATGCATTTAATAGTTGTTACTTCAAAAACCAATTTAAGAATTATTTATGTTCGTCAAGTAAATCGTCAATGAAGTCTTAAACTTCGATAAACAAGGAAAGAGAGGGCTTAACCAGCTAACCTGTGGCGTTTCGAGGTTCTTCGCGAAGTTAAAAAGCAGATCATTTGCAAGAGAGACAGAGCGAGCGATGGGAAGAGGGTACAGACTTATACAGCATTTTAAGATTTAGGAGGTCAAAGGCCAGATCGATACGGGAGAATATTTTTGCTCCGCTATTTGTCTTATTAACGATGTCGTTTGTCTTTAGGCAAATGGCAATATCCTCGTTTCCTGGTATTACGTTTGTAATGACACTCATCTCCTTGCGACTAAAAGCATTTTAAATTTACTAGTACGTTTGTGCGCGCGGATGAATTATTTTTGAAGGAAATGTGTTAACTCATGATAAATTGTTGAAATAAGACTTCAAAATTGTGTATATTTACTGTAATTTATTTTTATATACTTGCATTATCATTCCATATGTCATTTGGACAGGAACATTTTCCTCTCCGAACCAAAATCCCAGCAAGCCCGCTACATCAGGGGAAACCATATGGAAATGGCCGCTTACTACTACTAGGGCCTAGGGAGCAAGGACCTGTCCATCACACTCTTTAGGGTAGAATCATGCAAGGCATAAGAATTAACACAGGTCACGACCGCAAAGTCCCTATCCCGAAGAGACTATTGGAGGCATAGGCTTTGACCATATCATGCTCCCATAAATCAAGTTGGACATAGACATTCTCCAGTGTGTATAAGGCCCCGACTGAAAGGTCATGGAACCTTCACCCTCAAATGTCACACTAATTGAGAGATCGAGGGGCCTTATCCACTCATGCTCGGCTTCACCTTTTAACATGGAGAGTGGGTTATGACCCTTTTTTACCTGAGACTGAGAACCTCCCACGACCTTGTCTCGTCATAGTCGATTGACCGACCTTATCACCTTGAAAGCTAGTACACATTGAGCATGGCCTCGTAAGATCAAGAAAAAAAGTCCATATTTAGGTTCAAACATTGAATAGAGATATGAGAGATCTTCCAAATTTGTCTCCAAATCGTGTATTCTCTGAATAAGAGAAAAGCGGGTATTTTACGCTCCTTAAAACTGTAAAGATAATGTGTCACATATTCACTCATGTATGTGGAAAAAAACTCCTTAAAACATGTCTAGACTCTGTCAAAATGTTAACTTGACCTTCTAAATGTAGTATGTCAAACACAGCTTTTATGATATGATTTATTACCTTTAACAATGTTTTCCCTTGAGGTACGTTCGTTCGTTGAAGATTTGGCACGTGGAAGAACATCAATAGACAATGGTTGTAAGATATTTGATGTGAGATTTCGTAAATGAGAGTTACGATTTTTGTTTCTAATACTTAGTTATTCATGTCCAAAGCCTTAGATTATTAGTCCTTCGTAGCTCTCCTCATGTGTGCTCTGATGCTGACTATAGATTAAGTTAGGCATCGATCAATCCACTATTTCAGATGATGGTCTAAGTCTAAAAACATTTAGGCTCCACTATAGTGCCCATAGAGACATATACATTAAATAACATATTATTTTTTAGGGTTTCATGCTGATCAAGAATAGTCTTATTTAAGATTTAAAAAGTAAAAACTGGCACATGGTTTTCAAATTAATAAAATGAGTAAATGCCAATTACCCTCTTAAACTTTCATTTTTCTGCAAAACACTCTTAAACTCGTGAAATGAAATCAAATATTCTTAGGGGTCGTTTGGTACGGGTTAAGGAAGAATGCTGAGAAAGTTAAGTTGCTGAGTAAATTTAAGTGATAAAGTTAGATGGCAATATAGTAAGATTATCATGTTTTGTAGCACATGGTTAAGTAAAAAAACTTACTGAAAAAGTATGATTTCTTTATTTGATATGTAAAAAACTTGAATAAAGTTATTGAAAAATGTTATATAAATTATATGAGAGTAATAAAATTATTGATTATTTATAGTTTTTATTAAGTTTTAATTTATTGTTAATGACTATTTATAAATTCTAATACGCACAATGTCTTATATATATATACACACACACGCAAATTAATTAACTATTTTTAAACTCCACCAATAAAATCAAATAAACTATTTTTCTCTTACTACGTAAAAAACTAAAGTAATTTTTTAACTTACACCGTAATATATTCAATGACAAATTATTCAAAATTATATACAGATTCTCTATCAACAACTAGTAAAAAATCTTAATAATCCATGTCGTATTTGATTACATTTTCTCCAATATCACGAAATTAATTATAACATATAAATTTTTTTATATTATATATCAAACTTAAATCTGATATAAATAACCCTCATGCATATTAATACATTAAAATATTTAATAATACATAACAGTTTCCCAATTACATATATTTTTCTTCAATCGATATGTATACACTGGTTATCAATTTCACTCCCTTTCAATTGGAATGGACAAAATATTCAGGTTCTGACACAGGAACAAAACGGAACAAGGATACAAATTTTTGTTATATTTCAATTTAATACAATCTAAAACTGAATATAAATGATTTAGGGAAAACCCTATTCGCCACTCCATCCCACGGGTCTGGTCTTTCACACAAAAAATAAGACATGATAAATAATCTAATTATAGTGTCCTTTTTATAATTTTAATATTTTTTAAACATTGATAGTTTATGAATAATATTTATTTTGGGCAAGGAAATAATTTTCAATTTTAAAAAGATATTTGATATTATTAACATGCATTTTAATCATTTTAATTTTATATTATGCATATATGAAGAGTTTATCTATTCTTAATTCAAACTTAATATTTTATCTCATTGATTTTGATTAACGTGCATATTTTAATCTCACGGGACGATCCCAAGATGGGTTTGCGATATGTGCTTTTTGGGACATGGGTAAGAAGGGACAAAAAAACCTTAAAATTCGGTATCAAGACCAGTTTGGTTCCACTCGGACTGAAGGTAAAAAAATTCATTAAAGTGATTCTAAAAGGTAATATTGAAAGATATAAGGCTCGTCTTGTAGCGAAAGACTTTACTAAAAAGGAAGGCATTGATTTTAAATAGACTTTCTCTCTGACTTCAACAAAAGCCTCTTTTAGAATAATCATGGCGCTTGTTGCACTTTCTGATTGTGAGCTATATCATATGGATGTTAAAACTGTGTTTCTCAATGAAGACATTGATGAAACAATTATATATGGTGCATCCATAAAACTTTATGGTTAGAAATTCAAAGAATATAGTTTACAAATTAAATAAATCCATATATGTGCTCAAATAAGCTTCCCGTGAATGGTACCGCAAATTTCATTAGATAATCGACTCATTTGATTTTGAGGCAAATATTGTTGATGATTGTGTTTATCAAAAGTTCAGTGAGAGTAAGTCCACATTCCTATTTTGTATGTTGATGATATATTGCTTTCCATCAATGATTTAGGTATGTTGTACAAGACCAAGGGATTTCTTTCTAAGAATTGTGAAAAGAAATATCTTAGTGAAGCTTCTTTTGTTTTAGGGATCCAAATCAAAGTTATCATAATCGTGATCCTACCTAGGATCGTGGAGAGATTTCACGAATCAGATCATAAGACTGAATCTAGATGGTAAGATCTTACTATATACTAGTAATATTATGAAAAAACATAATTTCTCAAGCTACATATTAAAATTCTTGAATATAATTATTTAATCAACGATAAATTTTATTATTTTACTAAGTTCAATTTAAATAAATAACTAACAATTTAAAAATTGAATAGATTTAATTAACTTTATATTATTTTATTCTGAATAACTTATAAAATTATAGTTAGTGGGATCGTAAGATCCTACCAATCCTAAACAAAAAAATATAATAGGATCGTAACATCTTCCCAATTTAAGATTCAACCTATGCATCAGATTATGGGGGTTAGACAAGATAGTAAAATCATAAAATCCTATAATCTGGATCAAGAGTTTAATAACCATGATCCAGATACACCGGAACGTTCTTGGGGTAAACTTAGATTCTCTCAAAAGAGCTATATTGAAAAAGTGCTTAAAATGTTTGACATGCAGGATTGTAAACTAGGTGACACCCTTATCACTGTAGGAGACAAAATTTGTCTCAATTAGTGCCCTAAAAATTGTGGATCGGGTTTTAGAGTTTGAAAAAAAATTAAAGAACCGCGACAAGTTCATGGGCAAAATTTAAATCCATACACACATTTAATCCAATTAAACACAAAACCAATCAACGTATCAAGAAGAAATTAAAACAATTTATACCATTTTCAATTAGTGGAGAATTTCTGAATTGGTAGGATCCAATTTCTATCTCGCGTCCTTCGTTCTTCACAGAGCTAGTAATTGATCTTCACACCGACAACCACCCGTTAGAATCAGAAGTATATCTCTCAAAGATATCGATAAAAATTGAGTGTGGGCTCTCAAAACAAATGTGGAAGAGAAAATAAAAGTTTCTCTTCCCCTTGGAGTTTTCAGCGGCAAGTAGAGAGGGAAGGTGAGAGAAATCTTTTTCTACTCTGATTAACACACTGTGGTTAGGGTTTATGGATCCGACCCTAATGCAATCTCTTATATATTAATAATAAAATTTACTTATATACCTCTATATGATAAAATTGAAATTTAGAGTCTCCATGCATTGTAATGTGCGATTTTTACATCTCCCGAGCCATAATTGTGTCCAAATTGATGAATTAAATTTATCCCTATCACTTGATTAATTTTTTTTATTTACTAACTATCCAATAATTAAAAAATAACAAAATAATTAATTTGAACATTAATTTTGCTCTTCACTAATTTAGTGATGATACACATCTCATATAGGGCTCAAGAAGTGTACCTTGGTTCAAAACACATTTTTGGTGTAACTGACGTTGTTTCTCATTCTTGTTCTTATGAGCAACTCCTGAGACCGAATGGACCCACATGAATAAAGTAATGGAATTCAAAAATCTAGTTAATTTATCTCCATAAATTCCCGGCCTATTTAATCCTCACATCGTACGACTCTACTATAGGTTTGATGCCGAATACATAAACAAACATTTTCCTTTCATGGTCCATAAAATATTTTACGATATTACACTTCATGAATATTAGTAACAAGAGTAGAATGTAAAATTACCATTTTATCCATCTAGTTATTATTTTCTTAACTTCTTTATTGACTGTGAATAAGAAAGACATAATTGTGAAGTGTCTCGTACAATTCATCATATCTTATTCAATGACTCTAGCCATTGAGTACCGGGCCCGATTTATTTATTCACACACTCATCAATAAAGTATAAGGTGATATTGTTGCCTTTGCAATCTTATCACGAATTCTATATTTATAAATCACGCAACTCTAACATAGTTTAATCACGGTCCAAACAACCGAGTTATTGTCCGGTAATTTGAACTCACTCCTTTGACGAATCAAAGATCACAAGTAACTAGGTCAAGTTTCATATTCACCTCAAGATTAAGGTAATTATGAAAATGCATTTAAGGTGTAACAATTATATTTAGAGCTGGTTAAACGAATTTGCTCTAAACTAATTAGTTACTGGTATATTCAGCATGTTCCATAACATATCTAGGTTAATTGTTAGAGTCTACACTCTCATGCCTCAAGACCGGCATCTTTTGGTTCAACCTAACAGTCGTAATTGGATTTGATTACCCAATCGATCCTAAACTACGAATAACATTCTAATTTATTTCAGAAGAGTTTATCTGGAAGACCTCTCGATCTTTACTCTTCTTTTATTGATAATGGTTCCATGACTTAAGTAAATTATAAACACACTCTAATTTAAGGAAACTTTGATTTATTCATAAAAATCAGTAATACATAAATATTTCAAAAAATAACTGTTTACTCATAAATAGTTATTACATTCTACTTTGTGGACATAATTCCAATAATCTCCCACTTGGACTAAAGTAGGCGTGTACTATCTCGCATCTCCATGCTCTCCAAATGACCATCAAAGACTTTACTACTTAAAGTCTTCGTGAATGGATCTGCCAAGTTGTTAACCATTGATATATGTATTACTTCAGCATCTCCACACTGAACAATCTCTCTGATGAGGTGGTACTTTCGCTCTATGTGTTTGGATCTTTTATGGCTCATTGGTTTCTTCGAGCTTGTTACAACACCACTATTGTCACAATAAAGTGTCATGGGTTTGTCAACATCTGGAATGACTTCCATAGTCTTTAGGAACTTTCAAAGCCAGATAACCTATTTTGCTGCTTCACAAGTCACCACATACTCAGCTTTTATGATAGAATTAGCAATACGTGATTGCTTGATACTTCTCCATACAACTGCTCCACCATTCAAGATGAACACTTATTCTGAAGTGGTCCTCTTAGAGTCCGTGTCTGCTTGAAAATCAGAGTCGGTATAACCCATCATATTTAGGTCAGTACCTGAATACACAAGCATGTAGTTCCTCGTTCTCATAAGATACTTGAGGATATGTTTGAAAGTATTCCAATGCTCGAGTTTAGGATTAGATTGGAAACGAATCACCAAGCCTATGGCGTAGCAAATATCTGGCCTACTGAAAAGTATTACACAAATGAGACTTCCTACGACTGAGGAATATGGAATTTCATGTCTTCCTCTTCTAGAGGAGTCTTGGAAGGCTACTCCTTCGAGAGGGTGACTCCATGCCTAAAGGAAAGATATCTCTTCTTGGAGTCTTGCATACTAAAATGATCCATCACCTTATCAATATAAGATACTTTTGAGATAATGCCAACTGTTTGTTCTTCTGATCCTGAAAAATCTGAATACCGAAGACAAATGCAGCTTCTCCAAGTTCCTTCATATCAAACTACTTTGCAAGCCAATTTTTCACATCAGACAATATTCCTACATCATTCCTAATGAGCAGTATATTGTCCACGTACAAGATTAGAAAACCACCTTCCCTTCGTGTATCAGCTTATAGACACAGGATTCATCCACTAACTGCTCGAAACTTAAGTTCTTGATAGTTTCATCGAATCTAATATTCCACGAACGAGACACTTACTTAAGTTCATAAATGGAGTTCAGCATTTCATAAACCTTACCCTCTCGGTCTTTCTCCATGAACCCGTATGGTTGATCTATATAAATGCGCTCTTCAAAATTGCCTCTCAGAAAATCAGTCTTGACGTCCATATGCTAGATTTCATAATCGAGGGCAACAACAATGGAACGGAGGATTCAGATGGACTTAAGCATAGCCACTGGCGAGAAGGTATCCTCATAGTCAATACCTTCTTTTTGGGTGTAGCCCTTGGCTACAAGCTTAACTTTGAATGTCTTCACATTCCCATATGGTCCTCTCTTCTTCTTATAAATCCATTTACACCATGTGTGTTTTACCCCTTCAGGAGGATCTACAAGCTTCTAGACTTCATTCCAGTATATCGATTATATCTCAACGTTCATGACATCTTGTCATAGGTTTGCTTCAGGACCAATCATGGCCTGCGAGTAGAAACAAGTTCATCATGATCCTTATCTGAGATTGCCATCAAGGCATCTTCATAAGACGTGTACCTGTTAGGTTGTCTCACAACCATCCGACTACGTTGAGGCTCCGACTCCTGTTGTGGTTCTTCCATTATTGAATCGGGAGCCGGTCCTGATTGGGGAGTCGGTGTCATCTCACTCAATAATTCATCTAGAACAAGTGTGTTTCTCGGTTTCACACCTCTTATATAGTCGTCCTTAAGAAAATGTGCATTCGTTCTCATGAATGTTTTCTTGTCGATTGGACTATAAAAGATCTATCCCTTCATTCCTTTGGGATATCCTACTAATATTCATAATTCTGATCGACTGGCTAACTTTCCTGTCTTTGATCTTAGTACGTGTGTCAGGCATCCCCATAGCCTAAGGTGGCTTACCGACGACTTTCATCCACTCTATCTTTCATATGGTGTACTAGGCAGCGTCTTTGATGAAACTTGGTTAAGAATATATGCCGTTGTTTCCAAGGAAAATCTGGAAGGGATGAGTAATTCATCATGGATCTAACCATATCAAATAGAGTTTCATTTCTTCTCTCCGACGCGCCATTTTGTTCTGGAGTGCCAGGTGTTGTAAGTTGAGAAAGAATACCTCATTCCTTAATATAGTCTTCAAACTCTCCTAGCAAGTACTCTCCACCATGATCAGATCGTAGTGTTTTGATTTTTGGCGCATTAGTTAAATATGTCCAAAACGTGAGTAGTCATTTATGAATGTTACAAAATATTCATAACCTCTTCTTACTTGGATATCCAATGGCCCACAGACATCACTATGTATGAGTTCGATGTATTGAATGACTCTTTCACCCTTCGCTGAAAATGATCTCTTGGTCATTTTACCTTTTTTGCAGGATTCACATGTTGGTAGTGATCTCACACTTAAAGTTTATGATGGACCATCCTTTTAAAGTCTTTTAATCATGTCTAGGCAAATGTGAAAAAGACACAAGTACCACGAGTAGGTTAGATCGATTGTAAATCAATATTTACTTCAATATCATATATCATTGGAACTTTTGATTTTACATAGAAAATGTTATTTATCATGCGTGCAATAGTAATTAAGACATCATTTTTAAAAATATCAATATCATCATCAATGAAATCCAAAGAAAATCATTGTTCAATTAAACTAGTTACTGAAATGAGATTTTTCCAAAAATTGGTATATAATTAAACATCACGCAAAACCAAATAACTATTCTCAAATAATAATTTAATCATTCCAAATAATACTGCTGATACTAGTGCTCTATTCCCCTAATGAAAGATGACTTCCCCCCATTAAGCCTTCTACTTTCCTTGATCCCCTACAAGGAACAACATATATAATTAGTGGTTACAGAGTCTACAATCCACGAAAAAGTAGAGTCAACCATATAACAGGCTTCAGTAAACAATATTGTACCTTTGGATATCAACTCCTTGAGATAATCTAGGCAGTTACGTTTCCAATGACCAGTGACTCCGCAATGATGAAACTTGTCTTTCGACTTGTCCACTTTCGTAAGGCCATTGCCTTTTACAGCTTTTGAGTTCTTAGCTTTCTTCAGACCTCTCTTGTGTTTCTTTTGGCGTCAGAGGTGGACGGCTACTTTCAGTAAAGATTTCCTCTCCATTCTTCCTCTAACCCTTTAGAAACAGGATCTCAGCAGCTTACAACTACTTCATAAGTTCCAAAAGAGAGTACCTCAACTTATTCATCGAATATTAAGTTTGAAGTTATCAAAAGTGTCTAGAAATGACTTGAGGATCATTACAACTTGAATCTCACCATACCTCATCTCCCATGATCTCCATCTCATTCAGATAACTAATGATCAACACCATATGTTCTCTGACAGGAGTTTCGAGTTTCATCCGAAAATTCATGAAGTTTCACTCATCAGCCTGTTTGGCTTGATGATCCTGATCCCCGAACATTTAAGTGATGTTCAAAATCATATCAACGGTGGTCTCCATGTTCTGATGCTATGATGTAACATCTGGTGCATCAGAATGCAACCAAGAACCATAGACATCTTCTTCCTCTTGATTCGATTCATTAATAGGCTCAAGAGGATAAGGGGTGGTGAGCATGAACTTGTGTTTTTCTACCGTGAGCACGATATCCAGATTACGTTTCCAAGTCACGCAATTTTCACCAGTGAGTTTATTTGCATTCAAGATTGTTGAGAGTGGAGATAACGATACATTACTGAAAAGAATAAATAAAGCGGTGTAAATAAATACTTAATCATTTAAGAAAGTATGATGCATGATGTAAATACTTAAATATTTAAAAATCTGATATAAACAAATTTCTTTCATGATGTTACGATCAACAACGATAGCTCGTCTCATCTAGGGACATAAAATCCGATGCCTCAATTTAACGATACAACTCTTTACAAAATTAAATTATATAAAATCATATGCCTCAATTTCGGCGTACATCAATTCTAAAATTGAAAAATGCACCTAAAGTCAATCGATCAGGATCCATTCATAAAACACATTCAAACATACTTTGAATCTACCATACATCAATTATATGTCAATATCATCATATTCATCCGTACATACATTTAAATATTGAATATGCATATTCAAAAATCATAGGCACTGGTACCATTTGTTGAATTAGGTTTTAGATTTTAAAGAAAAATTAATGAACCATGGCAAGGTCATAGGTAGAATTTCAAAAAAAAAACATCATACAAACGTTTAATCTAATTAAACAAAAAATCAAACAAAGTACATGAAAAATCATATGAACGTATCAAGAAGAGATTGGAATAATTTATACATTTTCAATTAATGAAGAGTTTCTGATTTGGCGGCATCCAATTTCTATCTCACGTTCTTCATTCTTCATAGAGCTAGTTGTTGATGTTTGCACTGACAACCACCCATTAGAATCAAAATTATATCTCTCAAGGATATCCGTAGGAATTGAGTTTGGGCTCTCAAAATAACTGTGAAAAAGAAAACAAAATTTTATCTTCCCCTTAGAGTTTTCGACGACAACTAGTGAGGGAGGGTGAGAGAAACTTTTTTCTGTTCTGATTAACACACTTAATTAGGGTTTTTGGATTTAACTCTAATGCAATCCGTTATATATTAATTACAAAATTTACCCATATACCCCTCTATGATAAAATCAAAATTTACATTCTTCATGCACTGTGATGTGTGATTTTTACATCTCTCCTAGAACCAAAATTGTGTCTAAATTCATCAATCTAAATTGGTGAATTAAACTAATCTCTATCAATTAATTAATTATTTTTTTATTTACTAATTACCCAATAATTAGAAAATGACAAAATAATTAATTTGAACATTAATTTTACTTTTCACTCATTTATTGATGACACACATCTCATATAGGGCTCCGAAAGTGTACCTTGGTCCAAAACACATTTTTGGTCTAACTGATGTTATTTCTCATTCTTGTCCTTATGAGCTACTCCTGAGACCGAATAAAACCACATGAATAAAGTAATGGAATTTAAATATCTGGGTAATTTATCTCCATAAATTCCCGCCCTATTTAATCTCCGCATCGTACGACTCTACTATATGTTTGATGCCAAATAAACTCTTCATTCATGCACGTTACATTTTTTGTTAGTGCAAACAAACATTTTCATTTCACGGTCCATATAAAATTTTATGATATTACTCTTCGTAAATATCAGTAATAAGAGTGAGATGTAAAACTACCGGTTTACCCCTCTAGTTATTATTTTCTTAATTTTTTTATTGACTGTGAATAAGAAAGACATAATTGTGAAGTGTCTAATACAGTTCACCACGTCATATTCAATGACTCATGTCATCGAGTACCGGGCATGGTTTATTTATTCACACATCCATCAATAAAGCATAAGGTGATATTGTTGTTTTCGCAATCTTGTCATGAATTCCATATATGTGAATCATGCAACTCCAACATAGTTTAATCACGGTCCCAACAGTCGAGGTACTTCCTGACAATTGAACGCACTCCTTTGAAGATTCAAAGATCGTGAGTAACTAGGTCAAGTTTCGTATTCACCTCAGGATTAAGGTAATTATGAAAAGACCCTTAAGATGTAACAATTAGATTTAGAGCTAGTTAAATAGCTTTACTCTAAACTAGATGCTTACTGGTTTATTCAACATGTTTCATATCATGTCTAGGTCAACTGTTAGAGTCTCCACTCCCATGTCCCAAGACCGGCATACTTTGGTTCAATCTAATATCCACAATTATATTCGATTGCACAGTCGACCCTAAGACTACAAATAATATTATGAACTATATTAGAAGAGTTTGTCTGGAAAATCGCTTGGTCTTTACTCTTCTTAGACAACAGAAGATCCACTTCAACTAAATTTACTTATTGGTTGGTAAAGCTATTTCTTGGAGTAGTATCAAGTAGACACTCATAGCTTCCTGCCCCATGGCCTTACAATTTGTAACATATTATAATGCATACAATCATGGAATATGGCTGCAAAATTTTATCATTGGACTACGCATTGTTGGGTGCATTGAAAGACCACTAAAGTTGTATTTTGACAATAAATCAACGATTTTATATTCCAACAACAACATGAGCTCATCTAAGTCAAAGCATATTCAGATTAAGTTCATATTTGTAAAAGAAATAATACAAAGTGGTCAGATGTCTATAGAACATATTGGGACAAACTCCATGATAGTAGATCTGCTCAATAAGAGATAACCACCCAAGGTCTTTCATGAGCACACAACTCATATAGGTGTTTGGGGATTTCATGGTTTACTAGGATTTTGTTTATTGCTTTATGTTATATTTTACGAACATTTATGTATTTGATGTTTTCTAATCAGAAATAAAGTTATTCAGTTCATTTCGCTCTGTGACATTATGTTGTTGTTGACCTCCCAAAAGTAAAATAAGACTAGTATGAAATAGACATGTATAGATCACATTACATGTAATTTTTCATGCTACACATTTATGATTGTTCTATGTCATTTGGTTGTACTGATATATATGACATTGATGGGTTTAGTTACAATAAAGGTAATGAATACCACTTTGTACCTATGTTAATATAGTCAATGGACGAGATTGTTTCGGATATACCTTACGTTTGAGACAACAAATTTTGGGAGCTCATAAAGTTAAACATTTATATAAGGTTACATATGTGGCCTAGTGGGAGGTTGTTGGAAAAATTCAACATGTGAGGTCACACATGTAAAACTAAGGCCTCGTTGGGCCGTCAGGATAGTACTAGATAGTATTGTACTAAATATACCGGATTGTACCGTACTGTACTATATTATATTGGATTAATAGTAATGTCCTGTGTTTGATGTTGTGTTAGTTAAAAACTGTATTATTTGTATAATGTTTAACACATCATAATACTGGATTGTCAAATAAATTATTCGTGTCTTTTAAGCAAATACAGTGGTGGTCATAGTATTTTTTTTACCCTAAATTATATTTTTCAAAAAAAATTAATGAGAAAGGTATTTTCGGGATTAAGATAGAAAAAAGTTATAAAATATTGGAGAGTCCTAGTTAGGAAGGGAGTAGCAGGGACGCATCATAAAAGTAATAAGGAAGTTCAACAACATTTGTCAATTCATTTTCCTCCTTCTGCCTTTTACCCATTGGCTTGCATGCACTATTCACACCCTTTTTTATGCTATGTACACTCCATCTCTGTCGATTTCTCTATCAGTCATTCTTTCTTCTATCTCACTAACTCCACCATTATTTTACTGGTAATCTCTCTCTGTCTCTATCCCCCTCTATGTTCGTCCTCTCTATTTTGTATCATTTGATTGTATTTAAGTCTAGGCCTTTTTTACCTGCTCAATCTATCAATATATTTGTACTTTTTTATTTGGTTTTTTATCCTTTTCCTTAGTTATCAAGAGAAGATGAGATGAAGAAAGAGGAAGTTTAGACGGGTCTGGTGAGAGAGAGGCTTCAGAATCGTTAGTCTTTGCTCTACTTGTTGGTCTTGTTCTTGTTTTGGTGTTTTCCTTTTGTCCTATTTTGGTGTTTTCCTTTGTCCTGTTTAGCCCTACTCTTTGGAGGGGACTAAATTATCCGGTATTGGTGGGACTAAACAGTCTCACCGTATTAGCTAATACAGATTACTTTTTTAATCAAAACACGAGATAGTTAGTACAATCTAGACTCTTAATATTGTCTAATTCCGATAGCCAAACGAGACTTAAACGTGTTGTGTTATTTTTTAATAAGTCTAAGTAAAGTGATCTAATTAAAAAATTAATGTTCTAAGCCTTATGAGTATAATTATCATGAAATTAATGTGTAAATACAAGTATGATATTTTTAATTTGTTGAGGGATCAAATTAGAAACAATAAAAGTAATTAACTGCACATTTAATTAAAATAGTTATGGTCCCCAAATTACACAAGCAAGCCATTTTTCTTCGAATTGTTATCTTTATTCCTTCATGGAAGAATTATGGAGAATAACTCAAGGGCTTGTGCCAATTTGGAAATCTAATCCTTCACTTTCTCATACAATTATCCATGGAACCAGATAAGTCTTTCGCAATCAAATTCTCCACTTCTTTCTTCTCATTGAAATTAAAATGGAATATGTATTTGAGATTAGGGTTTGATAAAATTTCATAGAAACATGTTGATCTTATGATTTGCAGAATATAACATGTTTAGTTAGGCTTAAATTCAAACATATCATGATGATGTTGGAATGTAAGATGTGAATTTGTTTGTTTTTTTGTGGAAATTTCTTGGCAACTTAAGAAGGAATTGAGAGCTAAAGTCATTTCAATGGAGCACTTCTTGGTTTTCATAAGCTTATGAGTTTCTTTATGAGTGAGTTCTGTAAAGAGAAAGAAAGCAAAGAGAATGAGAGATACAATGAGATAGAGAGTACATAAAAAGAGTGAGAGAGAAAAGAGCCATGAGATATAGAGAGAGTCGCATGATGTTGAGAGAGAGCCACGTGGTAGAGCGAGATTGAGAGAGAGCCATGTGGTACTGCATAGTACCATGTGGCATGGATGCTTATGTAGATTTCCATCTAATAGATGACGTGAGGCTTTTTGCCAAGTTTTGAAAGTTTAGATGTGTTTGATTTTCATTTCACGAGCGTAGGGTGTCTTTACAAAAAAAATGAAAGTTTAGGGGTTAATTTGCATTTTTCCAATCAATAATAATAATAATAACACTTCCACCAACTATCATGATTTATCCCTCATCAACACCCAACTTTTTTGTCAAGACTTTCAGCTTCTTCGAGTAAGAGACCCTAGACCGTAGATGTCAAGCTTCCATAGAGACCTTCACGGATAGACGAAGAGTTTTGCGTCTATGGATGAAGAGTTTTACGTCTATGGATGAAGAGTTTCATGGCCATGGAGAGGAACACACAACCATGGCCAATGAGCTTCACGGTCTGGACCGCAAGGGAAGCTTCGTGTCCATGAAATGAGCAACGGCTAGAATAAAAACTAGGGTACCACTCGCCAGGAACGTGAAAATATGAATACACACACACACACACACACACTAAAAGAGGCAGAATTACGTATAATTTTAAGTATTTTAAAGAGGGGTATTAGAATGCAAGAATTCAAACAGCCATGGATGTAAGAATTCAAATATTATTGAAAAACAATAAACTTACAATATTGAAAATTATATTGCAACAGTTAATTAGTGCTCCCGCTCACTAATTAATGTTGAGGAAGAAGAAGAAAGATTACAAAAGAGGAGAGGAAGAAAGTTTTGTTTTCAAAACAAGTTTTTCTCTCAAAATCGTTAAGAGTGAAAACAAGTTCTGAGAAACAAATGAGAGAATGCTACTATTTATAACCAAGTATAGTGGAGTTCATCGGGAATCCATCCCTTACTTGAATTATTCTATTCTACAAAAGTAAAAATATTTTACATTTTTACTTTTGTCTATTTTTGACTAAGAATAATAAAAAGAATAAATAGTTTCCTAGTGGTTCGACAACTAGTACAATAATTACAGAAAGAGACAAATTACAAAAATTCTTCAATAATTGTTATTTCAGTCTTCATGTCTTCATAATTGCTCTGTCATGATTGCTGTCGTTGAAAGGTCATTGTGACAATTGTTGTGTATTGGATTCATTGATAATTGATATCTTGGATCTTTGTGCATTTATTGTTGATCATGTATAAATTATTATTGTCTATCTTTGAAGGTCATTATGAACATTACATTGTGCTGATGTGTCATCATGATTCATCAATTTGATTCTTGGATTTTATTCAAGTATTGGCATTTTGCCAACAGTGCATTATTTTTCTTCACATATCAGCACTAAGGTTGATACTGTCAAATGAGACTTGTGAATCATGGAAATGATCATGAGCGCATTGAGGAAGAACTCGATCTTGTGATTATCCCTTCAATTGCTAAGGGAGAGTCTTAGATGATTGACCTTCTTGATTTTTATTTTTGATTGGATGATTTGACTCTACTGTTGATTCAGAGTCAGGATCAATATTATCTTCAAATAGAAGGAGCATTTTTTGTATCAACTCATGTTTTGATTTTGATTTTGTAGCATTGGCTTTTCCTTTTGGGGAATGTTTTTATCTAGACTTGGATTCTGGGGAAGAATTGAATGATTTGGTTTGGTTTATTTGTGGGATATGGCTGGTTGGCTCATTAATTTTTAATGGGGTCACAAGAGATGCCTTGGTTATTTTCAATTGTGGGTGGATATATGCAAACTCATTATTTATTAAGGCAGATATTTTTAGAGTACTAAATTTATCTCACCATTTAAAGTAGTATTGCCTGGTGACAATTTTCTCTTCAATGGAGTACTGCCATTTTAAGATCCTTGGAATCTTATATTTTTTTACAAAATAAAGTATTGGCGGAAAAGAAACCTCAATTGGTGAGGGCTTGAACAATTTTAAAAATAACTCGAAATTCTGTTGAAGTTCAATTGGGAATAATTGCAAGATAGGGCCATGGATTGACCACCATATCAATAATCATTTTGAGAAATTGACTTTGAAATTTTATCAAAGTTTAAAAACCAAGAATGAGAAAATTCATTATTTTGATGCAAGAAAATTGTTTGCCAAGCATCAACATAGTCAAAATAATTGTATTATTTTTTATTTAAAAGGGGTTTTAGCTCTGAAGGATGGATTTTTTATTCCTCTATGGTTATTCTTTTGAAGATGTAGAAGGAATGCTAGATGATCTTGAGCTGGTTAGTGGACTGATATTGAGAGATTTTGTTTCTAAAAGAATATCCCTATAGAAATTGAGTTTTTTGTCTTTGTGTCTAGGGAAAAATGGAAATTCGGAAGAAAATATGATTTTGCTATTTAAATTGTATTTTTAAAATTAGCAACTAAGGGTTCAATGTAGAAAATATTCTTACTGGGGGTCTTCCTGTAATATAGGGACGACCTTTTGTATTTCGGTTGGTTGACCAACTGTGGGTCAAATGGTTTAGAGACTGAAAATGGGTCAAATTGGTTTACTAGTGCAGATTGGCAGTTGGGCCTGATGGACCCGAGTATTGATATTTGGTTTTATCTTGGAGCAAAAGGCTCCTCTTCGATTTAGACCTTAAGGGTCAATTTTGAAGTTGAGGACTCCCCTTTAATTATTCTCCTCGAGGCTTGGGGCCTAGACCTCGTCTTGTTGTCCCTGCAAGAATTCACGGGTCAAGAAGTCAGGAAATAAATTATTAATACATTTAATGAATTCAATATTAAAATAATGAATACTAAGTATGGACTGCCATCATGCAAAAATTTATTTTGAATCAATATTCTAAACATCTTTCTCCAAAACATGTTTCGAAGATTTACAATCAATTTTTAAAAGGAACTTCAGATTCAATAAGTCATCCTAAAATTTTTGTATATACAGAACAACATATAAGATTTTCTTTTTAATTGTACTATAATTAACTTGTGATTGAGACCATGCTCCAGATGTGAACCTAACAATTTGTTCTGGTGGCTTTGGAGAGATTTTCTATAACAACATACCTGCATATCCTACTTCGGAGGTATCAGTCTGCATTATTTTGAAAGAACTATTGGAGAGGATGCCAAGACAATGGAGTGTCTTAACATGAGTTTTAAATCTTCTAATCAGACTGGTGTGGACAGATGTCCAAGGAGGAGAATTCTTTTTTAGCCTTTCAAATAGAGGATTGCAATCAATTCTTAATTTATCATAAAAATCATATATGTAATTTGAAGATCCTAGAAATCTTTGTAATTCGGTTATGTCTAGGATTTCATCAGGGAATTTGTCATTAAATTATATTACCCGATGAACTGATTTAATTATAGAATGGTGTATTTCAAATCCTAGAAATCTAATCTTGGATGGAAATAATTTAATTTTCCTCATAGAGATAACTAAATAATTTTGATTTATTAGCCTAGTAAATATTTCAAGATGTTTCCAATGTTCTTCTAATGACCTAGAAAAGATAAGAACATCATCAATGTAAACAATTAAGAAATCAGTAATTTGATTCAAGATTTTGTTCATTAAGTTTTGAAACTCACTATGAGCATTCTTAAGACCAAAAGGCATTACATTCCACTCATAATGGTCAAATGGTGCTACAAATGGAGTTTTATATTTGTCATTTTCTTTTATCTGGATTTGCCAGAATCCAGATTTCATACTAAACTTAGAAAATACCACTGCACTCCAAGTCTATTGATGAAATCCCTTTTGTTCGGTATTGGATATCTTATCCATTCCAAAACTTTATTAAGGGGTTTTTAATTAATCACTAAATGATGAACTGCTTGTCCAATTTCATTGTCCTTCTGGACATAAAAGGCCGAGGACCAATGAGACTTGTTCCTTCTAATAATATTCATATTGAGAGTTCTGCAATTTTCTTTTTACAGAATTCGAGCATTTTAGAATTCATTTGAATTGGTCGTGCCTTTGTAGGGATATTTTTTTTATCGAATCCCTTGATATAAGGTAGACTGACTGTATGTTACTTTCTGTGCCAGAAAGCATTAGGAATGCCAGCATAATTCATTGGAAAATCTTGTTCGAAGATTTTAAGTTGATTTAAAGGGCAGGATTCTGAAACTGTTCTTCAATTCTTTTGAATTTTAATTCATTCTGCAAAAAACAATTGTTTTTCTTTACAAATAATTAGATTTATGGATTTAGAAACATATTTTTCCTTTAGGGTTTTCAATTTCTCACTGTAAGAAAAAGAAAGAAACTTGAATTTAACATGTTCATTCATGAGATAAGTAATTATCTCATCATACTCTGTTATTTTATCACTCATATTGTTTACTAAGACAAAATGATGTTTTGAAACATACATTGTTTTGGTAAATATGAACTCTGGAGATTTCATAATTGATATGCATCCAAGTACCATTAGCAGAAAAAAAATATTCTCTCGTCTTTTTGAAGTACTCAGTAGGAACGAGTTATTCTTGCATATAATTCAAACATGCTTCTGAATCAATCAAGGCCATTGAAGTGAAATCAAAATCTTGAATAATTATTCTAACCATTATGTGTCATTTCTTGATTTTGATATGATTAAGAATTTGGATGAAGTTATCATCGTCTTGATTATTGACAAAAGGTTCTTAAACCTCATTATCAGAAATTGAGAATTTCATAGGTTCTGCTAGATCACTAGATTCATGATTCTTAATTAAATTTTCTATTTTTAAAAGGTTTAATTCTTCTTTGATTTCTGTGTTAAATTTTTTTAATTCTTTTATTTTTAATTTCCTTTTGAAGTTCTTATAAGATAACTTTATTTTGCTTTCCTCTAACCATATTGAATTTTTCAAGAGTTTATTAAAGGCTTGTAGTATTGTTATTATTAGACTTAGTTTTTTTTCTTTAGAATTACCTTTGTAAGCATTTCAAGGTATTCTTGTTTTAATTCTAAATTTTCAAAATTGCTAATCAAATCCAATAAGAGGTTTTCTTGTTCTTCATTTTTATTTTAAATATTAATTTTTTAATGATAACTATCCCTAAACCCCATTGAGATGTTAGGAGAATCACTATCATAACTTATAGAGTTAATTTCAGAGGATTCAAATTCTCCTAAATCTTCATTACTACTCTCATAATATTTTATTGTTTCTAAGATTCTAAACAATTCTTGTTTATCTTCTTCATAAATATTTAATTGATTAATTTTATTTTTGACTTGATAAGTATTAGAAAAATGACAATTCTGGCCACATTCAAAACAATTAATTTTACTTTTATCAATATATTTTTTATTGAATTTTCTTCTACGATAATTTTTATTCTTAGAGAAATGTTTGTCAAAATTTTTATTTTTTGAAAAGAATTGGTTAAATTATTTATTCTTATTTTTGTCATATTGTCTCATATACGGCTTGTGATTCCTTCTAGGGCTTAAATGAGAAATTTTTCTATTTCTTTGGGTAGGAGCAATAGCGGGTAAACCATATTACTCGTAGAAATTACCTAATTCATATTTTGCAGTTTTATTTTCTTTTAACTATTTGTTAATTTTCATATCTATACACATTCTAAGACCTTCCTTTTGTCTTGTAGTAACTATTGTACCATAGGTTAGACTGTTATAGTCTATGTTTTCTAGGTCATTACTAAGGATTGTCCTAATTTTATAGGCAAACAAATTGGGTAAACCATTGATAAATTTTTCTTTTCAAAATGGTTGATTACTATCATCCCTTATCATTACTCTGAACAAAAATATATTTGTGTTCCAATTAAAATCACGTAGGGTTGGACACCTAAGATTGGTCAATTGATCTTGGACATGCGAAGTAACATTACTTGGCGTTCCAATGAAGTGTTCAATTATTGTGTAAAGGAGGTATTGATGGCATCCTATATTGTTTCATGATCCTCTCCAATAATTGGGGTTCCTTTAGCATCAATCATCACTGTTAAAAGGATTGTATTCTTGCACTCTTCTGTGAGATGTTTTTTCCACCAGAAATGAAAAATTCTTATGAATCCTATGCCTAAAAGATTTATTACCTCATTGTGAAGTAAATTGTGTTTGGTAATGTTGTTGTTGGCTACCATCACCTTGTGCTGCAATTTATTGAGAACTTCCTGCTCAGAAAGTCCATCAATGTTCCATTTGTAAAATTTTCTCTACAGAAATAGAAATTGGTTAACTAAAGAATTTTCTGAAATTTGGATATCACAAGGAGTAGTGCTTTTTATGCCACTTCCTTTCTAATTTATTAATTTCTAAATTTTTAAATGTTTCTTCAATATTATTAAAATTAAAATATTCATGAACTGTGGATGGTTCATAGGTGAATCTGACCTATGATTTTCTGATTCTGAACTACTGTCTTCATTAATGATCTTAACAGAAGAAGATGATTCAACAGATTTATTCTTAAATTCTTGAAGCATTTTATCTATCTATTTATTAAGGGAAACAATATTCAAAGTGGTTTTATTTGAAAGATTTATTAAGGGTTTTTCTTTCAGGGATTCATTAGATTTAAGTTCTTGAAGACCATCAACATTATTTTCAATTTTGTCTGATTTGTTTATCTATTGTGATTAGACTTTGATTGATGTAATTGAGTTGTTCAACTACTTTTTTATTGGGTTATTCTTCCTTTGCAATCTTGAAAGTAGAAGCATTGTTTAATGAATTTTTATGATTTATTATAATTTTTGGTGGATGACTAACAGAAACCACACTAGAGTCTTCCTTGATCCATTTTGATTTGGAAATAACTTTAATATTTTTCTCACAAATTCCTCGATATAATCAAGGTAAAACATGTCAACTCTAAATTCTTGCATGAACTCCTTCCATTCAGCAAGTATGATTTTTCTTTGATCCATATTATATGTATCTTTGAACCTATTACATCTATCAAGATTGGTAGGGTCATTATTGAGTTGGGTTAGACCTTACGAATGTGGTTTGTATTCTTGGTTCATGGTTCCTAAATTTAAGACTAAAAGTTGAGGATTAATAGGATGAAAGGTTCCTTGAAAATCTGATTCAGATAGTGCTTCAGGTTCGTCATATTGTTGAGACTTATTATCAAAGACTGACTGTCTAACTTGAGAATTTATGGCTATACCTTTAAGTCTTAAATTTTTTATTTTTTATTTTTTTAATTCTTATTCTAATTTTTGAATCCTAAGATCTTGATCATTATTAATAGATGATCTAGAAAAGGAATTCCTAAGGGTATTAAACTGGCTCTACTCTCTAATTTAAGGACTAGAACTAGTAGATTGAAAATTAATTTTAACAATATCATCCATATACTGTTGGATGTAATCAATATCATCAATTAGGTGTTGAATTGGAGTGGGTTGGCTTTCATTGGTTAAAAGTCAATCTGTAGGCAAAGCATATCAGACCATCTAATTGTTTTAGGGATTCTAATGTTGACATTACTTTGACTAGATTGAATCAACATGGTTTGCTTTTTTGGACTCCTATTGATGGCGTGAAAATTTATATTGATTTTGGTGACTTTGTAATGTATAAAACTAGGGGTTTGACAACTTCAAGGATTTGGTAACCACTGATTTTAATATTCAAAGTTAGAGATTTTAGAATATGGGGGTCTGTTAAACTAACAGAAAAATCTGAAAAATAATTTAAATGGATTGGACCATTACAAAATGAGGATTTAATTAATCCTAAAATACTATCATTGAAATTTGTAAATCTTGCATCACGCAAGGCTAACAAGACAGAGGTATTTAGGCCTCTCCTTTTGAGTGGTTTTACTCCAATCTGGACTAAACTAAAATGAAAGAAATTATATACTTCTTCAATGTGATGTTTAATCACATTGGGAGAAAACAATTGACAAGTTTCATGTTCTTTCCCTAGAGCATATAGTTTTTTAATTGTTTTGACATGATTCTAAGACTTGAAGGAAGTAACAAACCATGTTGATTTATATATTTTTTTACTAGGTATTTTGGGTATATTCCATACCCTATGATCAACTTGATCATCTGCTAGGTATTCAAAATGTTCTTCATTTTTTCGTGTATGGAATTGAAGTTATTGTAGACCTATTACTACTAGAATAATTACTTCTAAATAATCTACTCATAGCTAAAAAACATACAAAATTATTCTTATGATTGAAAATTTCATATTGTATTTTGATTACTAATCTGTTGTGACTTCTACAACCTTCTACCAGGTTGACTCTTCTCGTTTATGCTTCTACAACCACCCTACCCTTGAGATTTATGTATCTAAGAGGTCTTATCAAGGTCCCTGAAGCTAACAAAATAAAAGCTGATACGTCAGTCTATGATAAAACAGAGTCACAGATTAGATAAACAAACATTACAGAGAAATAATCAAGCATAAAATTAACCATCCACTTGGACGGAGAGTGGGATTAAGTAAAATAAATTATTCAAGTAAGCAATTGAGTAATAATAAAAGCAAGAACCAACCATAAAGGCATTGATTGTTATCTCAGTCTTTATATCTACATAATTATTATTTTTCACCGCCATTATGGCTGGTTCTTGCTTTTATTGCTGCTCAATTGCTTCCTTGAATAATTTATTTTACTTAATCTCACTCTTCACCCAAATGGCTGGTTATTTTTATACTTGATTATTTTTCTGTAATATTTATTTATCTAATCTGTGAATCTATTTTTTCAGAAGATGACGTATCAACTTCTATTTGGTTAGCTTTAGGGACTTTGATAAGACCTCTTAGAGACGTAAATGTCAAGGGGTAGGGTGATTGTGGAGGAAGAAAGGAGAAGAGTCAACTTGGTAGGAGGTTGTAGAAGTCATAACAGATTAATAATAAAAACATAGTATGAAATTTTCAATCATAAGAATAATTTAGTTATTTTGAGCTATGAGTAGATTATTTAGAAGTAATTATTCTGGTAGTAATAGGTCTACAACAACTTCAATATCAGACACAATAAATGAAGAACATTTTAAATATGTATCAGATGATCAAGTAGATTATGGGGAATGAAATATACCAAAAATCATTAATAAAGAAACTTATAAATTAGCATAGTATCTTGCTTCCTTCAAGCCTCAGTATCATGTAAAAATAATTGAAAAAATAAATGCTCTTGGGAAAGAGTATGAAACTTGTTAATTACTTTCTCTCAATGCAAGAAAACATCACATTAAAGAAGGATATAATTTCTTTCATTTTGGTTTAGTCGAGATTGGAGTTAAAACACTCACAAGGAGAGGCCTAAATACCTCTGTCTTGTTAGCCTTACGTAACGCAAGATTTACTAATTTTAATGATAGTATTTTAGGATTAATTGTATCTTTACTTTGTAATGGTCCAATCCATTTCGATTATTTTTCAGATTTATCTGTTAGTTTAATAGACCCCCATATTCTAAAATCCTTAAGTTTAAATATTAAACTAGTGGTTACCAAATTTTTGAAGGTACCCAATCCCTAGCTTTAATTTTTAGATATAGTACAAAGTAACCAAAACCAATATGAATTTCCAAGATATCAATAGGAGCATAAAAAATCAAACCCTATTGATTCAATCCAGTTAAAGTAACGTCGATATTAAGGTCCCTAAAATAATTAGGTGGTTTGATATTTCTTTACCCATAAATTGGCTTTTAACCAGTGAAATCCAACCCAATCCAATTCAACACCCAATTGAAGATGTTGATTACATTTAGTAGTAAATGGATGGTACTACTAAAATTAATTTCCAATCTTCTAGTTCTAATCCTTAAATTAGGGAGTATAACCAGTCTAGTCCCCTAGAAATTCCTTTTTTGGATCATCTGTTAATAATGATAAATATCTTTGGATTCAACAATTAGAACAAGAATTAAAAATTCACGAGTTCTCAATTTAGTCAGCAAGTCTATGATAATAAGTCTGAACAATTCGATGAACCTGAAGTGCCCACTGAATTGGATTTCCAAGGATCTTTTCATCCTGTTAATCCTCAACTTTTAGATTTAAATTTTGGAACCCTGAACCAAGAATATAAACAAGATTGAGAAGTTCTAACCTAACACAATAATGACCCAGCCAATCCCAATAGACATAATAGGTTCATAGATTCATATAATATGGATGAAAGAAAAATTATCATTACTGAATGGAAGACGTTCATGCAAGAATTTAAAGTTGACATATTTTTTTTATTATATCGAGGATATTTATTAAAAGAATATTAATGTAATTTCAAATCTAAATGGGTCAAGAAAGACTCTAGTGTGAGGTCTACTAGTCATCCACCACATGAAAAAATTATAATTAACCACACAAAAATTTAATCAATGCCTCTCCTTTCAAGATTGTAAAGGAAGAAGAAACCAATAAAAAAGTAGTTGAACAACTTAATTACACAAATCAAGTTTAATCACAATAGAAAAATGATTAGATAAAAATGAAAATAAAGTTGATGATTTTCATGAACCTAAATCTAATGACTCCATGAAAGAAAACTCCTTAATAAATCTTTCAGATAAACCCATTTTGAATATTGCTCCCCTTAATAAACAGATAGATAAAATGTTTTAAGAATTGAAGAATAAATCCGTTGAATCATCTTCTTCTATTAAGGTTATCAAATAAGATAGTGGTTCGGAATCAGAAAGTCATAGGTGAGAATCCACCTATGAGTCATCCACTGACCATGAATTTTCAGACATTAATAATATTGAAGATACATTCAAGAATATAGAAATTAATAAAAGGAAAGCAAGTGGCATAAAAAACCATTTCCTCCTAACATTTAAATTACTGAAAATTCTTTAGTTAATCAATATTTTGTGTCTATAGAGAAATTATATGGATGAAATATTGATGGACTTTCTATGCAAGAAGTTCACAATAAATTGCAGCACATGGCTATGGTAGCCAACAACTATATTACCACACATAATTTACTTCACAATGAGGTAATAAATTTTCTAGTCACAGGATTCATTGGAATGTTTCATTCCTGGCGAGAAAAATATCTCACAGAGAATCCAAAATACCATCCTTTCAGCAGTGAAAATTGATGCTGAAAAACCCCAATTATTGGAGAATATCAGGAAACGATTCTTGATGCCATCAACACACTTCTTTACATAATGATTGAACATTTCATTAGAATGCCAAGTATTGTTACTTCGCGTATTCATGATCAATTGACCAATCTTAGGTGTCCAACCTCAAGTGATTTTAATTGGTACAAAAATATATTTTTATCCAGAGTAATGACAAGGGATGATAGTAATCAACCCTTTAGTCTTACCTAGGGTACAATAATTACTACAATACAAGAGGAAGGTCTTAGAATTTGTATAGATATGAAAATTAACAAACAAATTAAAAAAGAAATAAAACTGCCAAAAATGAATTAGGCAATTTCTGTGAGTAATATGGTTTACCCGCTATTACACCTTCCTAACGTAGGAAAATTTCTCATTTAAGCCCTAAAAGGAATCACAAAACTTATAGCAGACAATACCACAAAAATAAGAATAAAAATTTTGACCAATACTTTTCAAAAAATAAAAATTTTGACAAACGTTTGTCTAGGTATAATATTATTCTAAAAGAAAATTCAATAAAAATCTATTGATAAAAGTAAAATTAAGTGTTTTAAATGTGGCTAGAATGGTCATTTTTCTAACACTTGTCAAGTAAAAAAAATTAATCAATTAAAAATTTCTGAAGAAGATAAACAAGAATGGTTTAGAATCTTAGAAACAATAGAATATTATGAGAATAGTAATGAAAATTTAGGAGAATTCGAATCCTCTGAATCCTCTGAAATTAACTCTTCAAGTTTCGGCAGTGATTCTTCTAACATCTCAATAGGATGTAGGGATAGTTGTTGAAAAAAATATAATTTTAAATAAAAATGAAGAACAAAAAAACAACTTGTTGGATTTAATTAGCAAGATTAAAAATCCAAAATTAAAATGAGAATATCTTGAAAGACTTTAGAAAGATAATTTTAAAGAAAAAAAATACTAAGTCTAATAATAACAATACTGCAAGCCTTTCATAAACCCTTGAAAATTTCAATAATGTTAAAGGAAAGGAATGGAAAAGAAAGTTACCTTATAGGAACTTCAAAAAAAATTAAAAATATTAAATTTGAAATAAAAGAATTAAAAAATTCAAACACAGAATTAAACCTTTTTAAAAATAGAAAATTTAACTAAGAATCATGAGTCTAGTGAACTAGGAGAACCTATTAAATTCTCAATTTTTAATAATGAGGTTGAAGAACCTATTGTCAATAATCAAAACGATGAAAACTTCATCTAAATTCTTAATCATATCAAAATGAAGGAATGACCAATAATGATCAGAATAGTTCTTCAAGATTTTGATTTCACGTCAATGGCCCTGATTGATTCAAAAGAAGATTTCCATTATATGTAAGAAGGACTCTTTCCTACCAAGTACTTCAAAAAGACGAGAGAATCTTTTTCTTCTGCCAATGGTACTCGGATGCAGATCAATTATGAAATCCCCAAAGTTCATATTTGCCAAGATAATGTATGTTTCAAAATATCATTTGTCCTAGTAAGAATATATGACTGATAAAATAATTTTAGGTTTACCATTCATTTCTTTATTATATCCTTTTACAGCGGAGCAAGATGGGATAATTACTTATTTCATGAATAAATCCGTTAAATTCAAGTTTCTTTCTTTTTCTCACAATGAGAAATTGAAAACCCTAAATCCATAAATCTAATTTCTTGTAAAGAAAAATAATTGTTTTTTGTAGAATGATTTAAAATTCAAAATAATTGAAGAACAGTTTCAGAATCCTGCCCTTCAAAATAAATTAAAATCTTCGAACAAAGAATTTGCAACGAATTATGTTTTGACATTCCTAATGCTTTCTGGCATAGAAAGCAACATAGAGTTCGTCTACCTTATATCAATGGATTTGATGAAAAGAATATCACTACCAAAGCATGACCAATTCAAATGAATTCTCAAATGCTTGAATTCTGCAAAAAGGAAATTGCAGAACTTCGCTATAAGAATATTATTAGAAGGAGCAAGTCTCATTGGTCCTGCTCGGCCTTTTATGTCCAAAAAGTCATCAAAATTGAACGAGGAGTTCCTCATTTAGTAATTAATTATAAGCCTTATAATTAAGTTTAGGAATTGATAAGATATTCAATACCGAACAAAAGGGACTTAATCAATAGACTTGGAGTTGTGGTGGTATTCTCTAAGTTTGATATAAAATCTAGATTCTGGAAAATCTAAATAAATGAAAATGACAAATATAAAACTGCATTTGTAACACCATTCGGCCATTACGAGTGGAATGTAATGTCTTTTGGTCTTAAGAATGCTCTTAGTAAGTTTCAAAACATAATGAATGGAAACTTTAATCAATTTACTGATTTCTTAATTGTTTACATTGATGGTGTTCTCATCTATTCTAGGTCAATAGAAGAACATTGGAAACATCTTGAAATATTTACTACGATAATAAATCAAAATGGTTTAGTTATCTTTGTGAGTAAAATTAAATTATATCAATCCAAGATTAGATTCTTAGTATTTGAAATACATCATTATATAAATTAAACCAATTGATCAGGTAATACAATTTGTTGACAATTTTCCTAATGAAATCCTAGACAGAACTCAATTACAAATATTTCTAGGATCTTCAAATTACATATATGATTTTTACGATAAATTTAGACTTGATTGCAAGCCTCTCTTTGAAAGGCTAAGAAAGAATCCTCCTCCTTGGACATTTGTCCACACCAATTTGATTAGAAGAATTAAAACTCATGTTAAGACACTTCCTTGTCTTGGCATCCTCTCCAATAATTCTTTCAAATTGTAAAGACTGATGCCTCTGAAATAGGATATGAAGGTATCTTGTTACAGAAAATCTCTCCAGAATTACCTGGACAAATTTTTAGGTTCACATCTAGAACATAGTTTCAATCTTAAATTAATTATAGTACAATTAAAAAAGAAATCTTATCTGTTGTACTGTGTATAGAAATATTTTAGGATGAATTATTGAATCAGAAGTTCCTTTTCAAAATTTATTGTAAATTTGAGAAACATGTTTTGGAGAAAGATGTTAAGAATATTGCTTCAAAAAAATTTTTTGCGCGATGGCAGTCCATACTTAGTATTTTTTATTTTAAGTTTGAATTCATTAAAGGCATTAATAATTCAGTTCCTGACTTATTGACCCGTGAATTCTTGTAAGGACAACAAGATGGGCTCTAGTCCCCAGGCCTCGAGGAGAACAATCAAAGGGAAGACTTCAACTCCACAATTGGCCCCTAAGGCCCAAATCAAAGAGGAGCCTTCTGCTCCAAGACAAAACTAAATGACAATACTCGGGTCCATCTGGCCTAACTACCAATTTGCACTGGTCAACTAATTTGACAAATTTTCAGTCTCTAAACCATTTAACCCACAATTGGTTAACCAACCAGCCATAAAATACAAAAGTTCATCCCTATATTACAGGAAGACCCCCAGTAAGAATCTTTTCTACATTGAACCCTTAGTTGCTAATTTAAAAAATCTAAATACAATAGAGAAATCCTATTTTCTTCCGGATTTCCATTTTGTCCCTAGACACAAGGACAAAAATCTCAGTTTCTATAAGGATATTCTTTTAGAAATAAAATCTGTCAATATCAATCCAATAACCAGCTTAGATGGAAAGATGCTCTATCATTGCTTCTACATCCTCAAAATAATAACCATTGAGGAATGGAAAATCCATCCTTCAGGCCCTTTTAAATAAAAAATAATACAATTATTTTGACTATGTTGATACCTGGCAAACAATTTTCAGGTATCAAAATAGTGAATTTTCTCATTCTTGATTTTTAAACTTTGATAAAAATTTCAAAGTCAATTTCCCAAAATGATTTTTGAGATAGTGGTCAATCTATGGCCATGTATTGGAATTATTCCCAATTGAACTTCAAAAGAATTTCAACTTATTTTTAAAATTGTTCAAACCCTCACCGATTGAGATTTCTTTACCAATGCTTTATTTTGTAAACAAATATAAGATTCTGTGGATCTTAAGATGGCAGTTCTCCCTTGATACTTTAAAATTAAAGTATTACATATGGTACAATTATGTTTCCTGCATAATTAATACTTCAAAATGATACGCAATTCTGCCTCTTTTGACATCAGAGCAAAACCTGGTATGGTGTATTTACTGTTTAATATTTTTATATCTGTATAATTATTGTTCTTCACCGCCTTTATGACTGGTTATTGCTTTTGTTGTTGCTCAATTGCTTACTTGAATAATTTATTTACATACTCTCGCTCTCCACCCAAGTGGATGTTTATTTTTATGCTTGATTATTTCTCTCTAATATTTATTTATCTAATATGTGAATTTGTTTTATCAGAAACTGACGTATAAGCTTCTATTTGGTTAGTTTCAGGGACCTTGATAAGACCTCTTAGATATGTAAATCTAGAGGGTAAGGTGGTTGTAAAGGTGGAAAGGAGAAGAGTCAACCTGGTAGGAGGTTGTAGAAGTCACAACAGATTAGTAATCAAAATACAATATGAAATTTTTAATCATAAGAATAATTTAGTTATTTGTGCAATGAGTAGATTATTTAGAAGTAATTTTTCTTGTAACAATATGACTACAATGAATACAATAGATGACATAATAAATGAAGAATATTTTAAATACTTAGCAGATGATCAAGTAGATCATAGGGTATGGAATATACCCAAAATCTCTAATAAAAAAATTTAGAGATCAACATGGTATGTTGCTTCCTTCAAATCTCAGCATCATGTCAAAATAATTGAAAAAATATATGCTTTTGGGAAAGAGCTTGAAACCTGTCAATTACTTTCCATTAATACGATTAAACATCACATTAAAGAAGGATATAATTTCTTTCATTTTGGTTTAGTTCAGATTGGAGTTAAACCACTCATAAGGAGAGGCTACCTCTGTCTTGTTAGCCTTGCGTAATGTAAGATTTACTAATCTTAATGATTATATTTTAGGATTAGTTGAATCCTCACTTTGTAATGATCCAATCCATTTCGATTGTTTCCCATATTTGTCTATTATTTTAACAAACCCACATATTCTAAAATCCTTAACTTTGAATATTAAAATTAGTGGTTACCAAATCTTTGAAGGTGACCAACCCCTTAATTTTAGAATTCATTATAAAGTCACTGAAACTAATATGAATTTCCAAGCTATCAATAGGAGTCTTAAAAGTCAAACCTTGTTGACTCAATCTAGTCAAAGTAATGTAAATATTAGAGTCCCTAAAATAATTAGGTGGTTTGATATTACTTTGCCGACAAATTGGCTTTTAACCAATGAAAGCCAACCTACACAAATTCAACACTCAATTTAAGATTTAGATTATATCTACAGTACATGGATGGTACTGTTAAAATTAATTTTTAATCTTCTAGTTCTAATCCTTAAATTAGAGAGTATAGCTAGTATAGTACCCTTAGGAATTCCTTTTATGGGTTATCTGTTAATAATGATCAAGATCTTAGGATTCAACAATTTTAGAACAATAATTAAAAAATTAAAAAATTAAAAATTTAAGACTTAAAGGAATAACTAAAAATTCTCAAGTTAGTCAGTCAGTCTTTAACAATAAGTTCGAACAATCTGATGAAGTTGAAACACCTACATCATCAAGTTAGTCAGTTAATCCTCAACATTTAATTTTAAATTTTAGTACACTAAACCAAGAATACAAACCTAATTGGGAAAGTCTAACCCAACATAATAATGACCCAGCCAATCTTAATAGACGAAATATGTTCATAGATTCATATAATATGAATCAAAGAAAAATCATACTTACTGAAAGGAAGACATTCATGCAAGAATTTAGAGTTGACATGTTTTTCCTTGATTATATCGAGGATATTTACGAAAAAAATATCAATGTAATTTCCAAAAATAAATGGGTCAAGGAAGACTCTAGTGTAGCGTCTTCTAGTCATCCACCAGCTGAATAAATTTTAATTACTCACAAAAATTCTTTAATGACTACTTATTCTTTTAAGACTTCAAAAGAAGAAGAACCCAATAAAAAGTAGTTGAACAACTCAATTACACAAATCAAAGTTTAACCATAATAGATAAACAATTAGATAAAATTGAAAATAAGATTAATGATCTTCATGAACCTAAGTCTAATAAATCCCTGAAATAAAAACCTTTAATCAATCTTTTAGATAAAATCACTCTGAATATTGTTCCCCTTAATAAACAAATTGATAAAATGTTTCAGGAATTGAAGAATTAATCTATTTGATCAACTTCTTCTGTTAAGGTTATTAATCAAGACAGTAGTTCAGAATCAGAAAGTCATGGGTTAGAATTCACCTATGAATCATCCACAATTTATGAATCTTCAAATTTTAAGAATATTGAAGAAACATTAAAAAATTAATAAATTAATAAATTAGAAAGAAATGGCTTAAAAAGCCAACTCCTTCTGACATTCAAATTACTGAAAATTCTTTAGTTAATCAATTTTTTATTTCTACAGAGAAATTATACGAATGGAACATTGATGGACTTTCTAAGCAGGAAGTTCTCAATAAATTACATCACATTGCAATAATAGCCAACAACTACATTACCACATACAATTTACTTCACAATGAGGTAATAAAATTTCTAGTCATAGGATTCACATGAATGCTTCATTCTTGGTTGAAAAAACATCTCATAGAAGAGTCTAAAAATATCATTATTTCAGTAGTGAAGATTGATGATGAAGGAACCCCAATTATTGGAGAGGATCATGAAACAATTTCTGATGCCATCAATACACTTCTTTATATAATAATTGAACATTTCATTGGAACGTCAAATAATATTACTTCGCGTATCCATGATCAATTGACCAATTTGATTTCCTGTAAAATATTACAAGTAAGGAAGTCAAGAATTTAATTATTAATGCATTGGATAAATTAATATTGAAATCAAAATTGTTGAAAATAGATTGTTACCTGGCAAAACTTTGTTTGAAATTAATTTCAAAACATGTTTTGCAGGTTCGTAATTAATAAAAAAAATTGTATGATTTGATCAATTGTTTTAATAATGGAATAAAAGTTAAATCCTAGAAATCTAATTTTAAACTTAAACAATTTGATTCTTTTCGCAAAGATAACTAGACTATTTTGTTTTATTATCTTGGAAAATAATTTAAAGTGTTTCCATGATTGTTTAACATATTTATAAATGATAATAATATTACTAAAGCAAACAATTGAGAAAATTAACTAGTATTGTTTAATAAGAATGTAGAAGATTAAGAAATCAGTTAATTGGTTGAAAATAGTATTTTTAAGACCAAATGACATTATTTTCCATTTATAACTTCCAACGGCAATTTTGTATTTAATAATTTTATTTATTTGAATTTGCCAAAATCTAGATTTTATGTCAAACTTTGAGAATACAACAGTATCTCCAAATCTGTTGATTAAGTCCCTTTTGTTTGGTATTGAATATCTTATCTATTCCAAAACATCGTTAAAGAGCTTGCAATTGATTACTAAACAAAGAACTCCTCGTTCAAAGATTTGATTTTGAAGAGTAGGATTTTGAAGTTGTTCTTCAATTCTCTTGAGTTTTATTTCTTCTTGTATTGTTTTTTTTACAAGAAAAAAATATATGGATTTAAAAACATAATTTTGTTTTGAAATTTTCAATTTCTCATTGTGAGAAAAAGAAAAAAAAATCGACTTTAACAGGTTCATCCATGAGATAAGTAATTATCCCATCATGCTCTGTGGTAAAAGGATACAACAGAGAACGTAAACCCAATATTATTTTATGAGTCATATTCTTTACTAAGATAAACAATGTTTTGAAACGTACATTGTCATGACAAATATGAACTTTGATGATTTCATAATTGATATGCATCCGAGTACCAGTGACAGAAGATAAAGAATCTCTCGTTTTCTTGAAGTACTTGGTAGGAACGAGTCATTCCTTTATACAATTCAAATCTGCTTCTAAATCAACGAGAACCATTGCTGTGAAAATAAAATCTTGAATTATTATTTTGATCATTATGTGTCATTTCTTGATTTTGATATAATTAAGAATTTGGATGAAGTTATCATCATCTTAATTGTTAATAATAGATTCTTCAACCTTATTATTAGAAGTTGAGAATTTACTAGGTTCTCGTAATTCATTAGATTCATGATTCTTAGTTAAACTCTCTATTTTTAAAATGTAGAATTCTTCTTTTATTGTCGTATTTGAATTTTTTATTTCTTTTATTTCAATTTTAATATTTTTAATTTCATTTTGAAGTTTTTGTAAGGTAACTTCCTTTTACTTTCATTTAACCTTATTAAAAATTTTAAGGGTTTGCGAAAAACTTGTAGTATTGTTATTATTAGACTTAGTATTTTTTTTCTTTAGAATTACTTTTCTATGTCTTCCAAGGTATTCTTCTTTTAATTCTAGATTTTCTTTTTTGCTTATTAAATCCAACAAGAGGTTTTCTTGTTCTTTATTTTTATTTAAAACATTAATTTTTTTGAAAGCAACTATCCCTACACTTCATTGAGATGTTAGGAGAATCACTATCAGAATTTGAAGAGTTAATTTCAGAGGATTCAGTGGATTCAAATTCTCCTAAATGTTCATTATTACTCTCATAATATTCTATTGACTCTATAATTCTAAACAATTCTTGTTTATCTTGGTTAGAGATTTTTAATTGAATAATTTTATTTTTGACTTGACAAGTGTCATAAAGATGACCATTTTGGCCACATTTAAAACACTTAATTTTACTTTCATCATTAAATTCTTTATTCATTTTTCTTCTAGAATACATTTTATTCATAGAGAAACGTTTGTCAACTTTTTTTTTTTTAAAACTATTGGTCAAAATTTGTATTCTTATTTTTATGGTATTGTCTCCTATAAGGCTTGTGTTTCTTTCTAGGGCTTAAATGGGAATTTTTCTTCTTTCTCTGGGAATGTGCAATAGTGGGTAAACAATATTACTTGCAGAAATTGCGTAATTCATATTTGACAACTTTATTTTCTTTTTTAATTTATTTATTAATTTTCATATCTATATACATTCTAAGACCTTCCTTGTGTATTGTAGTGATGATTGTACGATAGGTAAGACTATTGTAATCTATGTTTGCTAGGCCATTACTAAGGATTGTCCTAATTTTATGGGCAAACAAAATGGGTAAGCCATTAATTAATTTTTCTTTCTAAAAGGGTTGATTACTATCATCCATTGTCATTACTCTGAATAAAAATATATTTTTGTACCAGTCAAAATCACTTAGGGTTGACCAAGATTCTGCAATGGAATAATTTAAGAATATGACCTACTAGAATATGGAAAGGTAGACCCAGAATGCTCAATCAAAATTCTTTTAAAATAAAAAAGCTTAATGGCAGGGCATCCTCTTTTTGGTCAAAATTCTCATTCATTAATTATGGTTATAATTGATTTGAATATCCAAGGAATGACTCGATTAATGAATTGGATAAAATTTCGGAAGAAATTGGATTATGGCATGATTTCAATGCAGCCTTAATTTAATGGTATGAGAAAGGTGAAAAATAGATTTTCACAAAGATAATGAAATTTTATATGATAACAACAAAATTTTAACTGTGAACCTATTAGGAACTATAAATTCAATTTTCAGAATTCAATTTTTAAACAAAACAATAAAAGAACTGGAAGGAACTATCTTTGTCATGCCTGATGAATTTCAAAAAATTCATAGGCATGTTGTAGAAGCCTTAACAAAAGAATAAGTATCACTTTCAGAAATCACATAAGAATGATGAATGGTACAATAATAGAAGAGTCTTCGACTCAACAATTGGCCCTTAAGGCCCAAATCAAATAGGGGTTTTCTACTCCTAACCAAGCCCAGTAAAAAATATTGAGTCCATCAGACCCAATCACCAATCAACCAAGGTCAACTAATTTGACCCAATTACTCAACATTTTGATGCCAAATCATTTAATCACCCAATCACAAAATATAAAATATCAGCCCAATATTTCAAAAAAATCCTTAGTGAGAATCTCTTTCATATTGAGCCCTCATTGACTCATTTGATAGAACCTAATGAAATAGTAAAATCTTATTTCCTTCCAAATTTCCATTTCGTCCCTGACCACAGAGACAAAAATATTAGTTTCTATAGAAACATTCTCTTAAAAATAAAATCTATAAATATTAGCTCTATAAAGAATTCTGAAGGAAAAATCATTTATCATTCCTTCTACATTCTCAAAATTGTCACTCTAGAAGAATGTAAAATCCATCATTCAAGACTAAAAAATCTTTTGAATAAAAAATAATACAATTATTTTGACTATATTGATGATTGACATATGATTTTCCTGTATCAAAATAGTGATTTTACCTATCCCTGGTTTTTATTTCGATAAAAATTTTAAAATTAATTTTTCAAATTGGTTCTTAAGTTGGTGGTCAATTCATGGCCCTATCTCAGAATTGTTTCCAATCGACTTGCAACAAGCTTTTTTATTTCGAGAAATATACAAACCCTCATCAATTGAGGTTTATTTTCCCCAAATTATTTACTTTACAAGAAAATTCAAAATACCTTGGATCCTAAAATGGTAATACTCAATTGAAGATGAAATCCTCACTAGACAATATTATGATAAATGGTGGGATAAATTCGATACCCTACAAATCATTGCCTCCATTAACCAAGAATTTGCAAATATCCACCTTCAATTTAGATTGACAAAAAAACCTTTTACCAAGATCCATAAGCCAAATCATCCAGTTTAAAATCATACAAAGAATCCAAACCTACTTCAAAGGGTAGATCAAAAGTCATAAGGCTTAAATCTAAATTAAGGCAAGAATTGATAAAAAAAATGCTTCTCATTTTGGAAGACAATAAGAATTCTGACTCTGAGTCATTTGTAGAGTCAAGTCATCCAATTAAGCCAAAAATCTAAAAATCATAATCATCCAGAAAAGTTACCCTTCAGCAATTGAAGAATCCATTTAACAATATCAATCTCAGTGACAATGAATAGAGAAAAATAATTCACCCTTGACAAAATGACAATGTCTGAATAGAATAAAAAAACCAATTAATTAAGGTATCATAATGACATCCTAGCACAATACAACAGTCATAATAATCTTTAAGACAAGCAATAATGGCTTCTCCATAATTAACAATCAAAGTACAAGAATGACTATTTCAAGATATAACAAATAAACAAACAGAACACAAACGTCTAAGGTAGTAATTATCAAGGACCCCAGTATACAGTCACCATGAATTTTTCAACGAAAATCATGACAGAGCAATTATGAAGACACGAAGACCGAGATAATACTTATTGAGGGAATCTTTATAATTTGTCTATTTCTATGATTATTATACTAGCTATCGAATAATTAGGAAACTATTTATGCTTTTTACTATTCTTAGTCAAAAATAGATAAAAGTAGAAATGTAAAATATTTTAACTTTTATAAAATAGAATAGTTCATATAAGTGATAGGTTCCCGGTGAATTTCACTTTACTTGACTATAAATAGCCAACCTTATCTCATTTGTTTCTCAGAACTTGTTTTCACTCTTAATGATTTTGAGAGAAAAACTTGTTTTGAAATTAAAGATTTCTTCCTCTCCTCTTTTGTTATCTTTCTTATTCTTCCTCAACGTTAATTAGTGATCGAGAGCACTAATTAATTATTGTAAAATAATTTTCAATACTTGTAAGTTTATTTTCTTTCAATAATATTTGAATTCTTGTATCTTCCAGTTGTTTGAATTCTTACATCCTAATACCCCCTCTTTAAATACATAAAATTATATGCAATTTCATCTGTTTTAGTATCAGAGCCAAACTTGGGCGGAGAGTGAGATTATGTAAAAGAAACTATTTAACAAAGCAATTAAGCAACAACAAAAGCAATAACCAGTAAAAGGTGGTGAAGAACAATAATTATGTAGATATTAAAGTATTAAACAATAAATACTATATAATTTTAAAGTCTTTAATTACATAAGTTATATGCAATTTCGCCCAGTTTAGTATCAGAGCCAAACTTGGTAGGGTGTATTTACTGTTTAATACTTTAATATCTACATAATTATTGTTCTTCACTGCCTTTATGACTGGTTATTATTTTTGTCGTTGCTTAATTGCTTTGTTGAATAGTTGCTTTTACATAATCTCACTCTCCGCTCAAGTGGCTGGTTATTTTTATGCTTGATTATTTTTTTGTAATTTTGTTTATCTAATCTGTGAATCTGTTTTATCAAAAGCTGACGTATCAGTTTCTATTTGATTAGTTTCAGGAACCTTGATAAGACCTCTTAGATACGTAAATCCTGAGGGTATGCTGGTTGTAGAAGCAGAAAGGAGAAGATTATTTCTCTGTGATACAATATAAATTTTTTAATCACATAAGAATAATTTAGTTATTTGTGCAATGAGTAGATTATTTAGAATTAATTCTTGTTATAGCAATAGGGCTACAATGAACACAATACTGACATAATAAATGAGGAACATTTTGAATACCTAGCAGATGATCAAATAGATCATAGGGTATGGAATATACCCAAAATCCCTAATAAAGAAATTTTCAAATCAACATGGTATGTTATTTCCTTCAAGCCTCAGCATTATATCAAAACAATTGAAAAAACATATGCTCTTGGGAAAGTTCATGAAACCTGTCAATTACTTTCCCCCAATGAGATTAAACATCACATTGAAGAAGGATATAATTCCATTCATTTTGGTTTAGTCCAGATTGGAGTTAAACTAGTCACAAGGGGAGGCCTGGATACCTATGTCTTGTTAGCCTTGCGTGATGCAAGATTTACAAATTTCAATGATAATATGTTCGGATTAATTGAATCCTATCTTTGTAATGGTTCAATCCATTTCAATTGTTTTCCAGATTTTTCTACTAGTTTAACAGACCCACATATTTTAAAATTCTTAACTTTGAATATTAAAACTAGTGATTACCAAATCTTTGAAGGTGCCCAACCTTTAGTTTTAATTTTTAAAACTCATTACAAAGTCACTAAAAGCAATATGAATTTTCAAGCTATCAATATGAGTCCAAAAAATCAAACTATGTTGATTCAATTCAATCAAAGTAATGCTAATATTTGAGTTCCTAAAATAATTAGGTGGTTTGATATTACTTTAACTATGAATTGACTTTTAACCAATGAAAGCCAACTCACACAAATTCAACACCCAATTGAAGATTTAGATTACATCCAGCAGTACATGCTCTTCTTTATAGACATATGTTTAGTTATTTCAGTTTATGAATATTTTAAGGTAATTTCTGCAGAAATAAAGTTTTAGCTATTTCACACTCTGATTCTGGTATGGTTTGATCTCACTAAGGTTTACAAAAGACCAGTTAGAAATGGGCATGCTAGGATCACATTATATGAAATTTCCATACTACACATCCACATTATAATCCATGTCATTCAGTTGTATTGACATACATGACTATTGATGGGTTGAGTTACAATTGATATAACGAAAGCCACTTTGATCCTATGTTGGTATGATTGATGGATTAGATTGGTAATAGATACATTTTAGTGATGACAGTAAAGTTGAGATCATTTTGTTATGTTTGCAAAACATAATTATAAGATTATACATATAGTCCAAGTGAGAGATTGTTGGATCATTAATCCAACATTGGGCCTATATATGAATAATTATGCATTGCTGACTGTTAAATGAGTATAAACCCAATTAAAAGTGATTAACTAAAATTTTAGATAATTGAGGCTTTAATGTATCTGATAGGTAGTTGACCCTTTAATGTGTAGAGACTTTAGAGTAATTTTTATTTTTAGGATGAGTTAAAATAGAAATACTAAATCTATAAGTGGTTATGGTCCCTAGGTCACACGACTAATAAAAACTATTATATTCTCCCTATATCCCATTGTTAGAGAGAAAACAAAGAGAGTTAATCAAGATGGCTCTCTGACAGAGAATCGTGTAGATCTGGAAGGCCAACCGCTCGACTCTAAATTGTGATCTACTATTATGGATTCATGTATGATTCCGTTTTATAGTTATTTGATTTTTGGTGTGTTCAACACTATTTTTTGGGATTTATTTGAGATATGATTTATACCCATAAAGGTTTTTATCTTATAATATACACATCTGATTTTTTATTTTAAATTACATAATGTTAATATACTATATGTACTCTAGATACATAATGAAAGTATTCTAAATACATTGTGTAAAGTAATACATACTGTCAAAATACATGTATAAGTAGTGTAAATATATGTATTTCGTTATATTTACATTCAAAACCTACCAGTTTTTAAATTTGAGAAAATTGTAATTTTTTATATTTTCCATTTTCGAATATCAGGCAAGCCACCTTACCGGTTGTCATCTTGGTTTTATTATCTAAATTTTGTGATATATTTTCTTAAACTTTGTGATATGTTTTGTAATTAAATAAAAAAATTGTCTTTTAATATATATATTTTTGTTTACATTTTATCTAACTTAAAGAAAAAGGATTGTTAACAACATCATAATTACTTTAAATTGATTAGGTACGGAATCATAATTTAGCATGAGAATTATCATAAGCTCGGCAAAAGAGAAAATTTAAGCAAATATTTTGCTGCAATAACTATATGATATTATATTATGATGCTCCCACAACATTTCCGAAAAAATAATAAGAAAAAATACAGAAAATGTGTTTTTAAAGAAGTAAAGAAAAGATTGTTTTTACAAAGTAGAGCTAATTTAATGGTACTTTGACGAGTAATTTTAAGTTTTTTAATCTATTTTTCTGATAAAGTTTATTCAACTAGTATAATAATGAATTGTTAAAACTAACTATAGGCTGGGGTCAGCCATTGAGCTATGAAGACATAAATAAAAAATTGGTAAAGGAGGGCTGGTTAACGCATGGGATAAGCTAGTTTGGGCTGTCGATTATATTAATAATTTCATTTTAATTGAGATAATCTGTTATCATATAACCGATTCAAGCCACATTAGAATTAGAAGGTTAATAAAATTCTAAAGTGTCATTCTCGTTGTTTAGTAAGATTTTAAAATCTGATTTTAAATAGATTCTATAATTTTGACCGAAATAAATTTCTTTAATTATATGGAATGATATTTTTAATAAAAATTGGTAATGAGATTTTATATTTCTGATTCTTTTAAAATGAATTATGAAAAGTTCATTATACCTTCAAAAGATTTATCTAACAATCTTAACTTTTACTTATTTTTCTTGAAGGATATTTCACTAATGTAATTTATTTTATTTAGATTCATTGATTTAGTAAATACAAATAATCATTTTTATTTTCAATAATTTGATTGTTGATTTTAATTGTTAATAAATGTATTATTCTGATTCCAAATTTCAATTCTTGTTCATTCTATTCTTCATCCCATTTATAGAGAAATCGATTTCAAACTTTATCTGATTATAAGTAAACGTAACATAAATGAAAATGTTTGAATATAATAATTAGTTATGTTCGTTCCAATATACAAACTAAATGAAGCTTTATAATTATTAATTTTAATAAAAAAGAAAAAAAACTACAACGGTATTGGCCAGCTAAAAAAGTAGTTTTCTCAAGCAAAAAGTGTCACAACGCTTTCCACCCAATCACAGTTCATCCCCCACAACACCTATAAAGAAAAAACTCTCTCTCTCTCTCTCTCTCTCTCTAGACTGTGTCCACTCTGTTGAATTGTACATGCACTGAACATGGGAAACCTCTTAGCCTGCCTGGTGCCTGAATCAGTAAAGCAAAAGCCCACAAAGCGCCTTCCAAGGCCATCCCAACCGACCAATTCAAGCAACAAGTGGACCCGTGTTCGCTCTTCCCGTAAAGAGAAGCTCGACGAGACTCTGATTCGAGAACAAGCTTTTGCTGCGGCAATCCTTTTCCACCAGCATCAGCAGAATCGTTCGTTGCCTTTTGATCGCTCTACTTCTCTCCGGTCCGCTTCTTCGGCGTCGAAGAAGAATACCAATTTACCGCGGAGTTCAAGTTCGCGGGCTCGGTCGCTTGCCGACCCTCTGCTTCAGCCTCAACAGCTCGTTAAACAGGTTGGATTAATTGGTTTTATTTAAATACAAATTAATTTGATAAATGGTTTTTAATTATAGATTTTCTTTTGGTTTCAAATTGGCTTTTCCTGAATATGACTGCTTGTGGGATTGATGAAAATTCATATTTGTTTTATTAAATTATCTTATGCATGTTCAGCTTATGTGATCTTCTGTCCTTTGGGGATTTGGAAGAACTGTTTCCTTTTAAAATGAAGAATTTCTGAATAAAAAAAATGGTTACTGGGATGCTGTAACGCCAAGATATGGCTAATTGAGATTGTTTCGATCATTTTGTACTGTAATTTACATTTGGGTTTCCGTCCAAAGACTTCTGAATGTGAGTTAAGGATGTGAAGTGTGACTCCTGTTTAGGCTTGTTAGGTAGTTAACAATTATAATCATACACTTTGGGTGTCATGCTATTATTCTCCTTTATAATCTTTTTATAATTAAATTATTCTATTTGTTTAAGGTAATTCTTATATAAGACTCTAATATTGATTTGCACGTAATCCTAATTTATAAATTTTTTAAGTCAATTGAATTACATAATTTACAATGTCATTGAGTTCTGATTTATAAATTATTTTTCGAACATTTTCTCTTATTTTATTAATTTAATTAAAATTAACTTTATTAATGTTTAGTTTACCATTATTAATTTATTTAAATGTTAATAATAAATAACTAAAATTAATGTTAAAATTTCACGTGAAAATTTTTTGTTCTTATATCTCTTGTTTTATTAATTTAATTACAATTATTCTTTTAAAATTTAGCCCAGCATTATTAACTATTTAAATATTAATTCAAATTCATTTTATTAATTTTATTATTTTTAATTAAAATAAATTCATTTTATTAATTTAATTAAAATTAAATTTATGAAAGTTTAGTCTAGCAATTATTAATAAAAATAATTAAATTTAATATTAAATTTTTCACATGGAAATATTTTTTTATTATATTTTTTATTTTATTAATTCGATTAAAAATACTTTGTAAATTTATATTAGCATTATTAATTTATTAAATATTAACTAAAATTAATTAAAAAATAATGTTAAAGTTGCATGTCAAAATAATTTTTTAGATAATATATAACTAAAAGGGCATATAAGTAACTTCCTGTTATTTATATAAATTTAGAACAAAAGTTACCTATACCAAACATAATAATCATTAATTATCACTCATCACATCATAGATTACCATGCATAACCAAACATGACAATCTTATTTCGTAAGTAATTGAATTGTACGCGATTGAATTACCTGCTTTTGAATTATCAACAATTAAATTGCGATGATCATTCTAGATTACGCGAAACAAACGGCCCCTCAAAGCATTGGTAATGGAACAGTTTTGGCAAAACTTAAACGCGTGTTTTATTATAGAAGAATTCGAGAGTGAACGAATAATTGAACAAGTTTTAAGTAACCAAGTGATTTATCAATCATTTATAAGTTGATGTTTTATTACTCATTAAAATAATTTGAGAAATCAACTAATGAATGATTGGTACATCACTTATTCACTTAAAACTTGATCAATTACTTGGTTGGTGTAGAATTACTCTTTATTCTTTATTATATGAGAAATACACAGGACATTTGTGAAGCATCGCTCTCATACAATACACTCATACATTTACTTAAGTGGGTCTAATGTGGGCCTCACATTAAGATGGAGACACATTTAATCTACGATTGTGATTTGAAAATGGCGACTGTATTAGCACAACTTATGTATATTTGTAAAGTTTATGTCCCGATATCCAAGCATAGATTTTGTTGGACACATGATTGTAAGAGTTATCTTATAGCTGTTAAGAAGCTGCAAATAATTTTGTTTTCCTCTTGTTGATGACTCAGGATGATCAAGTTCATTTAACTTCTTGTGAAGATATACTTTTGGAGTCTTTTGAACTTGTTTTTACAATTTCGGTTAGTTTGTTCTCTTCAGAAGAGATGTAACATGATCTTGTTTTGTTTTATAAGATTCTGGTCAATGCCTTCTTGATTACATGATCTTGATTCACTTTAAAAAACTCTGTCATGATATAAATATAGGGTAAATGGCATGCTTCTTAGTCCTGGTCGTGTGTTGTTAATTGATAGACAGCTGGATATGTGCATGATTTTATTATGTTTATCTATTTGGTCATTCCTTACAAATTTCTGTCATTATTGACAATATTTTGTTCTTAATAATTTCTTTCTTTTATTTTCTGTTGCTAGGATGTGAAGCTTGAAGACTTGGAAACCAACCACTTTGTTTTAGTCCATGGAGGTGGCTTTGGTGCATGGTGCTGGTATAAAACTATTGCACTTCTAGAAGAAGGTGGCTACAAAGCTACTGCGATAGACTTGACTGGTTCTGGAGTTCATTCATTTGACACAAACAAAATCACAAGTATTTCACAATATTTGCAGCCCCTTACCGATTTCCTCGAAAAGCTTGCTGCAGGAGAAAAGGTCCTTTTCATTTATAAATTTTACTTTAACATATATGATTCATTACCCTATTTACATTTACAGGGTAGAGCTTTAAGTTTCAGCATACTTTAAATATATTATTATGGAATAGATGGATCTCTATCTTGTTTTGGAAAACAAGTGACATTTGCACTTCAGATTATTTATCGTTGACTTATTTTGGGAATGTCTTTGTTATTTCAAATCAATTAAACCACTTCATTTTAGTAGCAAAAAATGAGCCTCATTGTTTCAACCCAGACTTCTAATGAAATGGTAGTATACCATTACAGCTAGATAGCGCTTCCGCTCTCCAATCATAATTATCCTTGGTTTATATGCAGGTGATCTTGGTGGGACATGATTTTGGTGGTGCATGCATATCATTTACAATGGAATTATTTCCTGATAAAATAGCAAAGGCTGTTTTCGTCGCTGCAGCAATGTTGACGGATGGACAAAACACGCTTGACATGTTCTCTCAACTGGTATCCATGGCACTCCGTTATCTTCCTCTAATAATATGTTGATTTATGATTGGTATCTTGTTATTATGTGAAGTCCAATAGCAGGACCTGAGGAACACTCAGATTGTAATTGAGATGAGACATTACCATTTTGTAGCCTTTCATGATAGTTTGCTTTGTTTCCGTGGAGAGGTTTTAATATTTCTTCTGAAACATAAAATGATCTAAAGCTTGATTATATTGCAGGCAGGATCTGACGATCTAATGCGGCAAGCTCAGATCTTTTGCTATGCAAATGGGAATGACAACCCTCCAACTGCAATTGATCTAGATAAATCATTGTTGAGGGACTTACTGTTCAACCAAAGTCCGACTAAGGTAACTTTTATCTTCAATAAAAAGATTGTTCTGGAGCTTTTATATTATTAACCTGAAATTTAATTCCGGTTCTTTTTATTTTTTTTGTTATTATAATGCTTGCTGATTGTTGATTGCTATCTTTCATGGTCCAGGATGTTGCATTGGCATCTGTTTCAATGAGGCCAATTCCTTTTGCACCTGTTCTAGAAAAGCTATGTCTTTCAGATGTAAACTATGGATCAATCAGACGGTTCTATATAGAAACTTCCGAGGATAATGCCATACCGATTTCGCTCCAGGAGAGCTTGATAAAGAAATGCCCTCCAGAACAAGTTTTCCGTCTAAAAGGTTCCGATCACTCGCCTTTCTTCTCAAAGCCACAGGGGTTGCACAAGTTCTTGGTAGAGATCTCAAAGATCAAAAGTTCGTAAACTAAGCAAAGTGTAAGTAGACTTATCACTGACATAACGTAGAAATCAATAATGTAATATGCAATTCAGTTTCGTTATAAACCAATAAAAAGGTCAGATGAATTAATGCAAAATACCTTTAACAAAGTCCTTAATAAAAAGTATGTTTACCTTCACATTGTCACATGTTGTTTCCTTAGGCTTCTTTCAGGATTTGGATTACAAATTCTTTGGTGTCTGGGATTTATAATAAAGGGTTTTGACAAAACCGACCCACCGTTTCAGTCGGTCCAAATTTTTTTCTACATTTTAGATCGAACTAACTACAATGATTGTTTATCCTCTCATATATCATATTTATTTTCTCATAGTTCTCTCATCTCTTAACATTATTTCTTCTTTCATTTTTACAAATAAACCAAATAAAATGAACACAATTCCATTAAAATTTTAAGCCCAATACATGCAATAAACAAGCTTAACCCCCACTGCAATTTCAGAAACACAGACAAGTTGATACATACGTGATCATTAGAGATACACAAAACATACAATCATATATAGAGGTGAGGGCACCCGAATGCAAAAGCATACACAAACTCTTAATGGTGAAATATGAAGAGAGAGAGAGTTTAACCGCTGGGACAAAGACGATTAAATGTGCCTGAATTAGCAGGTTGACAGTGTTCTCCTCTGCGAACTGCAACATTTTTTATTTGTTGGAGACAACTATCAAACCGCGGTCTTCCACAGTTGGAAACTGCTGGTCTTTTGGGTTTGACTGTGTTGCGGGTGGGCAAATTGTTAAAGTCCATGAGCATTCTGTGAATCTCAGAATCCATCATTAACTCTGATTCAACATTGTCTTCAGCAATTAGGCATTGGGTGGATAAGCCATCGGTATCACATTTGGGTTGATCAGTTTCGTTGGTGTATCGCGAATGAATTGCAGAGGAATGGGTTGTGTTGAGCAAAACAAAGAATATCAGTGCTGCTGTGAAAGATAGGAAGACTACGCCTTTAGTTGGAGGAGATATCATGGTTGGGATTGGAGCTCTTTTGGTCTCTCTTTTGGAAGATGAGTCTCACCTAAGTGCTGCTTGCAGAACTGGTTTTTGGATAGAAAATTTGTGGTGGTAGTTAAAAGATCGAAACATTAATTTTTCCATCATTTCTCGTCTGCCATGAGAGAGAGAGAATTGTTTATTAATTTACTCAATATGCAACCTTACTTGGAGGTACAATCACAGTATATTACTGTGAGAGCTTCCCAATACGACAGGTCCAATAAATTGAAAGAGGAAAGCAGGTGGAACAGTAGCCGGTTTCTTTCCACTAAAATTTACTCTCTTTTTTTCATTTTAATCTTTGATGTAGTTCAATTTTGATACGTTGATCTTTGTTTAGGGGTGGATTTCGAACCACGTTGGGTGTATGAACAGAGAGTCATCTAGTTATTGGAGAAATTTTGGGAATGTAGATGTCTAACGTGAAGTAAATGATGAGCATCCTCAACAGTGACAATTATTGGTAAACGCATCTCCTTGAGATTACCAAAACGATATCAGTCATAGTGCTAGTTATGATGATTTTTCACATGAAGCTTAATGAGTAAGTGAGAGAGAGGGAGAGAATGATCTCCATAAATGTGTGATTAAATGTAAAAATATATAGCTGCTCAATAGGAGTGCTAAGCCTTTTTATATAGAAAATGATATGGATAAACCCTATTTTATGATGGTCAATGACTGATTGTCAAGTGTTTGTAGATGCCAATGTATAAGACGATGCCACGCTAGGTTCACTTTCAATGAGATGTCAATGAGTCTAAAGCCTACTGAGAAGGTCATGGCGGCGGATCAATTTAATGTATCCTAATCCTACCAAGTCATATGCCTCCAATTCATTCTCAAGCCTATAAGAGTCCATCCAAGTCTTGTCACTTGACTTGACGGTTATGGGTAAATCGTCACGATAGGTTGAACTGGATAGGGTGGACCCAATGGGTATGTCATGGGTGAAAATCTATGTATAAACATTAGCACCCTCTGCAAGTTCAAATGTGTAGCAGTTGAACTTGTACATAGTCTATATTTGTGTGTTGTGATCTTACTTGATGAAGCCATTGAAATATAAGTTGTTCAACTAAGATGGCGGGTGTTTCTTCATTGAATCAACCATGTAGGGTCATTTTTGTTGTTGTAGCCCCTAGTTGAATGTGAGGATGTAGAAACTGCTTTCTTTAGCCTTCAGTAAGAGATGTAAGAAATAGTTGGTAATGACGAGCCCATCTTAGTAAAGAGTCTGATAATCGAGTCATTTACTGAAGAATGACTAGCTGAAAATTATATACTAGCAATGTAAAACCTTATGTTCAATGTTAGTACGAGAGAATATACATGGTACTAAATGTATCATACGCATGTTCACAATGTATTTTCAAATATCAATGTATTTTCAAATATCGATGTATCACGACAAATGAAAAGAGCTAAGCAGGTATCATGTTATGACCGTATCATGCTTGTATATGACAGATAAAACTCAATGATGTATTAATATTCATCATTATTATAGACAGTGTATCAAAGTCATGAATAAACGTACCATCATTTTTTTATATTAATGATCTGGAAGAACTGATCAGGTAAAACTCACCGATGATGAGTTTAATCAATTATAAGCTTGACTAATACAGCATAACATCAATATAACATATTACCAAAAACTAACCAGGGCGGAACTCATCAAGAAATGGCTCGACAGCCAATAGGCATTCTAGAAGCATATGCCATAATGTTTAATGGGAAACATGAGCTTTCAAATATGATGTTGGCGCAATTAGGTATGTATGCCAGTAAATGTAACAAGTGTATATTTGCAACATATTTTGAATATCCATATGGTATACTGATTGACGGGATCAGGTAGGTATATGTCATGGCCAATTTATTTGTATGTAAAGGATAACGTTTGATAACGTGTTCATAACCTCAACTAGTGGAGATAAAATTGCATTCGGTGATGTCATTTGAAAAGTTTCTAAATAAGTAAGCATAGATGCACGTTAAATGATAAACATAATAGTATGGGTGAAACTTCCCAAGAAAATAAAATATTGTTACAGGTTAGTCATTCGTTTGATGATAACTAGGACGCCTGTTTTGAGGGTTTGTCGCCCATAGGTGATTTAGCCTTTGAAGGCGCATATATGTAGAAACCTACATGATACTGTCTAAGAAGACACATATATGAAAAGTACTATGATACCACGTAAGAAAGTGCATATATATGAAAACAGTATGATACTGCATAAGAAGGCACATATATGTGTGAACACCTTAGCCACCTGTCATTTCCTCAGATGTACTTAGTTGTGATGTCTACTCAACAGTTCTAAGTTACCCCACGAGGCAATTTTGTCGTTGCCTCGGGGGCACTTACTGACAAACCGTCAACCTACCTGTTATGAAGATTTTGTCGTGACCAAGGCAACAATTGACATGAAATACTCTACTTGAGGCACCGGGGGTGGTTATTTTTTTGTTATCACGGGTGTACAAAACCAACATTAAAATATTTGTCTAAGTGGTATTGCCGACGTAGTTAGAGGCGATTAAAAGCCCTTTTTATAATGATATATGAACTTTGTGGACTATATTGACGCCTTAAAACATCGTTTTCACTCTTCTTAGCATGAAAAATTTAGCAAGCTTCAAGTCCCACTCTTGTTTCAATTCTTGCCAACTTAATAATGTAGTATGAACAATAGAATTCTCATAGAAAATATTTTTTTCTTGTTAACTTGCTTAATGGTCAGAAGGAGAAGCTCCAAGCAAAATAGTGAACAACTTGTGAGTCGTAGCTTCCAAGAGGAAATAGTAACGTAGAAAAATCGTCATTGGAAAATATATTCATATAGCGATATCTTTCCCTTGTTTTTGAACCTCGAAGAAATATGAGCCATTCCATGACTAATTTCAACGATGGTGTATAGATCGTAGGCCAAGACATTATAGTGAATATATCGAGAACTCCTCATATGCATGCTAGATTAAGCCCCTTATGCGTGATTTAGATGATGTGGTAGAGAATATAAGCCAAGGTATATCATTAAATAATTATACAAATACTTATGATGAGGTTGTGAATAAGTGTAAGCTATAGAGCCAAAGAATTTTAGAAATCCTCATGAGCTGACATAGACTGTGGCTCATGGACCATACGCTAAAAAATAACAGTGAATAATTCAAGAAGAATTCTCATAATAAGTCGATTGATAAATCTATAAATACTCATACTAAGTCGGTTTGATAAATCAAAAAATCCCCATAATATGTCGAATGATAGATCCTGATATCCCAAGATGAGTGTGATAATCAATTTAGAAATCCTCGTGGTCGTTGGATTAATAAATCCATGAATCCTCACGGAGAATTGACATATAAGACGAATAAATCAACTAATTCCATAACCAGTTGATAAGAAAATTGATAATCCCCATATGTGTTGGTATAAAAATTCATGGATCCTCATGCATGCATGTGTGTAAAAATATATGTTCAACATGACAGAGTGAATATAGACGTGACAAGTGGTAAACTCTTAAAGCAAATGTCCGCTCTGACAGAGTGAATATAGACGTGACAAGTGGTAAACTCTTAAAGCAAATGTCCGCTCAAATGTAAGTACACTTATATGATGTAAAATCTGCTAAACAAATATATAAATTAATAAGAGAGATAAAAAAAATCAAATCATGTATATTCCTCTCTTTTAACAATCCAAATATGTTTAACTTGTCTCTATATCAAGAAATCTAAGTGTATATTCATGATCTCATAAATTGAGTCATAAATTCATGGCAATATTGCTCTAAATAAATCATAGACAAATAAGTATGGATTCTCTCCCCTTTCTTTAAAAAAAGAATAATTTTTTTAACCACAGACACAGAAGAATCTGAGCCTTGTAGGGTCGAGTCCTGCAATGTGAGTGGTGTTGCACGGAGAATCTTTTTTGCATTCACAATTTTGAAACCCCTATTTCCATCATTCATGTTATTCCTTACAAGTCACAAGATAATTTATACATAAAAAATAAATATATTTTATAGAATTAAATATTTAAATAAATATTTATAACAATGAGGACGTCCCTTTGTAACTCCTCGTTATAGAGAATCTTCCTTTCACCCGTCAAATTTTATTCACCACCTTAGACATGTTCTTCCTGGAGCGTCATTATCCGGTATTTTTCACAAGAAATATTATGTTTGTTGTTATGCTTTATCATCATTTTTGCCTTCGCCAACGATATGTGTTATAGGGAGACTGACGCGGGTCATGAGCAGGAAGCGGAGCGGCTGGTGCTGAGAACGGGTCAGGGGAGGCGGATCGAGATGCTGTGCTGAAAGGCAGTTGTGAATAGTGAATCCTGTGATCATAATGCCTTTGGATCACGTGCGGGTTGAGCGAGCGGGTAGAGCACCGACTTGGGCATCTTGCAGGTCATTGTTTTATGAGCTAGTCACCTTAATGAAACTTGTTCGCTTAAAGAAATTTGAGCTGGTTGGCCATGACAGGCGTTGTTCATCAGCTTTGACGTAGGACTTTGTGTGCTTGAATGTGTAGATCTGCTACTGATTTCATCATGATGGGTTACACATCTGGGCCGCCTTGATGTTTAGAGGTCTCTAGGCCATAATGTCATTTGAAGGGAAAAACATGCTAGAAAGGCGTTTGGGCTTGCTTGCTAGTTACTGTTAGTTGGACATCTTTGATGTTAATAAGGGGAGCTTTGTAGGTTCTATCCGCCTTGACGAGTCTGCCTGGGTTAGCATGCGAGGTGGTCTTCTAGACCGCCTTAATGAGTCTGCCTTCAAGATTACTTCACCTCTCTACCTTGCTGTTCTTCCCCTTCAGTAATTTCTGCTCGGGGTGGGTTTTGAGCATTTTATCCGCAATTCAACTCTCATTTTGTTTTAATAAACCAATGTATTATATGGCGAATTAATGAAAAACGTTTAAAACTTCCCGTTTCCGTATTGTTCTACAACATATAAAAGATGAATAATACGTTTATTATTCGTCAAACGAATTATACATGGAAAAAATGCCTCTCTAAAGTTACCAACCAAGTTATTTTATAGTCATTGAAGATTCTCTTGCACTATCTCTAAATGATGTGGTTGGTACACAAGTGAACTTTTATAGTCATTTTTAGTTTTTCCTTCTCCATCTCTAAACAAGGAGAGAGAAACTTTTATTTTATTTTAAACAACCCAACTGCTTTTCTTTGAGACTTGTTTTATGTTTTTTTTTGTTTTGAAACTTGTTTTGCTTTATGTTAGCTAGATTAAAAGACAATCATGCTAAACAAATAAAATCGCTGAGCGAATTACATGTGAGAGATATTATTTGATGTGACATTTCTTTAAGAGATTGACAAATGAGTTGGCATTATAGTTCTTTTGAACAAGACATTATAGTTGGTTAATACGCAGACGACAATAATGCGTAATTAGAACGATGGTTGACACTATTGTGATATTTTAGAATGTGATTATGATTTCTAAGTATGATTTGTATGATACTAGAAACAATATTTATGTTTGATAGATGTTGGATTTATCTTATTTTGGTTTTGAACTTGTGATAGTTTTTGGATTATAGATTGAATATTGAATATGAGAAAAAGTCTGCCGGGACAAAGAATCTTGGTACCATGTGTTGAATACATTTTGATCACTTTAACAATTGAACAGGTTAAGAAAAAGGTTTGAACAGTTTGCATTGCATTGTGTCATTGCATTGTGTAAAGATAATTATAACCCTAGTTATAAGAAAGAGGAAAATGTTATGTTAGTGGTCATCTTGTGGAAATGAAATTTTGTTGGCAATTTTCTGGTTGAACCTGCATTCGATAAATATTTTTATGAATTTAAAAACTATTGAAACATTAGTCGCTTCCACGATTAACATATGATATATTAACATCTCCAAATTGTTTGGTATCATCTGTAAACAAGCTCTAATTGATTTCTCACTAAGCTACTATTATTGTGTAAGACTTTTGGTGTTAACAATAGGTTACTGAGAAATCATGTTTTTGGTTGAACAACATTGCCGTTCGAGTTACCTATATTAATCCCTCTACCTACCCGTATATAAGCTGATTAAGCTTGAGAATTCATCACTAGGTGGCATTTTTTGGATCATTATGTATCATATCTGATTAAACAATAAGGAAATGAATTTCTGATGATACCATATAGATATCCATCAAATCATTGTCAGTTTCTATTATAACCACTCCTTCCCAAACGACACTGGTACACCATGCGCCTTGTGGTATCCCATACGTCGTTAAGTTTGGGGTAGTGCTCGTGTAAGAAATGAATTAATAAGCAAGTCAGACATAGGAGTATGGAGAGCAAGTAAAACTTGAAGAAGATAAACTAGAATCAGATTTATGATGATATTGTGGGATAATGGAGATATTTAATTATCTTCTGCAGAAAATTACAGATTCTGTTTGGAGATATTTATTTCCTCTCTAAATAAATCTTTTGACCGGACCGAATCGAGCCGGACGGCGGCAGCGCGCGTGAAGGGAGGACCATGTGCCATCTAGGTTCTCTCTTCCCCACAAAATGTGGGGTGCCCCTTGGGGCTAATCCCAAGGCATGGATGTTGAGTTTATAAACCCAACATTTTATCCTTGAGTTTCCAATGTGGGACAAATTCCCACTCTATTTCACATTACACACTTTCATTCAATTTTCAATCTTTCTTTGATTTTTTTCTTCTTTTCTCTCCAACAAGGGGTGGATTTCGAACTGAGTTGAGTACATGAACAGAGAGTCGTCTGGTCAACAGAGAAGTTTTGGGAACGTGGAGGTCTAGCATGGAGGAAAGGATGGACATTCTTAGTGGCCTAGACGTTGACAACCACTGTTAAACGCATCTCCTCGAGGCTACTAAGGAGGTACTAGTTATAATGTTAGCTATGATAATTTCTCACATGAAGCTTAATGAGTGAGAGAGAGAGAGGGTGAGAGTGAGCTCCGTGAATGTGTGTCAAAATGTAAAAATATCTAGGCCCTCAATAGAAGTGCTTAGCCTATTTATCTATAATATATTAAAAGGTGGAAGTAGTGAAATTCTGTCCATCTTTAGTTTTACTAATCCAAAATTGCTATTAAAAAGTATATTTGACGTATTTCTATTTGTCCATGAAATAAAGATGCGCCAAAATGTATCAATTGAAAAATGACTTTTTAAATGTGGCTTTAAAATGTGAATTGGAAAATGATGATTAAAATATGACTTTTGAAATGTGACTTTTAAAATATAATGGAATGAGAAGTGACTTTTGAAATGTAATATTCATTCACGAAAAAACTCTTGCATTCATGCGTTTCTACGACAAGGTTATACATTTATCTTGGTTTAGTTTTTTTTATTGTTCTTTGTATATTAAGACGATTAAGAGAATAAATTAGACAAAAAATATTGTATATAAAAATGTTCATACAATAAGATATATTTTTCATATTTGTTATGATTATATACATATTTTATTCATGAATGACATTAATACTAGTTAAAATGATATGTGAAACGCACGTAATGTTGATCTAGTATAGAAAGTGAGGGGTAAACCCTATTTTTTTAAGGTCAATGAATAATTACCAAATGTATGTAGAAGCCAACGTATAAAATACTGCCACGTATCACTAGGTTCATCCTCAATGAGAGGACAACATGTCTAAACCCTACTAAGGAGGTCATGGTGGTGGACCAATACAAAGAACCTCATCCAAATTCTACCAAGTCATATGCCTCCAATTCATTCTCAAAGTAGTAATGGTTCATCCAAATCTTGACTTGACTTGATAGTTACGAGTAAATCGTCACGACGGATCGAGCTGGGGCCGTTGGACCCAACATATATGTCAGGCGTGAAAATCTATACATAAACGATCTTAAAATTTTAAAAATTAATACTTTGGGTCTTATCTTTTAAAACGTATACCCATAGTCTCTATTTAAACGTCTGTTTATCTTTACATGGAAAAGCTTATGCGCCTCTAGGGAAATGCCTTCGGGAGAAAACGGCAAGAAGAGAGTATTGAAAACGAATGTGAGAGAGGGTTGCCAATTGGTAGACTAAGACTAAGAAATGCCTCAGGGAGTAGGGAATTTGTGAAGGATGTAGAAGTTTCAGGGGATGAACGAAGACGTCACCGCCAGTATAAACGGTTACGTTCCGGCAGTTTGAAATAACCGCCTACCTTGGGTTATTGTCGATGAAATAACCGCAGGCAATAGCCCTCTACCTATTGCACTATTTAGCGGCGATTGTTCTACCATGATAGACAACTTATCTTGTAGTGAGAGTAACGTACTTAGTGGGTCTCCTTTTCTTCATTTCGACATGGCTCTAGCGTTCGTTTTCTTCTCTCTATCCACTAGGTTTTCTTCTCTCATTTCTTCTTTTTCTGTTTCTTCTCTCTTCTTTTTGTAAACTTTGACAAAAGATGTGGGATTCCAAAGGATCGAAACTTCATTTCATTATTTCTTGTCTGAGATGGGTTAAAGAGAAGAGAGAGAGTTAATAGTAATAAATATTGTTTTCTACGAAATTGGGAAAGACCACAACTCGAATTTACAAACATTGTGAGGATGTGACAACTTAACAATAGTGTTTACTACTCTCCATAAAATCACTTGATTACTTTATTAAAAAGAGATGAGACCACGTAAACTTTCACTGGCTAAAGGAATAAAGCTTAGCAACCTCCAATAATTAAGGAGATGAAATTCGTACATATGGTTTTGAACAGGAATAAAATCTCCGTCGACCCACATGTTCAAAAGAGAACCAATAAGAGGTAAATGTGAAAACTGCCATCGTGGCAGAACGGGAAAAGGAGAATAGAGAGCGTAGATGAGATCCGACGATTATAGTCGATTTAGTAGTTAAAGCTAATGTACATGATTTTAGAGAAATATTCTGCAATCTCATAAATAAAGTGATAAACTCATAGATACATGAATATTTTTCCATGGATTGTGGTAATTCCATTCTGAGAGATATTTGATTCGATTCTGTAAAAGTCTATAAATAAAGGTTAATTGTAAGCATTCTCATTCAATACGAACCAAGCAAACTTGCGTTCAAAGTATCGTTATTATCTTTCACTTCCCTATTTTCTTATTATTTCTTGAGCGTGAGGAAAAAATCCTTTACATTTTGGTGCTTTCATTGAGAGCGAGTCGAAAGTCTCGAGAGAAACCCTTCTAAAACCACGATGTCTAGAACCAGATCAAACGCTACCCTAAATGAGAGAAACATAATTGAGAATCGGGGAGACCACATCAGTCAACCCGTCCCACCAACTGAGATGCTTCCAACCATCTTGACTAGTATACAGGAGATGGAATAACGAAATGCTGAAATGCTGCACAATGCGTGGCAAACATTGCAAGACCAGATCAACACGCTACAATGGGATTTAAAATAGATGGGTGTAGAAGTTAGCCAATGAACCAACAATAAGGTACAAGAAAACCGTTCAGAAGGAGGCGGGCAATATGTTAGACGAGAGGACAATGAGAACATCAGGAACGTGCAGTATGAAGATGGGAAGACCTAATCCCAACTTAACACAAAAGAGACAACGGGAGAAGCTCGTCCCTTAAAAGTCATAACATAACAGGTTGTGGAAGAGATGCTGGAAAGAAAGATGCCGGAGATAAAAAATATGGGGAGTACGGGAAATGCAGATCACAAATCACTCACTCGAACCCCAATAAGTCCAGAGATCTTGGCGGCCCCAATACGGAAGAATTTGTGGTGCCTAAATTCAAATGTTACGAAGGAAAATCTGATCCGGTGGACCATCTAAGACGGTTCAAGAAAGTTATGGCACTACATCAGCACGAGGACGAGCTAATGTGCAGAATGTTCCCTACCAATCTAGACGAAACTTCCTTAAAATGGTATCATTCTCTTCTCGCTCATTCAATTGCTAACTTAACTGTCATATCTAATGTCTTTTTGGAGCAGTACGTTATGTACCATGTGGTGATGGAGGACACAGAGTACCTCCTGACTATCTCCGCAAAGAAGGGAGAATCCTGTTATGATTTTTCTATAGTGCAAGTGTACACAATCGTCATCAATTAATTAAATTCTATGAAATAGAGTATTGTTCACATGATTGATTCATATTAATTATTGAAATCAACTAGATCCTAATTTTAATTGAGAATATCGAAAAGTTAGGATTTTTTTAATGAAAAATTAAACTAAAAAGATAAAAACTTTATATGGATAAATAATTCAAATTTAAATAGTTAAAAGCTCTAGGGTTTTCAATTTCACCAAACCAAACATGCTCAAAATTTTAAATCTTAATCAATCAATGTTTATCATAATACTGATAGTAAATTTCTCTAATAATATTATCAATTTTTCTCAAGCATTGATAACAATGAATCAAAAAAAAGAATCCCACATCTTTATCAAGAATCAATATATTAAAACTCATTAAACACAAAAAATTATAATTGCTACACTAGATCCGTAATTATCTATAAACAAAGAGTAAATTTAATCATCATTTCTCAGTCTCAGAATTAAATCTAAAATCATGAAATAGTTGATCAGATAATCACAAACATTAAGAACGGATTATAACAGTCAGTAATACTGAACAAATATCGGTTGAATTGAAAATTTTAATTTATGAACAATCATGGTTTGGCTACATCATAGCCCTAGATAAGAAAATTTAAAACATACTAAAATAAGAAAACATCCTATTAATGTTCATGAATATAAAGAAAAGAGAGAAGAAAAACTGGATGGAATTGAAGTTGAGATCCGTTTCCAGGTTTAAGCTTCTTGTTCTCCTCTCCAAGAGCTTTCTCCTTTGCCTTTCACGTCCAAAAAATGTCCAACATAAACCCCTAATATTCGTTCTTTTTATGATTTATCTACATTTTTTTCCTTCCAAATCTTTTCAAATCAATCCAAATGTATTTGAATATCAAACCTACAAGATAAAAATTAAAACAAACATAAATCAAGAAATAAATCTAAAAGAACCAACAAAATTAAAGTTAAGATTATCTAAAATATGAGTGTGAAATACACTCATCAAATACCCTCAAACTTAACTTTTTACTAGTCCTCGAGCAAAACAAAACATAAAAAATAAAAACAAGAAAACACTAAACACTAATTCTAAAAAACTATAGATCAAATGTCGAATTATTTTGACTAACTAAACACCTCAGAGATTTCAAAATAGCGATAACCCATGAAAAACTTTTGAATTGTGATCATGTAGAATTTCAACACAAATACTAACTTACATTATACCTTGAAAAATCCCGAGTGGGTGTGAGTCACCTTAAGTCACCCAATTTCTTAGTCTTAAATGAGTTTATGCAACCAAGTCTATGAAAACTGATCTATTAATCTATTACCAGATTAAAACTCCATAAACCAATTTTTCAAATCACTCTCCACTAATTTAGACAAACCACAACACTTATATCAATATGACTTGTGTAGGCTAGTAATGTATGGCTAGGGTGAAGGGTAGGATAAAAGATATTATTTCGGCTCAATCTTTACTCATAGTCACACGTGCATTCTAGGAATCAATGATCTTAACCCAACTTCTCTTGTTAGACACCCAAACTTGTCACTTTCCACCTCTTGAATTATCAACCATATCTAACCATTCTTCTTCTTCTTGTCCATAGCACTTTCTTTGATGTGGTTAGATTTCCCGCTAACCGTCGTCATCCACTGTGTCCCAGGCACACATAACGTGTTGATCAATGCATCTAAGTCCACATCCCCTTGTACAAAACTAGAATAATCATCCTGCTCAATGTCAGGAGAGAGTAGTATTTATTGATTGTTTTAGTAGAAAAGGACACTCATTTTATCCTTATAAAAACCACTCTCCTTTTACGAAAGAATGCGTTAGCATAAAATTCATGAACCAAAGGAACTACACCATCCTCATGTGCATGATAAAATTTTAACCAACCCCGCCTCATTATGTCATTAATCATGGAAAAGTGTGTAGATTCCATGTCAAAACCCCTCTCTAGAATAATTTTCCTTTTAAGAATAATTTTTGTCAACCGCTCATAAACCACTGGGCTCTCAAAAGAATTTAGATTATAAACGGGTGTGGATAGTTCTGCTCTTTTTTATATCTTTGAGGTACCCGGTTGATAACTTTTAGGTGCCATGGAGATAATGAAATGCCAGACAAAAATGAACACAGGCAATATAATCCAACTCTGTCTTATGCTCTAACCCACTTAGATGCACATTTAACACCCAAATCAACAACGAATGCACTAACACTTCATTGATGAATTTTATCAAACACTTAATGAGCACTCCAAAAGCTTATGAAGAAAGTGTCTAAATTTGTCCTCAATATACAACCCAAATCAAAAGATCTCCCCAATCGACAATTACAAACATATAATAACCAGCCTAACCACCAATAATATCCAAATATTATACCTAAAACTCAAATCTCATGAGTTAGATACTTAATTTTTCAGAAGAGAATATAAATCCTTGGTGGAGAAGAAAAATTCTTTGTTGATGCTCTAATGCTCCTTCACAAAGCTCCAACCTTTATCACCGGTGTATTTCCAGTGAAAGATCTAGCCAAAAGATCTAGGGTTCAATAATGGAGAGATTTAGGGAGAATAGATGTGAGGAGCTAAAAGGGATGAGATCTAGTGAAAGAGATAAAGTGTAGGCTTTTGAATTGTGAAATGGAGAATTGAAGTTTAGATTTGGGGGATAGGTTAAGAGTTGTTGAGATAAGGTAGGAAAATGTAAATATTTTACGAGATAATATAGAGGTGGGGGAGTGGGGTGTTTTAAAAGGAAATGGGGGGATACGTGCCAGCGTCGCGACGCTAGTATTCTGTATTGGGGGCCTGTGATGAATTCATCCCAGGTCTTGGCGCGACGGCGCATGCTAGCCAGCATCGTGACGCCAAGCATACTACCCAGTTCTCAATTTTTATTTTTGAAAAAAAATGATGAGACACCTAAATAAAAAATAAATTAAAATAAAACGAAGATAAAATTGGGTGACCTCCCAGTAGCGCTTGCTTTATTATCGTAAGCCGGATGAAATGGCGATGATAAAAGTGAGTCTAACATGACTGTGGTCTTTTCTTGATCAATATGATTATCAAAATATGACTTCACTCGATATCCATTTACCTTAAAATTTCCTTTTTCTAGATGGTGTAGCTCTACTACTCCATAAGGGAAGACCTTTGCTATAATGAATGGACCTGACCATCGTGATTTAAGCTTTCCTGGAAACAACCAAAGTCGGGACTTGTATAGTAACACTTTTTGGCTGGGAGTTAGTTCCTTTCAATTGATATGCCTATCATGCCACTATTTGGTATGTTCCTTGTACATTCGAGCATTTTCATAAACACTTTGACGTAACTCATCTAATTCATTAAGTTGAAGGCGTTGTTTGTCATCGGCAGATTGTAGGTCAAAATTCAGCTTCATAATTGCCGAAAATGCTCTATGCTCTTCTAATTCATCTGGTAAATGAAATGCTTTTTCCAAAAACTAATAACTTTGTTATGCCCAAAGAGCGTCATCAAGTTGCTTCGGCCAATCCTTTCTTGAAGCATTCACTGTCTTTTCGAGAATCCACTTTAATTCCCTATTAGAAATCTCTACTTGACCACTTGCCTGTGGATGATAAGCTGTGACAATCTTTTATGTGAGCCCACATTTCTCTAAAAGAGCTTCAAATTTCTTTTTGAAAAAATGTGCACCTTCATCACTTATGATTGCTCTTGAGGTTCTAAAATGGGTGAAGATATTTTTCTGTAAAAAATTTACAACTACCTTCAAATCATTTGTTAGCATAGCCCCTGCTTCCACCCACTTAAAGTTGTAGTCTACGGCCACTAGGATGTCGAGGTTGCTAAAAGATAATGGAAAAGGTCCCATGTAGTTGATGCCCCATACATAAAAATTTTCTACCTCCAAGATGCTATTTAGAGGCATTTCATTTTGATGTGAAATATACCTAGTTCGTTGGCATCGATCGCAAGTAGCAACATAAGCATGAACATCCTTGAAAAGACTAGGCCAATAAAAACCCGATTGAAGAATTTTAATGGCCGTTTGATTGGTACCAAAATGACCATCATATTTTAAGGAATGACAATTGTGAAGGATACTTGTTTTCTCCTCCTTTAGAACACACCATCTAATGATTTGGTTCGGAAAATGCCTGTAAAGAAAAGGGTCTTCCCAATAGTAATGCTTCACATCTAACTGAAATTTCTTCCTTTGTTTGCTAGATTGGTCTGGAGGGAGTACATTACCAGCTAAATAATTAACGAAATCAGCAAACCAATGAAGATTACCAGTGCTTAGAGAAAAGAGTTGTTCATTCGAGAAAGTTTCTTTGAACGGCAGTTCATTCTCAACATTAATCTTATCATGTTGCAATATAGATAAATGATCGGCTATTAGATTCTCTATGCCTTTCTTATCTCGAATCTCCAGTCAAATTCTTACAACAACAAAACCCATCGTATCAAGCGAGGCTTAGCATCCCTATTCTAAATCAAGTACTTAATGGTGGAGTGGTCGGTGAACACAATGACTTTAGTTCCAATCAAGTATGACCTGAATTTGTCAAAAGCAAAAATGACAACCAGTAATTCATTTCTCAGTAGTGGCATAATTGAGTTGATCATCATTGAGTGTTTGGCTTGCATAATAAATAGCATGAAAAGATTTTCCTTTTCGTTGCCCCAAGACAACACTAATAGCATAGTCGCTAGCATCACGTATCAACTCAAGCAGTGAATCCCAATCTAGTGCTACAATTATAAGACTCGATACCAAAGATATCTTCAAGAAAGTAAATGCTTTATGAAACTCCTCATTAAAATGAAACAAAACATTCTTCTCAAGAAGATTACAAAGAGGCTTCGTGATCTTGGAAAATCCTTAATGAAACGACGGTAAAACCTAACATGGCCTAGAAAACTCCGAATGCCTTTTATTGATATTGGTGGTGGAGGAATCTCAATGGTATCAATTTTTTCACGATCTACTTCAATCTCTTTAGTTGAGATGACCAAGAACAATGCTCTCTTGTACCATAAAATGGAACTTTTCCTAATTAAAGACCAAGTTTGTTTCTTTACATCGTTCCAACACAAGAGACCAATTTACCAAAAAAGAATCAAAAGAAGGACCAAAGATTGAGAAATAATCCATATATACCTCAATGAAAAGCTCCACCATGTCAGAAAAGATTGCCATCATGCACCTTTGAAACATCGCTGATGCTTTACATAAACCAAAGGACATCCGTCTAAACGTAAATGTTCCATATGGGCACGTGAATGTTGTCTTCTCTTGATCTTTCAATACTATAGAAATTTGGTTATAACCAGAATAACCATTTAAGAAGTAGTAATATGCATGGCCAACCAGTCTGTCAAGCATTTGATCAATCAATGGCAATGGGAAGTGATATTTGCGCATAAAACCTAACATGGCCTAGAAAACTCCGAATGCCTTTTACTGATATTGGTGGTGGAAGATTCTCAATGGTCTCAATTTTTTCACGATATACTTCAATCCCTTTAGTTGAGATGACCAAGAACAATGCCCTATTGTACCATAAAATGGCACTTTTCCTAATTAAAGACCAAGTTTGTTTCTTTACATCGTTCTAACACAAGAGACCAATTTACCAAAAAAGAATCAAAAGAAGGACCAAAGATTGAGAAATAATCCATATATACCTCAATGAAAAGCTCCACCATGTCAAAAAAGATTGCCATCATGCACCTTTGAAACATCGCTGATGCGTTACATAAACCAAAAGACATCCGTCTAAACGTAAATGTTCCATATGGGCACGTGAATGTTGTCTTCTCTTGATCTTTCAGTGCTATAGAAATTTGGTTATAACCAGAATAACCATTTAAGATATTTGCGCAACTTTGGTTATAACCAGTCTGTGAAGCATTTGATCAATCAATGGCAATGGGAAATGATATTTGCGCGTAGCTTTGTTGAGCTTGCTGTAATCAATACATATTCTCCAACCGGTCACTGTTATTGTTGGAATTAATTCATTCTTTTCATTGGCGACCACTATCATTCCACCTTTCTTTGGCACAACTTGCACAGGACTAACTCAAGCACTGTAAGAAACAGGGTAGATAATACCTGCATCAAGAAGCTTCAATACTTTAACTCTTACCCCCTCCTTCATATTGGGATTTAATTGGCGTTGGTGTTCCACATATGGTCTAAAACTATCCTCCATCAAGATTTTATGCGTGCAAAACGATGGGCTTATTCCCCTTATGTTAGAGATTGACCACCCTAGGGCTATTTTGTGCTCTCTTAATACACTCAAACGTTTATCTTCTTTTTCACCATTTAACGAAGCAGAGATAATGATAGGAAGAGTAAAGGCTTCTCCCAAATAAGCATATCGAAGGAAGGTTGTCAATTGCTTGAGTTCTAACACTGGTGGTTTTTCAATAGATGGAAATTGTTTGGGTTTACCTTCTCCTAACTCTTCAAAAGGCCTCTTGATGAATATATGTGGAGATGCTTCCAACTGATTCACACATTCCAAAATCTTCAGATCTTCCTTGTCAATATCTCCAACTAAACATGCTTCCAATGGCTCAATCGAATAACTTTTCTTAATTGCTTCCTTGATATATCTCTCTGTATTATCCACCCGAAAATAACTATCCACATTATTAGGATATTACATTGCTCTGAAGACATTGCAAAGAACTTTCTCTTCTTGTACTCTAAGAATAACCTACCTTTTCTGCACATCAATAAGAGTTCTCCCGTAGCTAAGAATGGTCTACCAAGAATAATTAGAATTTATGGTGTTCATCCATATCAAGAACAATAAAATCAGTTGGGAAGATAAACTTATCCACATTTACCAAGACGTCCTCAATAATCCCCCATGGATATTTGATGGAATAATCAACTAACTGTAAAGAGACCGTTGTGGGTTAAATTTATCCAAGACCTAGCTTCTTGTAAACCGAGTAAGGCATCAAATTAATACGATCTCCAAGATCACATAGAGCCTTTTCAAAATTTGAATTGCCAATGGTGCATGGAATAGTAAAACTTCTAGGGTCCTTTAGTTTTGGGGGCAATTTATTCTACAAGATTTCACTACACTCCTCAGTAAGTGAAAATGTCTCATACTCCTCTAGCATTCTCTTGTTTGAGAGAATTTGCTTCATGAATTTGACATAGCTCTGCATTGGTTCCAAAGCATCAGCAAAAAGAATGTTGATATGTAGTTTCTTAAACACATCAAGAAACTTGGAAAACTGCTTGTTTAATTTCTGCTTTTGGAAGCACTGAGGGTATGAAATAAGTGGAAATAAAATGAATGATTATAAGGTAAGAGCTTTGACTTAGGCTTGTCTTCCTTATCTTTTGAGCTTTTGGCTAGATCATGGCCCATTGTCTCAATTTTCGCTTCAATTGGTTGAGAACTTTCAACAGTCACTTTCTGAGGTTCTGCTAACTCTTTGCCACTACGAAGAGTAATGGCCTTTAGTTTCTCTTTTAGATTATTCTCAGTGTTCCTCGACAGAGAACCTTGTAGTTTTTGAGTGAGTATTTATGAAATTTGACCCATTTGAAGCTTCAAATTCTGAATAGACGCATCTTAACTGTGAATACTTATTTCTTGCCTCTGAATACTTGTTTCTTGCCGCTGAAGTGTAACATTTGTTCTTGCCATAAATTGAGTAGTATTAACTGTGAGCTAGGCAAGAGTATCGTGTAAAGAACTTTTAGGTTACGGAGGCTGAAACTAAGGTTAAGTAGTAACTAATGGATTAATCACATTCTGACTATTCATCCAAGAAAAATTAGGGTGATTTCTCCATCCTGGGTTGTAGGTGTTGGAGAATGGATTATTTTGCTTATTGTGTTTGAAGTGTACCATTTGTTCTTGCTATAAATTTAGTAGTATTAATTGTGAGCTGGGCAAGAGCATCATCTAAAGTACGTTTAGGTTGTGGAGGCTGAAACTAAGGTCGAGTAGCAACAGCTGGTTTGATCACATTCTGATTATTCTCTTTACAAAGTTAGTTTATTCAGACTAATAAGAAACAAATGGATTACTAGCTTGGCATTCAGTGCTAGAATGAGGTCCATTACATAAGTCATAAACTTCTTGTGTAGACTGAATTGCACTAGCATTGGCAGTGAAAAAGCTAAATTGCTTTGATAGTGTAGCTACTTAAGCTGTGAAAGTAGTAAAAGTGCATCTACTTCATGAACACCATGAATCTTTCTTGGTACATTACGCTCAGCTGGCCATTGATAAGCATTAGTAGCAATTTCTTCTAGAAAGGCATAAGCATCCTCATGTGTTTTCCTATCAAAGCACCTCCTGCTACTGCATCCACTAGTGTCCTTGTTGAATTTCTCAAACTATTGTAGAAAGTTTGGACTTGTAGCCATCCAGAGAGTCCATGATGTGGGAATCCTCTCGATATTTCATTAAACCTCTCCTAACTTTATAAAGAGACTTTATATCATGTTGGGAAGAGGTGATGATCTTATTCCTCTGACTATTTTAGCTGGTGGAAAGAATTTGGCTAAAAATTTCTCGGAGAGGCCATTACAAGTAGATATCGATCCAATTGGCAAAGAGTTTGAGGAACTCTTAGCCTTATCTCGTAGTGAGAATGAGAATAATCTCAACCTAATTGCATCAGTTGAGACATTGTTGTGCTTGAATGTCTCACAAATTTTGAGAAAAGTAGCTATGTAAATGTTTGGGTCATCGTTAGGTCGATCAATGAACTGATTTGCTTGCACAATTTGAATGATATCTGACTTAACCTCAAAATTGTTAAAATTTGTAACATGGCGTTGAAAGGCAGACATAGTCTCATTGGCCACTGGCATAGCATAGTCTCGTATGACCCAGTTATTTTGGTTTGTTCATAATTTCAGGATTTTCTCTAACATATCCCAAGGTTTCTTGAGGTTGTTCAGAAGCTTCTCTCTTCACTTTCTATTACGACGACATGTTCGCACAACTTTTAAATTTAGGGGAATCAAATTTTTGCTTCTAAATTTTCTCATACACGTTAAAAACGCCTAAAATTTTAAAATAGTAAACAAACATAATAGAAAAGATTAATACTCAAAGTAAAATTAAGGATATGTAACTTCAATACTAATAAAAAAAATCAATTCCCGGCAACAGCGTCAAAAACTTGTTACGATTTTTCTATAGTGCAAGTGTACACTATTGTTGTTAAGTAAAATTCTATAAAATAGAGTATCATCCATAGGATTTATTGGTATTAATTAATGAAATCAACTAGATCCTAATTTCAATTGAAAATATGGGATTTTTTTAATGAAAAGTTAAACTAAAAAGATTAAAACTTGATAAGGATAAATAATTCAAATTTGAATAGATAAAAGTCCTAGGGTTTTCGATTTCACCAAACCAAATATGCTTAAAATTTTAAATCTCAATCAATCAATGTTTATCATAATACTGAAAGCGAATTTCTCCAATAATATTATCAATCTTTCTCAAGTATCGATAACAATGAATAAAAAATAAGAATCTCACATCTCCGTCAAGATTCAATATATTGAAACTCATTATGCACAAGAAATTATAATTACTACACTCGATCCATAATTATCTCTAACTTATGAAACTCTAATGGTGTCAAAAACAAAGAGAAAGTTTAATCATCCCTTTCCAGTCTCAAAAATCAAATCCAAAATCATACAATAGCTGGCCAAACGATCACAAGCATTAAAAATAGATTATAGCAGTCAGTGATACTGAATAAACATCGATTGAATTGAAAATTAAAATTTATGAACAATCATGGTTTGGCTACATCGTAGACCTAGATAAGGAAATTTAGAACATACTAAAATAATAAAATATCCTACTAATATTCATGAACCAGAGAAAATGGAGAAGAAAAACTAGATTTAAGGACGGAATTGAAGTTGAGATGTGTTTCCGGGTTTGATCTTCTTGTTCTCTTCTCCAAGAACTTTCTCCTTTGCCTCTCACGTCCAAAATCATCCAACAAAAAGCCTCAAATATTATATTTATATAGTAGGGTTTGATAAGGATCAAATTTGAGTAAAAATCATAAATAACAAAATTATTAGCGCGTTAGCGTAGTGGCGCTGGAAGCCATCGTCACAGTGATGGTGTTCTGGTTCTCTTGATGTCGTGCCAGCATCGCGGTGCTGGCCCAATGCCTGCTAATGTGGTGACGCTGGGAAGCCAGCGTCACGATGTTGGCCCTTCTATTCAGGTCCATTCTTTTTATGATTTATCTGCATTTTTTGCCTTCTAAAACTTCCAAATCAATCTAAATGTATTTGAATAAACCTACAAGATAGAAGTAAAAACAAACATAAATCAAGCAATAAATTTAAAAGAAAAAAACAAAATTAAGTTAAGATTATCTAAAATATGAGTGTTAAACACACTAATCAAATCCCTACACGAACGATTCAAAGAAGAGATGGCCAAGATGAAGAATTGTGATGATCGAGTTGCTAGACTGGCTTTCAGACGGGGGTTGGACCTAAACTTGCCCCTCTTTGAAGATTTTTCAAAGGTGAAACCATTGACCATGGCTGAGACATTCAAGTGGGAAAAAACCTACATTAAACTAAAAGAAGAGAAGAAAAGCTTATTGAAGCTAGCAGAACGAAAGAATGACGAGTCTCGAAAAGAAGAACAAAACTCCAGAACCAATAGGAAGAGGACACTGAGAACGTAAAAAGATAGTGAACAGGGTGACAGTAAGTAGGATATGACTAAAAGTCGAAGGAGACGCGCTGAGGATGTCCATCCCAGAGATAAAGTCTATACACCTCTCACGGTGTCAACAAATCAAGTTCTTGATATGATTAAAGATAATCCTTGGTTGAAAATTCTGGTCCCACTCACAAAGGAATCGCATTATAAAGACAAAGAGAAATATTACTCATACCATAGGAGCAGTGAACATTACGCAAAATATTGGTTCCATCTTAAAGATTACGTTGAGAAACTAGTCAAAGACGGCTACCTAAATTAATATGTGAAAAAAGAAGAGCCGAGATGGGAAAATGAAAAGGAAGTTCGTAATGGAGAGAAATGTGATAATAAGAAACAACCACTCTGGATTGTCGATACAATTATTGTGTTGGCTGAACAAGAAGGAACCAGAAAAAATGAGAGGAACGTATAATGTAAGAAGCCCATGTTGGAGGAAAATTGGGAGAGAGGAAGCTCTTCGAATGACAACGAGTATCTCTCATTGATATTCAATGATATGGATTTGGAACATGATGAGCGTAACAATGACGCCCTAGTCATTTCAATACAGGTCAGAAATTGCTTAGTGAGGAGGGTACTGGTTGATGACGGGAGCACTGTCAATATTTTACACCACTCCACTCTTGAGAAAATCTCCATGGGGGATTAGCAAGTTCAAGGATCGTTACTCGAAAGGGATTACTATCCTTCCCATAAATGTTGAACCATTCAACCATCTTATAGAATTGATGGTGTAAAACACCTCATCCCTTTAGAACGCCATCTTTGGGAAACAGCTGGCTGCAAAAAATGAAAGTTGTGCCATCCACATTTTATCAAGTTCTGAAATATCCATCCTAGAAGGAATCAAGACCATAAAGGAAGAGCAAGCTCCTGCATAAATTTAATCTGTAACGGCACTAAAATCCACAAGAAAAAAGACAATGGAAAAAAGGCGGAAGAGGTGGCAACAACCATAGAATAATAGCAATCACAGAAGGACAAGCAGGTGGATCCAAGGTTTGAGGCATGGGAAGAAATTGAACTTGTCTGTTTAGACGAGAAGACACAGAAGACAACCAACATTGAGGCCCACCTTGAGCAGTGTTACGAATTTTCTATAGTGCAAGTGTACAATATCATCGTCAAGTAATAATTTTCTATAGAAATAGAGTATCGTGTACAAGATTGATTGATATTAATAATTGAAATGAACTAAACCTTAATTCTACTTGAGAATGATGAAAACATGAAATTTTAAATTAAACTAAAACGATAAAGATTTGACAAAAATAAAATTTGAATAGTTAAAAACTTTAGGGCTTTCGATTTCACATAACCAAGCATACTCTAATTCAAATTCTCAATGCATTAGCGTTTATTCATAACATTGATAGTGAATTTCTCTAATATAATATTAATATTTCTCAAGTATTGATAATAATGAATAAGAAATATGAATCATACATCTCTGTCAAGATTCAATATAATGATACTCATAAAGCACATGAAATTATACTTGCTACACTAGATTCATAATTATCTCTAACATATGAAATTCTGATGGTGTTATAAACAAAGAGAAAATTCAATCATCACTTCTAAGTCTCAGAATTAAATCCAAAATCATGCAATAGTTTGCCAGACAATCACAAGCATTAGGAATAGATTATAACACTCAATAATACTGAATAAACATCAATTGAATTAAAAATCAAAATTTATCAACAATCATGGTTTAGCTACATCGTAACCCTAGATAAAAAATAGAACATAATGAAATAAGAAATCATTCTACTAATATTCATAAACATAGAGAAATAAGAGAAGAAAAACTAGTTTTAAAGATGAAATTGAAGTTAAGAAACGTTTCCGAGTTCGACCTTCTTGTTCTCCTCTTGAAAAGTCTTCTCCTTCTCCTCCCACGTTCAGAAAACATCCATAGACCCTACTAAAACACTAAGATATTCTATTTATACACTAGGGTTCAAAAGGATAAATTTGGAATTAAAAAAAATTTAATCTCGAGCCAGCGTCGCGACACTGTAAAGTTAGAACTACGGCGCTAGGAAGCCAGCTTTGTGACACTAAGAAACCAGTGTGGCGACGCTGGGAAGCCAGTGTCATGGCGCTGGTGTTCTATACTGCCAGCGTCACGACATTAACGTTATGTACTATCAGCGTCACGACGTTGGCCCTCCTGCCCAGTTCCATTCTTTTTGTGATTTTTATTAGATTTTTTACTTCCAAATCAATCCAAATGTAATTGAATATCAAACCTACAACATAGAAATAAAAATATATGTAAATCACTCAATAAATCTAAAAGAACTATAAAAAATAAGGTTAAAATTATCTAAAATATGAGTCTAAAATTCACTCATCAAATACCGCCAAACTTAACTTTTTGCTAGTCCTCGAATAAAAGCAAAACAAAAAAAAATCAAACAAGAAAAATAATAAACACTAATTCTGAAAAGCTAACGAAGAGTGACATAGTGTTTTTGACTAACTAAACTGGCCTCAGAGATTCCAAAATAGCGATAAGCCAAGAAATTTTTTAAATTATGATCATGTCAAGCTTTTACATAATTACCAACTTACATTACAACTTGAAAAGTCTCGAGTGTGTGTGTGTGTCACCTTAAGTCTTCCAATCTCTTAAACCCAAATGAGTTTATGCAATCAAGTCTTGTAAAAGTAGATGCACTGATCTATAAATATATTAGAACTCCATACTTATTTTTCATGCCACTCTCCATTAATGTGGGCAAACCACATCCCTTAAGATCAGTAGGACTTTCATAGGCTTGGAATGTTTGGCTAGGGTTTAGGGTAGGATAAAAGATATTATTTTGGCTCAATCTTTACCCATAGTCAAATATACATTCTAGGAATCAACAATATTAATTCAACTCTTCTTATAACAAATCCCAAACTTGTCATTCCACCTCTTGAAATATTCAACAATGCTCAACCATTTTTTTAATTTGATTTCCTTAAGCTTCTCTTTTCCTTAATAAGTTTTCAGCTAATAGCTCCCAAACCATTTGGTCTTAGGGTATTAGGTGTTGGGACACCTCTTCGAGTTTAGTCACTCAAGTCAAATAGGGTACAAAATCAAGCTTATTCACATTTTTTATATATCAAAACTTCTCCCATTCATCCAAATTGTCATAGCTCCAAGCATATTCCTAGAACATTAAAATACTATGAGTAAAAAGGGTTAAAGAGGAGAAATTTTAATGAGGTAGGAAAATTGTCATGGGTGATAAAAGAAATGGTTATGTAATCTCAATAGAGATGATGAGGAAAATAATTATGCACATGTTGACTTGAAAAGCTCAAACGGTCCAAAGATGACCTAAATCATGTCCTAAGTAAAGTGTACCCTATAATTTCGTCTCAAGTAACAATCAAACTAGTTCTAGAGTTCTAGTAAGATCATTTTGATTCCTTAGGTCACATAAAAATTCTATAAGCATAAAGAAAATCAGACTCTAAAGGCTAGGTGCTCATTTTGTCGGGATTCGTACAATGCAATTCAGCAATTGGCTCAAACACACATAAGCACAATTTCAACATGTTTCTAGAATTCATCAATACATCAAAACCAGTCTCATCATAGGTGTTAGTGTCGCCTACATCAAAAATGCCAATTTTGTTTTACTTAGAAAATGAAGCAAATAATATAAGATAAGATATCAAAACAAATAAAATAAAATAAAATTGAAACAAAAGAAAACACTGAAATTCAGAAAATACCCACCCGTAAAACTAACATTTTCATTAACCTCAATGAAAAAAATGAAATATATAAAATAACTAAAGAACGAGGACTTCCTTGAATTTGAATAAGCTTTCCTCATTGCTATCCCCTGCATTGTTCATGCTATCTCCAAGTGGTGGTAAAGGCGAGAACACCGGTGCTGGTGGAAATGGGTGTATTGTACCCCCTAATATTCTACATGCATTGATTAAGCATTTGTGAGAAACAGTGTGGCATTCGACATTATAATCATGCATTTGTTGCATTTCACGGTGAATGACACGCAACTAATTTGAATAGGCAGCTAGTATGGTGTCCATTGGGTTGGCCACACTAGAGGATGATGGACTGTTAGTGGCTCTTTTACGCTATCAGTGTGAAAGTCTGATAATAGGAACTGGTTCATCAGCCGAATTCTTATAGTTGTAAGTCATCGCGGTGCTAATGGAATTCATAGGATGAATTAATGATTCGTAGGGTTCCCATGTGACAGAAACATTTTTGTAAAGCCCAGTAATTAAACTCGGAACATAAAGTCCACCATTTTTAGAAGAGATGCAATCTAAGATGGATTTAGAGATGATCCAGCCATCATCAAGGGACATGTCTTCCATTATTGCATAGATTAGGATTGCTCGGTCCTTGGTGACATTGCTTGTATTCGATATCAGGATCCATCGAGCAACTACAAAGTAATGCCAAGCCTTGACAATCTTGTCCAAAGTATTTTTGTTGAGGTGGTTAGGCTCCCCACTAACCGTCATCAGCCATTGTGTTCCAGCACACATAACATGTTGAGAATTGCATCTAGATCCACATTCCCTTATACAAAACTAGAATAGTCATCATTCTCAATGATGGGTAGATAGTAGTAGTTGTTAATTGCTTTAACAGAAAAAGACACCCCTTTTCTCCATACAAAATCACTCTCTTTTTGTGAATGAATCCGTTAGCGTAAAATTCTTGAACCAATGGGATTACGCCAGCCTCAGGCGCACGACAAAATTCTAACTAACCCCGCACCATTATATCGTCAATTATTGGAAAGTTCGTACCATTGAAATCAAAATCCCTCTACGGAATAACTTGCCTTTTCAGAATAATCTTTCTAAAATGCTCATAAACCTTCGGGGTCTCAAAGATATTTTATTTGAAAGAAAGTGTGGATGGTTCAGCTTTTTTATGTTTCTTTGAGGAACTAGGATGATAATTTTTAGGGGCCATGGAGATTACAAAATACCTCACCAAATTAACACAAGTAACAAAATCCAACTTTCTAGTTATGTGCTAAACCACTTAGATACACACTCATCAACCAAATTAACCACAAAGTGACTAACTCTTCTTTGAGGAATTTTATCAAACACTTGGTAGGCAATCTAAAACTTGTGAATAAAGTGTCAAAATTTATCCTCAACAAACAACCCAAAATTAAGGCTCTCCAACAATCAACAATCTCATAATAATAGCAGCCCAGTCACCAATAATCTCAAAATTTTTAACACAAAAATCAAATCTCAAAAGTTAGAGAGTTACATGTTATGAAGAAAATTCAAACCCTTGATGGAGGAAGAATTTCATTGTTGATGCATCAAGGTTCCTTTACAATGCTCCAACCTCCGTTTCTAGCATAACTTTCGTGAAAAATCTGGCCAAGAGATCTAGGGTTCACAAATAGAGAGATTAGGGAAACAAAATGAGATAAAGTGTAGAAATTTTAAACTTTGAATTTATTGAGATGAAGAGTTTAAAATTTAAAATTTGATAGAAAGGTTAAGATTTGAGGAGATGAAATAGGAGAAGGGAGAGAATGTAGGAGATAAGATAGAGGTAGGAACGAAGTGGGAGTGTTTAAAACCTAAAAAAAAGAAAAGGGGTTGGAGGTGTGCCAACGTTGCAACGCTAGCTTATTGATTGAGAGGGTCTTTACTTACCATCGCGGCGCTGGCAATCCAGCGTTCCGATGCTGGCAATCATGCATCGAGGCGCTGAGCTACTACCTCAGCTTTCCAATATATTTTTACTGAAATCCTAAATAAAAAAATTAAGTTGAATTAAATTAAATTAAATAATCTAAATTAGAAATAAAATAAAATAAAAACAAACTCGGGTTGCCTCCCGTTAGTGCTTTCTTTACTATCATCAACCGGACAAAATGTCAACGCTCATGAAGAGTCTAACCTAATTTTGGTCCTTTCTTGATCAACAACAATCATCCAAATGTCCATTGACCTTAAAATTTCCTTTTCCTGGATGATGAAGCTCTACCTCACCATGAGGGAACACCATTGCTATAATGAATGGGTCTGACCATCGTGACTTAAGGTTTCCTGGAAATAATCAAAATCAGGTGTTGTATCATAACTCTTTTTGGCCAGGAGAAAGTTCCTTTTGAATGATGCACTTGTCAGGCCATTGTTTGGTATGTTCCTTGTACATCTTCGCATTTTCATATGCACATGACGTAACTTATCTAATTCATTAAGCTGAAGGCATCATTTGTCACTGGTGGCTTGTAGGTCAAAATTCAGTTTCTTAATTGCCCAAAATGCTTTATGCTCCAATTTCACTGGTTAATGACATGTTTTTTAAAACAGTCTGATATGCCCAAAGAGCATAATCAAGTTTCTTCGACCAATCATTTCTTGAAGAACTTACCATCTTTTCGAGAATCCACTTTGATTCCCTGTTAGAAATCTCTACTTGACCACTCATATGAGGATGATAAGCTGTGAAAATTTTATGTGTGACCCCATATTTTGCCGAAAGAGCTTCAAATTGCTTGTTGCAAAAATGTGTACCTTATTCACTTATAATAGCTCTTGAGGTTCCAAAAAACAGGTGAAAATATTTTTTGTAGAAATTTTATTCCACCCTAGAATCATTAGTTAGCAGCGCCACTGCTTCCACCCACTTAGAGACGTAATCAAAGGCCACTAAGATATAGAGGTTGGTGAAGGATGGCAGAAAAGGTCCGATGAAGTCGATGCCCCATACATAAAAATTTTCTACCTCCAAGATGTTGTTTAAAGGCATTTCATTCCGACGTGAAATATTCCTAGTTCGTTGTCATTGATCACGAGTAGCAACATAAGCATGAGCATCCTTGAAAAGAGTAGGCCAATAAAAACCTGATTGAAGAATTTTAGCAACCATTAGATTAGTACCAAAATTACCACCATATTCCGAGGAATGACAATGGTGAAGGATGCTTGCATTCTCTTCATCTGGAACACACCGCCTAATGATTAGGTCCGGATATTGCTTCACATCTAACAAAAACAAATTTCTTTGTTGGCTAGATTGATCTGGAAGGAGTACATTACTAGCCAAGTAATTGATCAAATCAGCAAACCAAGGAAGCTTACCAGTGCTTACAGCAAAGAGTTGTTCGTCCGGAAAAGTTTCTCTGATCGGTGGATCATTCTCAACACTAATTTCAGCTTGTTCCAATCTAGATAAATGATCGACAACATGATTCTCCGTGCCTTTTTTATCCCGAATCTCCAAGATAAATTCTTGCAATAGCAAAACTCATTGTATCAAGCGAGGCTTGGCATCCTTCTTCTCAATAAAGTACTTAATGGCGGAGTGGTCGGTGAACACTATGACTTTAGTCCCAATCAAGTATGATCTGAATTTGTCAAAAGTGAAAATGACTGCCAGTAGTTATTTTTCAGTAGTGGCGTAATTTAGGTTAGCATCATTGAATGTTCGGCTTGTATAATAAATAGCATGAAAAACTTTGCCCTTTCGTTGCCCCAAGATAACTCCAACGACATAATCATTAGTGTCACACATCAACTTAAATGGTGAATCTTAATCCGGTGCTACAATTATAGGAGCAGAAACCAAAGATATTTTCAAGAATGTAAATGCTCTATGACACTCCCCATTAAAATGAAATGGAGCATCTTTCTTAAGAAGATTACAGAGAGGCTTCATGATCTTAGAAATTTTTTTAATGAAACGGCGGTAAAACCCAGCATGGCCAAGAAAACTTCGAATGCTTTTAACTGATGTCGGTGGTGGAAGCTTTTCAATGGTCTTAATTTTTACACGATCTACCTCAATCCCTTTTGCTGAGATTCGATGACCAAGAACAATTCCCTCTTATACTATAAAATGGCACTTTTCCCAATTCAAAACCAAATTTGTTTCTTTGCATTGTTCCAAAACAAGAGAAATTCGCCAAACCAGAATCAAAAGAATGACCAAAGACTGAGAAGTCATCCATAAATACTTCATTGAAACGCTCCACCATGTCAAAAAAGATTACCAACATGCACCTTTGAAACGTCGTTGGTGCATTATATAAACCAAACGACATTCGTCTAAACGTAAATGTTCCATATGGGTAAGTGAATGTCGTTTTCTCTTGATCTTCCGGTGCTATGGAAATTTGATGATAACCAGAATAACCATCTAGGAAGCAATAATATGCATGGCCAGTTAGTCTATCAAGCATTTGAATAATAAATGGAAATGGAAAGTGACTTTTACGTGTAGCTTTGTTGAGCTTCCTGTAATCAATGCATACTCTCCAACCGGTTACCGTTCTCGTCAGAATTGATTCATTCTTCTCATTGGAAACCACTGTCATTCCACCTTTCTTTGGCACAACTTCCACAGGACTGACTCAAGCACTGTTAGAAATATGATAGATAATACATGCATCAAGAAGCTTCAGTACTTCAGCCCTTACCACCTCATTCATATTGGGATTTAACCAATGCTGGTGTTCCACAGATGGTCTAAAATTATCATCCACTAAGATTTTATGCATTCAAAGCGATGGGCTAATTCCTCTTATATCAGAGATTGACCTCCTAGTGTTGTTCTATGCTCTCTTAATACCCTCAAAAGTTTATCTTCTTGTTCATCATTTAACGAAGCAGAAATAATGACAGGAAGAGAAGAAGCTTCTCCGGGATAAGCATACCGAAGGTGGGTTGGTAATTGCTTGAGTTCTATTACTGGTATCTTTTCAATGGATGGCAGCGGTCTAGGTCTACTTTCTCCTAAATCTTCAAATGGCCTCCTGATGAATATTGGTGGAGATGCTTTCAATCGATTCACACACTCTAAAATCTTTGGATTTTCCTTGTCAATTTTCCCAACTAGACATGCTTCCAATGGCTCAATCGGATAGATTTTCTGAATTGATTCTTTGATATATCTCTCTGCACTATACACTCAAAAACAACTACCAACATCATTAGGGTATTTCATTGCTTTGAAGATGTTGAAAATTACTTGCTCGTCTTGTACTCTCAGAATAAGTTGCCAATTCTGCACATCAATAAGAGTTCTCCTCGTAGCCCAGAATGGTCTACCAAGAATAATTGGAATTTCTCAGTCTTCATTTAAGTCAAGAACAAATAAAATCCACTGGGAAGATAAACTTATCCACTTTTACCAATACATCTTCAACAATTCCCCGTGGATATTTGATGGAATGATCTGGTAACTATAAAGATACCGTTGTGGGCTTCAATTTCCCAAGACCTAGATTCTTATAAACCGAGCAAGGCATCAAATTATTACTAGCTCCAAGATCACATAAAGTTTTTTCAAAATTTGAATTGCCAATGGTGCATAGAATAGTAAAACTCCCAGGGTCCTTTATCTTTGAGGGCAATTTATTATTCAATATTGCACTGCATTCCTCAGTAAGTGCAACTCTCTCATACTCCTCCAGCTGTCTCTTATTTAAGAGAATTTGCTTCATGAATTTTACATAGCTTGACATTTGTTCCAAAGCATGGGCAAAGGGAATGCTGATGTGCAATTTTTTAAAAACATTAAGAAACTTAGAAAACTGTTTGTCCGATTTTTGCTTTTGGAATTGTTGAGGGTATGAAATAGGTGGAATATATGGTGGAGGGTTTTCAGGAAAGAGCTTTGATTTAGGTTTATCTTCCTTCTTCTTTGAACTCTTTTCTAACTCATCACCCATTGTCTCAATTTCTACTTCCATTGGCTGAGAACTTTCAGCAGTCACTTTCTGAGGTTCTGCCAACTCCTTCTCATTACGAAGAGTAAATGGCCTTTCACTACAAGAAACAATGGCTTTAACGACCAGCATTTTGGTCCCTAAAGCACCAAAAAGTCATCGCGAAAGCCTTTCATGACAAACAAAAATTCATCGTGAACTTCGTCGCTTTAGCTTCGTCAGTAAAAGTATTTCACGATGACTTTTTGGAGTCGTCGCATTAGACTTTCACGATGAAATTCGTGACCAAAATAAATATTGATCACGAAAACCCTTTTGCGACCAAAAATAAAGATCATCGCCAAACCCTTTCGCGACTAAAAAAAAGTTGGTCACCAGAGGTTTTTCGCGACTAAAAAAAATTTCGCCGCAAAAACCATTTGCCACCAATTATTTTTTGTCACGAAATATTTTCGGCGACCAAATTTGCATTACAAAAATGCTGTAATAATAAATAATATCACCTATAATAGCAATTAACATCATCAGAAAGTTTATCAAATTCAAAATTTTCTAAGAAATACGTATATATATGATTAATATAATAGTTCATTACAAAATCCCCGAATCATAATTTATTATAGGACTTGATTCACAAATGTTTCCAAAGAAAAAAAAAAGAAGAGAGTATTTAAAGTTTGATGTTAACTACAAAGCTTAACAAATATTTTATAGCTCATGTTTCTATTGTTGAGTCATCATCAGGAGATGGAAAACCGTTTTGATGAGCTCAAGCAAGTAAGTTTGTAGTTGACTCTTCATCGACTTGATTTTTTTTAGTTCTATATTTTCAACTCCAACTCAACTCTTTTTTCTTGGAAGATGTTAGTGGGGCTACATGCCTAAGGCCTCTATCTCACCCGAGAACTTCTTCAACTACCTTTTCTTCGAAGTGAGGTGTGGCATCCTCAGTGATAGGCTCATCTTGCAAAGCACACATGCGTTCTTGTGCTAACATCACAATAAGTCAAAGCTCTAAATTAAAACAAACACTATTGGAGCATCAATTAGAAAGTATTCAAACATCATCATCAAGCACGCTTAGATACAAAGTTATTAGCCCCCC